>VYXB01007803.1:24614-145104 GCA_013397135.1 Pachyramphus minor | reverse complement strand
CGGGAGCCGCGGGGGGGCCGGGCCGGGCCGCGTGTGGCGGCGCTGCCCGCACAGCCCGGCGGAGCCGGACCGGGGGTGCCTCGGCGCCCCCGGAATGACCGCCGGCACCTGCAGGAAGGGCCGCCTGCCAGGCTCGTGTCGTTGTGGATGGAAAGTATTTCTCGGGTGTACATGAAGCACAGTTCAATCTTGTGCTTGCCTTGGTGAATTCACACATTAGGAAACACTTCTTTAAAGCTGGGGTGTTAAGTCTGCTCTTGTTTCACTGCAAACACAATCTAATGTAATTTCTGCCCATGGTTTAGCATTATACATTACTTTTTCGTTAGTTGTTGCCGATATTGCATGTTGAATTTCCCCCTCTACGGTGTTGCAGATAGTAATAAATTGCTTTAGTTTATTTTTATCTTTGCATGAAGAAAATGGTGCAAGTCAAGTTCATTTTTTATAGTGAAATGTCTTTATGTGCATAGTTAGAATTTTAGTTTCCTCTCTTACAAATACTGCATGGATTTGTACAGGATATCTGATATGCGTGTTTGTATCTGATCAACACATTTTTTAACTTACACGAATCAGAAATTGTCTGTCTGTGTTGTCACTTCTTTAATGTCTATGTATAACAGTATGTCATGACATTGGAAGGTTAATAAGATAGTGAGGGAAAAGTACAAGAAATAAAACTGTAGCTTGGAGCTTTTTCCAACATCTAAGAATTTTGTCTGTAAATCTTCTCTGTTTCTCATGTGCATGTTGTTGGAGTTGCTTAAAATATTGCCTCACACTTCTTGACCGTTCAAATGAGGTTTTATGCCAATCAGGTATAATGTAATAAGCTGTAAGTTCTATAATAAGCATGCTCTTTCACAGGTTAAACTACATGCTAGAGATTGGTTTAGAAGGCAAGAAGAAAATGGTCTTTGAAAGCTTTTCATGGTCTAGGGTGGAGGGAGTAAAAACCAAACAAAACTGAAAACACCCATACAGTTGGTGTTTTGTGTGAGTGGCAATGTGTGAAGGTAGCTGTTGGTGCTGTTGTGTAGAGCAAAGGGTATAAATGCATTGCCAGAGGTCTTCATTAATACTGCTAACTTCTCTTTTGGGAAATTGCTCTAATGGAAAAATTAAATATTTAGATTTATTTTTCTGCTACTTTAAACATGGAAGCAGAGTTGTGACATACCAGCTTTTGTGTTCAGTATGTTTTAAGGTGTTCTGTTATTCACTTATGTGTACATTGATACATTGTTGTATAGCTTTTCTTTTAAAGAATAAACTGGGCCCTGTTACTGTTCTTTTGGGTAATTGTAAAATTCAGAACCAGTGCCCCACTGGCTCTCCTGTCTATTTAAAAGTGATTAAAAGGTGGAACACAGATCAGTGAAATGCTGTCTCATTCCTTGCAAAACAGTATAAAACCTTACCGCAAAAGCAAACTATCAAAGTAAAGTATCTACTTTACCTAGATTTCATTACTCAGAAAAGCAATTAAAATGGCTTTTTTTAATTTCAAACTGAAGTGATGCAAACTCACAGTTGAGTTTTTAATGCATGTCTTTTATTTGTTCAGCTTGAGTTTAGTGAAGATTGAGGGCTTTAGGTTCGTATGAAATATCCTATCTGCTTTTTTTAAAGCCCTAATCTCTCATGTATCCAAGTTATATTTAAGATACTACCATTAAAAAAGATGGTATGGGAATTACGTTTTGCTTTAAAATGTGGCATATAGTGTAGTGTGGAGAATGGTCGTTGGTGCAATTGTACCTTTACCAAAGCAAGCTAAAATGTGAGCAGGGAAGGAGAGCATTTAATTCTCCTCCAAGCAAAATACCTCTTCAAGATTTTTATACCACCACAATTGTCTGTACTGGAGATTATGTGCTTGTAAAGAAGTCTGGCAAAGATATGCCTGGCTGACATTACTATGCTAATGTAAGTTTTCCATACAGACCTTGACTGAATCTTCTGTTTGGATATGTGCATTTGTGTCAGGGTTTATTCTGGAGATCTTAATACAGGAAAATCTTAGTGTATTCTGCTATTCCAGAGAGAGTTTAATGTCTCAATTGTAAATTTCTTCAAGAAAAAAAAGTAGCATTAGGTGTTTGTATCAGTTTGGAAAATCTCTGTTAATAAATTGGTGTCAAAATCCAAAACTGCAAAAATTGCAAGGTAACTAAGGTAGCATGGAAGGTTGTGTTCTTGCTCCCAGTTTTTAGTCCTGCACTATGGATTAAACTTTCAATGCTGTAAATAGAGAGATGAGGAATATGTACTTTCTGGGATTTCAGGTTTTTGTGCACTTGGACGTTTTTTCAGTGTGCTTACACTGATTGGACAGAGGAGAGAAAAGAAACTACTTCTGTGGGCTGAATACTGGAACAAGTAAGTTGTGGAGCTCACCTGCCAGCTGGTCACGCTTCATATACATGCACTTAGTGTGTGGCAGGCAAGACTGAATTAGTTTTACCTGCCTGTTTTGCCTTGCATTTGTCACAGGCTAAGAAGAGGTACTGTGCATTAGCTGCTATCTTGTACCTTTTCCTTCCATGACAGCTTGAGTTTGCATATGTGCCCCCAGCTAGGAGCGTAGTCATTATCATTATTTACTATGATGGTTAACATTAGGTGTAAAGAGCAGGAAAAAGTAATCCTTTGGGCCTTACCTGAGGTGTAGAGGTGACAGGCACTAAAGGGAAGAACCCCCAGAAACTTCTGGAAGAAGAAGTACTGCTTCAAACAGCTCTGTAAAGCAAATCCCATCTAGCTTGCAGCTAGGCACAAGAGCCAGATTTTGCATTTACCACCGACAAGTGTCCTGTTTAATTTGGTATCAGTAGGAAAAACTTGCTGGACTTCCATTGTGAAATAGGCAGTGGATGTTTATTTAAATTGGGAGAATCTACTTCTAAAGTCAAGCTGCTTCGTTAGATCACCAGTGTTTCTGCTGTTTGGTTGGTGCAGGTCGGTGAGTGTAAAACTTAGAAACCTTGTTATGAAACCTAACACTGCTCTCAGAATATGTCGTTGGAGGATTCTTCTCCAGTGCTGGATGTTAACTTACTGAGTAGATGTTAGAATGGGCAGACTTGAAAAAACAAGAGTGAGTGAAGAAACCCCACACCTACATTAAAAGTGAACTAAGCAATGTGATTTAAAACAGGATAAAGAAGGCTTCTTCAGAACTGAACTTAGATATTAAAAAAAGAGATATCATTATGAAAGTTATTTGCATGAAGTTTTTATATGCCTGATGATGATATTTTACATATGCTTTTCATAACTCAGCAGTCCATATGACACAATTAAATGGTTTCAGTGTGACCTGCTGATTAAGAATTTAGAGGATACAAAGTGCCAGCCAGGCAGTGCAGAAGTTATTTGTTTCCAAATTCCAGGTTTCAAAATTGTTAGAACTCTACAGGAGAGGAAGGGAAAAAGCAAATAGCTACTGAATTTGATACTGAAACTTAACATAAAATTGGCATGTATCAGTAAGAAATTAATGATGGCAGAAGGATTACTCTGCAGCATTCAGTCATTTTACTACCTGTAACATATGAGTATTTACCTAAATGTTTCATCAGTAATGAAACCATTTCGAAAATCTGTCTTTGCAATCCTTCTTCAACTGAGTAGGCAAAAGGATAGATTTGTTTCAGAAATGGCAAAGAAAAGTGAAATGAATGTCACCATGTAAATCCCCTGAAGCAATGTCTGTGTGGTGTCCTGAACACTGTTACTACCATAGTGGATGAGGCTTTGTGTCCCTCTTGTTCCCATCTTCTCTTCTTTCAGTATCCAAGCAGGTTTTGCCAGTGGAATCTTTGTTTCTTAAAACCTAGAGTGGAAACAAAAGAACAGAGAATGAAGAGATGTCTGTCACTTACTTTCTGTATTATTACTTTGATCGTCAGAGAGGCAATGTGTGACTGTTAGCATGAATAAATGAAAGGGCTGAATTCAATGTCTGAACTATTCTGTATTAAAATATGTTTGTGTAACACTTACTAAATTTGTTTTAGGCATTGTAAATATGTTTGAGAATATTCTTAAGTTCTCCTGTGTTTATTTATTTATTTGGTAGGTGGAATATAGACTAGTAACTGTTTTGAGGACAAGAGTAATTAATGTTGTATGTACAGGAGCCTCATTGGACAATTAAAATAGGAAGACAAGCAAAAGCATGTCTCTATATATGGGTGAAATGCACAGTACTTATCCTATGTCATCTTAAGAAAGACTTTATTAAATGTGGAAATGTAAGGTTTCCTGATCTGGAAAGTAATATTTAAGAGCATAGGTATCTGAGAAAAAGTACAAATGAGACAGGTACTTAGCATCTAAGTGTACATGCTTAGCATACTGTACACAACGAGGGGATTTAATGTATTAAAATATGGAGTAAAACCTCCTCTTTACAGTAACTGCAGACGGAGGATATTATCACTTGCTCTGATGCTTGCCTAGGAAGTCTGTGCAATAGCAATGAACCACTCCTGAGAAAATATCTTAGTTTTCTACTTGCTAAACACATCTGTCAGCATTGTCTTATGGTAGGGTCATTTGTATCTTACATGAGCATGGAGGCAGATGAGCACCATGGGAGCGGGAGCAGAGGCATTGAGCCAGTCAGGTAGAACCACGTAGACCAGCACTCAGGCAAGTGTGTCTGGGCAGCTAGAATAGCATCCAGTTATTCATTTTGGATCAGGAAGATGGTTGTGTTTGTTTTGTCTCTGGCCTGTTTGCTGTCCTACAATTAAATCTTGACCTCAAATCTGTCTTAATTCTTTTCTTTTATTTTGTTCTTAAGCTTGTAAGGCTCATTGTGGGGCAATAGAGTACATTTGGTTTTTCATCTTCCTTGGAGGCCATGAATCCAAATCAAGTCCTGTGTGCTTTATGCCCTTTGGGACACGTTTTTTCACCGCAGTGCTGAGAGGACCAGTATTGCCACTAAATGTTGAGTTTTGGGAACATGGTTTTCTGCAAAGAGCAGACAGGTGAAAGATGCCATGTTCTGATTTAACCATGTTAATATGACACATGCTCTTGTTGATAGATTTTGAAATGGAGTGATGAAAGGAATCACCATACTTTTTCTGATATTGTACTAGGGATAGGTTCTTGCTCCTATAAAATATATGATTTTATTGGTGATTTGAAAGAAAACCACTTTCACCTTCGTGGTATCCTTTTCTATCACCTCTTGAATGATTTCTTTCGTTAGAGATGGAAGTTTCATGTTTCCTCTCATTTTTTAACCCTTTTACTTCATTTCTTCATGGAAAGCATTGCCAAACGCTGGAACAGGCTGCCCAGGGAAGAGGTTGAGTCACTGTCCTTGGAGGTGTTTGAAAGGTGTGTGGATGTGGCACTTACGGACATGGTTTAGTGGTGGATTTGGCACTATTGGATTAGCAGTTGGACTTGATGATCTTAGAGATCTTTTCCAACTTAAATAAGTCTGTGGTTCATAGCCCTGTCTCTTGGAAGACAGTTTTTGATTTTAGGGTGGATTTGTTAGTTTTTTCTTTTGTTTTCTGTTTGATTGATTGCTTGGTTGGGTTTTTAAATGCCTGTTAAGAACTATGACATATGTGGATGAAAGTTCCTTGGAAAATGTGCATCTCACTACCCTTACAAGGAAAGTTTTCAGGTGTTCTGATAGGCTTTGCTGGAAAGGGTTATTTGGTAAGTGAGGTTAACCATTCAATTCCTGTCAGGTATGCAAAGACCTGGTATGTGGAAAGCTGAATATAGATAGCTTCTGTCTAAAAATGATTTTAAAATCAGAGCTGGTATCCTGTCTAACAGCTTCTGGTAGGTTATTGGTTATTCTCTGTGGATAAGGATGTTAACTCAACACTGAGTATTTATTAAGGAATAATAAAATTTTCTCTTGTTCAACCACAGCTATTAGTCTCAAGGTGGGAATCACTTATCGTAGTTTCTTGTTACTTTAGAAGATCTAAAACTGTTCTATAATTTTTGAGGATAAAAGACTTGGAAGAGGTTAGATGATGGGCTTTGGACTGTGTATGTGAAGAGAAAACAGTTTGAAGTTCGGATACCCAATCTGTATGTTCACTTATATAAGCATAAAACAATTTAGTTACTGATTTAATAATTGAAATGTCTTTAAATAAGTTAATGTGAAGTTCGCTTCAGTTTTTGTAGTATTTTTAAGAAGTGATAGAAACCAGAAGAATCCTTCAGAAGAACAACTAATCTAGGTCTGACTGAAGCTGACTGGTTTTAATTTGAGCGACCTGTTCTAGTTGGAAGTGTCTGCCCATGACAGCGGGGTTGGAACTAGATGTTCTCTAAGGTCCTTTCCAACATAAACCATTCTGTGATTTTTGTTCTCCACTGGCAGTAAAAGCTTAAGGCATTTATTTATTATTAAATATTTTAATATTTAGGATACTGACAGCACTTTCATTTATACAGTAACAACTGTGGCTTTGCCTTTAAATTATCTTTCTCACTAATATTATAATGATGATGATGTCTTTCGTAATTGAAGAAAAGTAAAATTCAAGTTGACAGAGCTATTACTGTAACAGTTGATATGACATCCTTTCTATTTGGAAAAGTAAACTGCAATTGACAGAGCAATAAAATGTTTTGATAGCTTTGTTTTTAAAATATTTATTATGCAAATATTGCAGAGGAATGTGTTTGGTTTTATTAAGAATTTTAAATACTGAGAACAAATAAGTGAAAATCAGGTGGATGATTTTTACTATTGAAAAAACAGAAAGCTAGAGTATGTCCTGCATTTGTAAATATTAAAAAGTATGCAGTAAATTGCTAATTATGTTTTACTTTTTCTTTAATAAAGTAAGAGTTGAATTTTAGAATGTGAAAGTTTGTGGGGTTTTTTTGGTCAAGTATTTGTAGCTTGACAACAGGTAACAACTTTGAGTGCTGTAAGAGTAGCATTGCTTTAAGGTGAAGGAGAAGTCTTAGAAGTATTCCGTAGAGTAGCTGTGAACTGAATGGTAAAAGCTACAGAAGAACAGTATTTTCAGTAGTTCTTCCTTTTCGGAGTAAGTTTATGTATATTTATTTTTATATATATATATATCTGCCCTCTGTTCAGAGTTAAACATGTTATCTGTAATAGTGATGGAAGTTTACTCTAGATGCTTAAGGACTGGCTTCATAGTACTTTGCATTTCTGTGTCACCACTTGGATTATCATCCTGGGTCAATACAGTGACCTCATTCCTATCAAACAGCGTCCACAGAGTCATAGAAAAGAAACCTAAGAATCTAGTTTTTGGCTGTGGAGATATTGTGGTGGAAAGTTGAGTGGGAATTTGTTTACTATACCTATTAACGGCAACCTGAGGTTTTGCCCAGAACTACCTCGGTTCTGCATTCTGTGAAATATTAGCATTTGGTGCAGGACGGAGTAGATTTGCTTGCTCACCAACTTAATTCCTTTCAGAGGAGGCCGTGGTGATAATGACTCTTATTTCTTCTTAACAGCTGTGTATTCAGAGGCACCTGTGCATGAGGAGAAGTTTGTTCTATGGCTTCAGAGCTGGGTGCCAGGGAGGATGGCAGCTGCTCAGAGCTGGCAAAACCCCTCTATCTGCAATATCTGGAGAAAGCTCTGCAACTGGATCAGTTTTTACGACAGACATCTGCCATCTTTAACAGGAGTATATCCAGGTACCAAAACTTTTTCCATTTTCCCTTGAGAATAGCAAGGAGAGACAAGCATTTTTATTACATTGTTCCCAGACATATTAATTCCCATATTAAGAATTTAGTAGTGACTTGTTAATTATATACTCTTCTTTAAAGAAGGAGAGGTCACTTGGATTGTTCAGCCTAGAAAAGAGGAGATGTAAAAAACGCTATTAAATTTAAGAGTAAATCCATCATTGTCTCCAGGTTCTGAAACAAAGTCTTTCTGATCTCTTCTCGCTGGTGACCAGTGACAGGACCAAAGGGAATGGCATGAAGCTGTGTCAGGGAAGGTTTAGGCTGGATATTAGGAAAAGGTTCTTCACCCAGAGAGTGGCTGGAATGGTCTCCCCAGGGAAGCGGTCACGGCACAAAGCCTGACAGAGTTCAGGAAGAATTTGGACAATGCTCTCAGATACCTGGTGTGATTCTTGGGGTAGTTCTGTGCAGGGCCAAGAGTTGGACTTTGATGATACTTGTGGGTCACTTCCAATTTGGGATATTGTGTGATTGTATGAAAGATTTTAGACTGTTGTTCTCTTAGCTCACACTGATAATCCATTGTGTTGCCAGCCCATGTACAAACTAGCACAAATGTTTTAAAGCTCTTTTTTGTAAGTGAGTGGCCAAAACTTTCTTTGCCTGCAAAAAGTAGGATTAGGAACCACTAAGTTGATTTTCAGAGACACTTTTGTCCTGTAGCCATAAATAAAATGCAAAGACTGCTACCGGATGCAGAATTTATTTGTACATAAGTTGTAGCATTTAGAAGTGAGTCATCAAGGTATGGTTTTTTCTGTCCCCAAACAATTACATGTTTAATTTCATCACTGTTTTGGAATTGTTGAGTTACAGACCTGATAACTGTATGGGTAACAGGTATATTTACAAGCACGTAATAAGACCCACACAAGGATTAGGAATAGAGTTGCTTTGCATCTACACATGAGGATGACAATGTTGTGCTTCAGTTTGACTTCATATTAGTTTCTTGCTTAGTTCTTACTTCTTATTAGATACCTTGTTGAAGACTGGAGGTGCAGGTTGATAGTATAGCCAGGCTAGTCTGATGATTAATTGCTGCCGAGGGGTTAATGGGAAATTAGTAACAGCATATTTCTGATGTTTAAAATTACATCTGAAGCTGCCTCAATTCTCAAACCTATAGACAAGGAAGATGTAAGAACGTTGCATGGGCATCTTGTCTTTTGAATATTTTCCTTTCATTGTCACTAAATTATGTATCTTTTTGCAGCGATGAAAGTGAAGATGGTTTGGATGACAGTCCTTTGCTGCCTCAGTCTGGGGATCCCCTGATGCAAGTTAAGGAAGAACCTCCAAGCTCATTGCTTGGGGAGTCATCTGGAGCAGGGAATTCTGGGATGCTGAACACACATTCCCTGAATGGCGTACTGCAGCCAGGTAGGCATGCAGTAGGTTGAATGTGGGCTTTCTTTGTGTTTAGCTGGGAAAAGCATTATTTCTTAAGAACTTTATTTTTATTTTTAATTTAAACAGAACCAAAGTCTGAAAAAGGGAGCTTGTATAACTTCTCCAAACTGAAGAAAAGCAGAAAGTGGCTGAAGGTAAGAATATTGGAAAGAAATGCAGCTATTGTAGAATCTATGAACAGTTACCCACCCAAGGGTACTGAGGGAGCTGGCAGAAGTGCTCATCAAACCACTTTCAGTCATCTGCCAGCAGTCCCAGTTTACCAGGGAGGCCCTAGCTGACTGAAAGTTAGCAAATGTGATGCCCATGTACAAGAAGAGCTGGCAGGAGGATCCAGGGAACTACAGACCTGTCAGCCTGACCTCGGTGCCGTGAAAGGTTATAGAGCAGATCACCTTCAGTGCCATCACACAGTATGTTCAGGATAACCAGGGAATCAGGTCCAGCAAACACGGATTTATGAATGTCAGGTCCTGCTTGACCAACCTGCTCATCTTCTATGACAAGGTGACCTGCTTAGTGGAAGAGGGAAAGGCTGTGGATGTTGTCTACCCAGACTTCAGTAAAACCTTTGACACCCTTTCCACAGCATTTTCGGGGGCAACCTCACTGCTCATGGCTTGGGTTGGGTACACTGTTCACTGGATAAAAAACTGTCTGGATGGCCAGACACAGAGAGTGGTGGAGTGAAATCCAGCTGGTGGCCAGTCACTAGTGGTTTTCTCCAGGGCTCAGTATTCGGCCTGGTCCTATTTATTATATTTATCAATGATCTGAACGAGAGGATCGAATCAGTTTATCCCCGCAGTCACTTTGCAGACAACGCCAAGTTGGGTGGACATGTTGATCTGCTGGAGGGCAGGAAGGCTCTACAGAGAGATCTGGACAGGCTGGATTGATGGGTCAAGGCCAATTGTATGATGTTCAACAAGGCAAGGTATCCAGCCAATCCTTTGGGTCACAACCACCCCAGTCATCGCTACAGGCTGGGGGAAGAGTGTCTGGAAAGCTGCCTAGGCGGAAAAGGACCTGGGGGTGCTGGTCAACAGGAGCTGAACATGAGCCAGCAGTGTGCCCCAGTAGCCAAGAAGACCAATGGCATCCTGGCTTGTGTCAAGAATAAAGTGGCTAGCAGGACCTGGGCAGGGATTGTCCCCCTGTACACAGCACTGATGAGCCCACACCTCACAAATACTGTGTTCAGTTTTGGTCCCCTTTACTACAAGAAGGACACTGAGGTGCTGAAGTGTCTCCAGAGAAGGGCAACGGAGCTGGTGAAGGGTCTGGAGCAAAAGTCTTATAAGAAGTGGCTGAGGAAGCTGGGGTTGTTTAGCCTGGAGAAGAGGAGGCTCAGGGGAGACCTTATCACTCTCCACAGCTTTCCAAAAGGGTTGTAGTGAGGTGAGGATCAGTCTCTTCTCCCAAATAACAAGCAACAGGATAAGAGGAAATAGCCTCAAGTGGTGCCAGGGGAGCTTTAGATTGGATATTAGAAACAATTTCTTCACTGGAAGAGTGGTCAGGCATTGGAACAGGCTGCCCAGGGAAGTGTTAGAATCACCATCCCTGGAAGTGTTCAAAAGGCATGTGGATGTGGTACTTGGGAGCATGGTTTAGTGATGGCCTTGGCAGTGAGTATACATTCAGAACTTCAATTAATTTTAGTACACTATCCAAATTAAAATGATCTATTATGAAATGTATTAAATGGAGATTTGGGACTCAATTGAAAGTTTTTTCTTAAGTTGAACTCAGAACAATGAGAATGAAAAAACAGTAGAATGGAGGCTTTATGCTGTCTTTGCATTTTCATTATACTATAGCCTTCTGTAGTTAGCAAAAACATGTTGCCAAGAGGTCAAACAAGAGCCAACCTGCTGCAGCTGATACAGGTAGAAGTGGTAGAATAGCAGGACAAACTACAAATGGGGTAGGAAAGGACCTGCAACCATACATAACAAAATGCCCCAACTGATATCCTGGCTTTTCTCACTGCTGCTTTTCTGAGACCGCAAACAGACAAAGTGGACTAAAATGACTAAACTATCACCAAACTTATAGAAAACTACCTCCCCCCAAATCAGTTGGAGGGAGTCCAGAGGAGGGCCACCAACTTGATCAGAGGGATGGGGCACCTCTAGGGAAGACTGAAAGAATTGGAATTGTTCAGCCTGGAAAAGAGATAGTTTCGGGGTGACCTAATTGGAGCCTTTCAGTACTTGAAGGGAAAGAAAAAGAAAAGATGGAGCGAGATTATTTACAAGAGCATGTAGTGACAGGACAAGGGGGAATGGGTTCAAATTGAAAGACAGTAGGTTTAGATCAGTTATTAGGGAAAAATTCTTTGCTTTGAGGATGGTGAGGCACTGGAACAGGTTGCCCAGGGAAGTTGTGGACGCCTCATCCCTGGAGGTGTTCAAGGCCAGGCTGGCTGGAGCTCTGAACAGCCTGGTCTAGTTGAAGGTGTCCCTGCCCACAGCAGCAGGGTTGGAACTTGATGATCTTCAAGGTCCCCTTTCAACCTGTGTTGGGTTGACCTTGGCTGGTTGCCAGGTGCCCACCAAGCCTCTCTATCACTCCCCTTCTCGGCCAGACAGAGGAGAGAGAATAAGATGGAAAACAACTCATAAGGTGAGATAAGGCAGTTTGCTAAAGTAAAAGCGATAGTTTGTGCGTGCACAAGCAAAGAGGAAAATAACAAGGTTTATTCTCTACTTCCCATCGGCGGGCAATTCCCAGCCGCTTCCTGGGAAGCAGGGCTTGAGCACACATAGCAGTTACTCAGAAGGCAAACATTGTGAATAACAAAGGCCCCTCCTTCTCCTTTCCTTAGCTTTTATGTCTGAGCTGATTTCATATGGTATGGAATATCCCTTTGGTTAGTTTGGGTCAGCTGACCTGCTTTAGACCCCTCCCAGGATCTTGCCCTCAATATGGGGGCAGGAATGTTGAGAGACAGTGCTCATGCTGTGCCAGCACTGCTCAGCAGTAGCCAAAACATCGTGTGTTATCAACACCTTTTCACCTAGCAATGCAGAGCACAGCACTGTGAAGGTTGCTACGGGGAAATGAACTCCATCTCAACCAGACCCATTACACAACCCAAACCACCCTGATTCTGCAGTCACAAACTGTGTATTGGATTCACTGCTACACAATACTGCACCTCAGAAGACTGTTTTCCATATTGTCATTTTAGATAAAAGACAAATGTTAAGTGTTATTGTTGGGCCAGACCCACACCCTTTTATTAGGTAAAGGCTCAAGAGTGCTGTGCATAAATAAGCAATTCAGTACAGGGACTTGTGGTTGTTAAATTAATTCCTGTTTACTCTTATTAGAGTATCCTCCTGAGTGATGACTCCAGTGACACAGATTCACCAAGTGATGAGGACGGAGAAGATGAAGAAGAATTTTCCCTTTCAAGGGAGGAACTTCACAATATGCTGCGATTACACAAATATAAGAAATTGCATCAAATTAAATACAGCAAAGACAAAGAGGTAAAAATCCAGAATTTGTCCTTTAACTGCCTTATTTTAATTGCTCTTACGTTTTTATCAAAACTCATAATATTTTGTGGACTGGAAAATACCCTATTGTTTGGTAGACTGTAACTGTCTAAAGTTAGTTTCAGACAAAGTTTACATGTAGAATGAAAGGCTGTTGATGCCTTATGCTGCCAGTGTGTCAGTAAAGTATGTAGCTAGTACTGGCACGTGTGTGGTATATAGCTTCCACAGTGCTCTGTCGCAGTCACTAGAGCAACTATAAGGGTTTAGAATGCAGGATTTGGATAATACATATGAAAACTGAGATGCGGCAAGTTAAATTCTAACACAGGTAGTACCTGCTGTTCAAGTGATTTACATCATCATTGAGATGATGAATATTAAGGTAATGTTTACAATCTTGAAAGGGAGTGCCTAGTTTTCTACCTTGTTGTTTGCTGTCATGATCTGGAGTTTTACTTGACTCACTTTCATTTTTACCTTTTTTTAAGTTTTGGATTTTCTTCTTACCTTTTCTTTTTTACTTTCTTAGAAGAAAACAGTCTGCTGCATTTCTGCATTTTGCTTAATATTAGGCCAAATTCTATGACTGTTTTGATTCTACTAACATATTTCTTCAAATTACAAGGGCTTTTGCAGAAGTTTTCACTGCTGTTTTGAATTGCAGCAGAAAGTAGCCTCAGATGAAGAAAGTATTATCAGAGGATGTGTCTGAAGTTAAAATTTGTCTTCTTGATTTACATTATTTTGAAATTTCTCCAGAAGAGTGAATAAATATTTTCCCATGCAGGTCTTTGCTTCTGTCCACTTCTTTCCTTTGTTTACTTGAGAAGTGTTAGCTTCTTGAAATATTGCATATCTACATGAATATTCATACACCTAATTTTTACCCAGGTTGTGACTTTTGTTAGATTTTACACAAATATTTATTTACAGGCTAGTAAAAAATAACATCCAGTGAAAATAACCAGTGTATTGTCAAATCAGCAGTACACAGTTATGAGAGGGGGAAACACCTGTCCAAAAAAGTTTTTTTATACTGATGGTCTCACCTTTCAAAAATATTTTATGAACTTTAAAGTATGCTGAGGTTTTAAATATTTTATTTCTGAGTGGTACTGTCTTTAATTTGCCTATTTATGTGTAACCCGTGTGTAGTTCTTCAATGCTTCAGTTGAATAATGATGGGAATATACTGACTTTTTTGATCATTTAGGGGAAAAAATGCTGAGACAGCTATATTTTTACTTGACAATCTGAGTGTCCAAGTTGTTTGTCCTTGTGGATATCTTTTAAATGCCTTTTCCCTAAACCTGCTCATTTTCATCCTTTGGAATGGTAACGTAGAACATGTATGTATTTTGGGAATGCAAGCAAAACAAATAGTAGGTCCATATTTGGATCTCTTCATGTAGTGTGTTGTCTTGCTGAGCAGCATCCGTATGGATAAGAGAGCAGTATGTTTTGAAAGTAAACTTCACTGTCTGCTCTTCCCTCTTGCTTTACTGGGTGGGCTTTGTTCCCTGTGCAGAACTCGGAGGCCACCTCTGGGAGCAGTGGTTTCACTTTGGGCACTGTATGATATCTGATAATAAATGCAAAATATGGAGAAGTACATATTTCCTGATCTCCTATTTATGTTCAAGATCTGAACTTTTTCACTGGCTGTCTCTGTTAGCTGCTCACTTTCATACCCTTCAGTTGCAGCAGTATCAGTACTACAGCGCGGGGCTGCTGTCCACCCACGACCCTTACTATGAGCAGCAGCGCCACCTGCTAGGGCCCAAGAAAAAGAAGTTTAAAGAAGAGAAAAAAATAAAAGGTAAAGTCACTAACCTGGTGGTTTTAAGTGGTTTTTATAGGGCTGCTCTGATATAACTTCTTTCCTACATTTTTTCCTTTGAATAAACACAAATATTGTGTTGTGCAAAACTTGTGGGTTTTGCATGGAAATACCAAGTTCTGCCAAAGGAAAAAATCTTCAGAAAATACTGTGCTTTATCATGGGGCTTCTAGAAAGATAGGGTGGGAAAAAAAAGGGGTGTGACTGGAAAGTTCACGGCATAAGATTTTCTTTGTGGACCTCTGAATATAGAATGAAACAGTTGTGCAGTAGGTACCTTATAGCTTTATTCATTGCTTCAGAACCCATAAGCACTGTTTTAAAAACATGAAAGTTCCTTGTAAAATGTAAGGACTTATCCAGTTCCTGCTGCAGTTATTCCTGATTATGTAATTCTAGTGAACAGGAAGTTATAGGGAGCGAAAGTGTTTGCTGGAAATTAGGGGGAACTCAGAATTGATGTCCAGTGTGAGTTAAAATAGAATTATATCTGTGACAAAGCAGCTGGAGTTTCTCAGGTGCATATTTGCCAGGAAGTACAATTTCCTTTCTTGTTTGAGCTGACAGCAGTTGTAAATCTGTAAGGAAGCAGAAGGAGAAGGCTATGAACTGTCAGTGTAAGGTGAACTCTCTCTCTAGTACAAGTACTTAAATACTTGTACTATGTTTTAAGGAGGTTATTTTGGACTTCCTTCCTTTTTATTTGCAAGTTCCTTTAACTGTGTTGTTTGTTTTCTCCACTAATCTTGTAGCATCCATAATTTTGTGTATTCAAAAAGAATATTTTTAGTGTTTGATACCAGTATCAATTGCCTCTAAAAGCTGGTCTCTGTAATACAAGATAACGTGCCAATCTCTTTCAACTCCTGAGAAGTTTGGTTTGAGACTTACTGTACCAAATGCTAGTGTTGTTATCTTTAAATGTCTTACCTTTACATGTCTTTAGTAGAATTTTACCACAAAGCAAGAGAGGTTGCAGCAGGTCCTAGACATTTTAACGCTTAAAGCGTGTTTTCCTGGGTGAAAGTAATTGCATTTCACCTCAGTGTTAAATAGGATAACCTATCCATTCTGGAGTAGTGAGGAAATATCTAATAGAATAAATGAATGCTCCCAGAATTGGCAAACATGGATCAGCTTGGCTTTTTTGTTGGTACCACATATATATTGACTAGGATAGTTTACTCAGGAAAGATGCCTGACTAAATGTGTCCCAAAAATAGAAAAAGAAATGTATTTTTATGATCATTGTTGCCATGTAGGCAAGTTGAAAAAAGTAAAGAAAAAGAGGAGACGGGATGAAGAACTGTCTTCAGAGGAGTCACCGCGACGCCACCATCACCAGACCAAAGTTTTTGCCAAGTTTTCTCATGATACACCACCGCCTGGGTCCAAGAAGAAGCATTTGTCTATTGAGCAGCTTAATGCACGTCGACGGAAAGTGTGGCTTACCATTGTTAAAAAGGAATTGCCAAAGGTGAGCTTGGCTAATGGCATTGCATCAGTGATCATATCAAGAAAGTGAAACAGAAAATTATTGTAGCAGGAGTTGACACTTGGAAAAACAGAGTAAAGTAAGACCTGATTTTTCTGGTGGTCATTAGTGACCTAACTGGTATTCTCTAATCCATAAACAAAGTGTAGTTCAGATTTCTTATTACCAAGGGTACCTGAATGGGTCATGCAGTGCTTTGTCATGTTCAATCCTTTTCAATGAAAAGTATGGTAAACTTTAGCAGGTACTCATACTAATTTACAGGATGGCATTGTAGAACAAACCGGTATCTGGGTTTACCGTAAAGTTCCGAAAGGGAATGTTTCAATCATTATAGCATGTGTGTTTTTCAAAACTTATTTCAGAAACAGTCTAGGAAAAAGTGTGTGTATCATTTGCAGGACAAGCTTCAGGCACGTTTAAAATAGAAAGCTGGGTTCACTGTTACTAGTTTTCTGAGATGATCAGAGAGTGGACCTTAGAACCTGCTTTTTGGAGTTTACAGTTAGCAGATATTGAATTCTAGGAAGTTTAAAACAAGTGATGGCTGAATCATCCTTTATGATCTTAAAAGCGAAACAAAGGATATGTGCAGTGTGATAGACCATATTTTTTCAGAAGACTGATTTTGATCGTGTGAAGAACATCAGATCAGCATTAATTCTTCACATCTCTGGGAAACAGTGGAAAATATTGTTTACTTCAGTGATAACAGTGGAATAGGAGAACAATAATTTTTTGCAATAATAGTAATTAAAGAAACAATCGAAAAAAAGGAGGTGTTTTGCATGCTTTCGTCAGGATATGGAATATATTCTTGTATGCCTTCAGTAATTTAAGGATGAAAAGCTGTTTCAGTCAAAATGAAGAATACTTGCAGTACCTATACCCAATTATTCAACAGCGTGCATGGCTGCCGTTGGCACATGTACCTGCTGAAGCCTGGTTAGTGATCTTTTAAAATACTGTGCAGCCATTACCCTTTAACTGATTTAAAGATGGTATTCTTTTACAGGCATACAAACAGAAAGCTTCAGCCCGCAACCTTTTCCTAACCAACAGCAAAAAGGTAGGTGGTGTTTTGTTATATACTGTTATTTGTGCTGGATGTAATAAGCAAACTGCAACCTCTTTATGTTTCTTCTGTTTCACACAGTACTGCCTATAGTAGCAGGGGAGTGTAGGAGAAAGCACTGTATACAAGTTGTCATTTAGTATAAGGCTTTTAATTTTTTAGGTGTGTGATATTGGCGTGTTTCATAAGCAACAGATGAAACAAGCAATGTGAGTTTTTTTCATGAGATCTTCTTGGCTTTTGTGAGATTTGGTTTTTACATTTCAAATTTACTAATATTAGTTACTGCATATTAGTGACTTTGGTACACTCTGACTTTTTAGCTGCCCAAATATCCACTATCTAGAACTTGCTGGTTTAAGAATTCTTATTTAAGCCCAAAGGGCTCTTGGAATATCATGATAATTTACATAAATATATACAGGACCTGAGATTAAAAATAGAGCAGTTTTCTGCTTAAGTGATTGCAAAAGCAATTCATCTCCTCGTCAGTCTTCCCTGAGAAGTGGCATTGTTTCTACCTAGAAAGCTTTACTTATGAACACTTGGTAGTAGCTTTTAGAGCATTTTTCAAGCATTACACCCAAGTGTCTGGTTCATTTATATGGCTAATGAAAAAGTAATCAAATATATGACTCAGAATTGGTGGAGACAAGGTAATGTAGGAAATTTTCTGTCCTGTGTATACATTATCAAGAAGGGGCACATTTTTTGTATAAGGGATGCAGAAAACAGGACCTGCTTGGATATGTTTAAGAAACTTTGCTGTAGGTAGGTTCTCTCCTATGGTCTGCCTTAGCTAGCAGATACTGGATTTCTTTGTGATCTCTGCCCAAATAAGCTATGAGTATTTATTTGTAAGTATCATAAATGACATTTTAGCAAATGAGTGATCATAAAATAATTAAGGTTGGAAAAGACCTTCAAGATCATCAAGTCCAACCGTGAAATGCAGCAGAGATTTTGAAATTCCACTTTTTAAAATCTGTTTTTATTTTGTTTTATAGTTTGAAATCTGTGTTAGAATTTTTGATGTGCAAACCTTAGTGGAGATAAAAAAAACCCTGGCACAAACATCAAACCCAGCAATTTTGACCGTTATGACAATGACTTTGATTTACTTATACTAGAATAAAAAAATTACATTCTACTGTGCTTTGTCATGAAATGGGAAAATTGTAGAGTACTCCCTCACTTCTCTGAGTATTAATGCGAACAGAATTGTGTTCCACCAATACTGCTATTGCAGCAGCCTTATTAAAAAGTGAGAAAATAACTACAGAAAAGTGTCAGGAAATAGGTGAGTCAGAGTTGCAGGCAGGCCTTGAATTCTGTTCTCCTGAGTTCCTTTAAAGGGCCTACCCACCCGATCAGTCTTTTAAGTCCTCTACCATGCTGAAGCTGTCTTCAGATTTTGTCTTTTCCACCATCTCGGTATTTTTTTGGAAGTTCATGTTCTCTCATGCCATTTCAGAAGCATTGCTGCTGAGTAAAGTATCAGTTTTTTCTCTTCTGAAGAATCAGACTTGGTTATAATTAAATTTGATGATGTTTATTACTGGCTTTCTCTAACATCTGCCAATTTTATCACTGTTTCCAAAATCTTATTTCTCTCTAGCTTGCCCATCAGTGCATGAGGGAGGTGCGTCGAGCAGCTATCCAAGCCCAGAAAAACTGTAAGGAAACTCTGCCACGAGCACGTCGTCTTACCAAGGAGATGCTTCTCTATTGGAAAAAGTATGAAAAGGTGGAAAAAGAACATCGCAAACGAGCTGAGAAGGAGGCTCTGGAGCAACGAAAGCTGGATGAGGAGATGAGAGAGGTACAGCAAAACCATGGATTGCTGATAATTAATCTACTGAGGAGACACAGAAGGGAACGGATAATTTGAATTTCTACATCCAGGGTGTAAAATTCAGTTATTTGTTCAGTTTCAGCACTATTCCACATATTTCTTCTGCTATCTTATTTTTCTTTACATAATTCTTCTAATTAGTGAGAGGTGATTAAAAAAACCCCCTTCTGCTTAAACTCAGTGAGTGGAGGAAGGAATTAGAGAAGTAATGTGTGTCTTTCAGACATAATAGTTCAGTGTTAGTAAGGGCCAGCCTTTTGTACATCATTCTGGGTCCAGAAGGTAAGACACTTTTTCATTTACATTGGATTTTTTTTTTCCTCCTTTTTTCGCCTTGCTGTTAACTGAAACTGTAATCTGGAGGGGGGAAGAGAATTTTCTGTGATTGCTTTTTTTGTCAGCCAAATGACAGCTTTGTGACCTTCCTTAGAGTACTAGAGGTTAAATATAAGAAAAAGTTTCCTTGTAAAAGGTCTCTACTATTTGTTACCTTATGTATCTGGTGATGAGGTAAGGTTGAATCTTTAGAAGACCTTATGTTTAGTTTTATGCTTAAATTATACTTTTATTTATTGTGTTCCTCTCATTCTTGCAAGTTCATAAGCATTTTGTGAAGGTTTCTGCTGACTTAGATTAATAGACAACTTTTAACTGTAGCATTTTTTAACCAGAGCCTAAGGGTGAACAGTTTCTGCAGTGTCTTGCTGAATAATGATAGTATCTCAACTGTATTACCTATTAATGTATTTCACATGTTCTACCATAATTCTCTTTACTAATTAGTAACTGAATATTGAGTCAGGTTGTCATGAGAGTGGTTTTTACCATCAAATTCTTTTACTGTGGATCACTAAAATCTTGTTAATTTCTGTTGATATTTTAATTTTTCAGTGTAAACAAAACTTTTAAAATGTCTTTTATTAGATTATGGTGTTCTTTGCCATGATAACTAAATTTAGAAGAACTTTTCATTTACAAGGGTTTTATATTTTAAAATAGATGTTTAAGAAGGTGGTCAATGTTCTTATGTGCAACTAGTAGCATTTTGATAGTACAGTGACGTGCATAACATAATCTAGATAGATTAGTTGTTGATATTTTAGTAGATGAAATTTTTTTCTTTAATTATATTTTCAATATTAAACTCTTGTCCTGTTTTTTTCCCTTCATCTGTTTTTTGTAAATGCTCTTCTCTTAGGCGAAGAGGCAGCAGCGAAAACTTAACTTCCTGATCACACAAACTGAATTATATGCCCATTTTATGAGTCGTAAACGAGATATTGGGCACGATGGAATACAGGAGGAAATCCTACGCAAACTGGAAGACAGCTCTACCCAAAGGCAGATTGATATTGGTGGAGGAGTAGTGGTCAACATCACCCAAGAAGATTATGGTAAGTGATTTGTCTACAGTCATTTCTTCACACTCTTTTGAAATTTACTGTACCCTTCTTGTTATGTGCAAAAAAACAATTTCAAGCACAAAATCCTTCTGTGCAAGAAGCACTACTGTAATTACTGGAATTTACCTGTGTGTTTATTTGGGTGGTTACTGCTGCAGAGCTCTGACATGGATATGTTGTTTTCAGATAGTAACTATTACAAGGCCCAAGCTCTGAAGAATGCTGAGGATGCTTACCAGATTCATCAGGCCCGGGTATGTATGTTTAGGATCCATGAAGTAGAAGAGAAAGGAAACTAATTGGTAGAGGCCAGAGAACCAGGATATTTCATAGCAGCCAAGTCAAGTAGGTTTGTTTAGTTCTGGGTGCCAGATTTGAATTTCAAATTTAAAATTTCCATTGCCACTCTCTGTGCTAAACAAGTAGAAAACCAGAAGATAAAGATGTGGGCACAGGAACATTATCGTTTTCTCTTAGTTTCTAGCAGACATCCTATGTCTTAATGGGAATTGTAAAGCATTTTATTATACAGTTTCTTGCTAAGTTAATATGTTCATCATCTTATGCATACTTTCCTGTTCCTGTTTAGACCAGATCATTTGATGAAGATGCAAAGGAGAGCCGTGCAGCTGCTTTACGGGCTGCTAACAAGTCTGGTACTGGCTTTGGAGAGAGCTACAGTTTAGCAAACCCTTCTATCCGAGCAGGAGAAGATATTCCACAGCCTACCATTTTCAATGGAAAACTGAAAGGTTACCAACTGAAAGGCATGAATTGGCTGGCCAACCTCTATGAGCAGGTATCTCAGTATATCTTGCAAATTTTTATAACTTCTAGGATTATTTAAGTCATTAGAGTAAACTTGGCCAAAAGAATGTACTGGTTTAAAAAACGGACTACATATAGTCAATCTTTAATGTCTTTAGAAGAAAGGAAAATACTATGTAGGCAACCTACCAGCATTCTTGATTAGTTAGGAAATAACTTTAAATGGGACATTGAGTTCAGTATTCTTTTTGTGGGTTTTATAACTGTTTATCACTTAGAGCATACCCTGAGGAGTCTTTTGCTACTTGGAGTTTCAGGCTTGGGTCAGCCAGTAGACTGCAGGCAATCTTGTCCTTGTGAGTGTCTCTAGTTCACAATGTGATCACAAAGTGCAGAGAGACTGAGGGAAAATATCAGACTGAGAGAAGAATGAAAGTGCCTTTGAGATCAATTATTTCACAGCAGCAGATGTAAGAGATGTTAAAGTGTGTTCGAGTTATTGCAGTGGGACTGTTCCCACTAAATTCAGCGGCATCCGTTCTGCTACTCTTTTATGGATTAAAAAGTGGTAAAGTGAGAGTGTTCATTTATGGATCTTTTGCAGGGCATCAATGGCATCCTGGCAGATGAAATGGGTCTGGGTAAAACAGTACAAAGTATTGCTCTCCTTGCACATCTGGCTGAGGTAGGTGGATTATAGCTTATTTCTGGGCAGTATGCTCCATAGAAGAAGCATTCTTTTCACACATTGGAAATGAATTCTAGATTATAAAGCTTCAGTGTTTTAGAAGTAATTTTACACTTTGTTTTCAAGTGGAGCCTTTGAAATAGTTGTGTGTGTCTGTAGGAATAAAAACAGCATTTTCATTTATTCACAGAGTGATATCTTTTCACTTGCACTGAATGTGAAAGCCTTGTGAGAGAACAAGTCGTGCACTTAATGATTCACTGAGTTTTATAGATCAGAGAGCCCAAATTTTGAGCTTCATGGCAATCAGCAAGGGTTTCCATATTTCAGTGGGGTTTTTTAGGAAGCATAGTGGTTCTTCTGCTCCAGGGCAGACAAGTAAAACAGAAAAAGCAACAGGAGCTTACTTCTTTGTGCAGAAACGTATACATTTATTTAAAAAAAAAAAAAAGGTCTTGTTTGCAATCCAGTCACTTGCCTTAAATAGGGAATACCAATGAAGTGATACTAAAAGCAGAATTAGCTCCACTAGTGACCAAAAGACAATTGCATGCATTTCTTTATGTTCCTTTTGGTACCAGTCCAGTGGTGCTATTGGCCAAAATACTGTAAGGGTATGTAGAGCTGAAGGTTCTTGAGCTCATCTCAAGGAATAACAGATAAGCTTGTCTCCCTGTTGCACTGCAACTTGAGATTTTTTGGAAGGTTACACAGGGCTTTATTTTTTCTCTCCCTTACATGGGCCAGCTTGTAACTGCTAATATACTAATGGATCAACTCAGTTATTCACCAGAGGGTATTGTAATGAGTGATGTGGTGGAGCAAAGCTTTCCAATGCCCCCTGAAGTTCTTTTTCCTCATCAAAATGACGAGGGCTGTTAGTAGCGTGAAGGTGACAACTCTCAGAAACAAAGGAGTTTGTTCTGGGAACAACTTTGCTCTTATGAAACAACTCTTGGTTAAACATTAGATCTGCTCTATTTGATTTTGTATCACCCTGCTGTGCAGGGACAGTTTTGCTATGTTGCACATAATTCACTTTCATGTAGCCATTGTCATTTTGTAATTGTAAAGCTGTAGCAAACCATCTCTATATCCCTTCCCCTCAATTAATTTTTTGTGTGTGTATTCCAGAGAGAGAACATCTGGGGACCATTTTTAATAATTTCACCTGCCTCTACTCTGAACAACTGGCACCAGGAGTTTGCCAGATTTGTACCTAAATTTAAGGTAATAAGCATGTGCAAGGAAGTTCCTTCTGTTTTCGCAAGAGCAAATCATTTTGTTCTTCTCAGTTCTTTGTCACATCTGGCTGTTTAATCACCTTGGAATTTGAAACTATGTAACGAGCCCAATACTGATATTTTTTCCGATGATCCTGTTTTTTTCTGGAGTGTTCAATTATTTAAGGCTTAAAAATGTTCTTACTTTAATCACATCATTTTCATTTTGGATCACCTTAAAGACAGCCTCTCAGTGAGGAATTGAAGCAGATCAGTGAGGGGATGTATGGTTTTAATGTGTGGGCCTGTCAGCAGAAGCAGGAATAATATTTCCATGTTATATACTGTCTTGAGCGTTAGAGCTGTATTTTCAGTCATTCATATGAATTTGAGTCGGATAAAGATTGTATGTTACCAAACTGTAAACAGGTAAGAGGGAGACAAAATGCAGTTGTTACTACAGAAGAATAAGAGAACCATGGACATAACAGTCAGTAGTGAAGAAAAAGGAGAGGTGAGGCACAGAGATAAGAACAAAAAGACCAGAGGAAAACAAATGAAATTTTTAGGTGTATTGTAAATGTGAAAACGTAGCAAGTTAGAAAGCAAGGAAACATCAGTTACCAAAAAACAAACTGCTTACCTGTTCTTCAGTGGAAAACATTGGAGTGTTGCAAAGGAAGATCTGAAAAGAAATGTTTACTGCTAAAACAGTGCTGAAATTTTAGAATTAAAGATAGACGGAAGTGTCAGAAGCTTGCAAAGATGTTTAAGTATTTGAGTTGTTAACATAGTAACACTTGATATGAAGAGGTCTTGATCAGGTTTTTTTTAAACACCTGATTTCCTTTTTTTACAGAAAACAGTAAAAGACACTAGTTATAAGTAATTAGTATACCAGTAACATCAGGCTAACTGTTTGATTGTCTTGACTACTTAATAAAGTGCGGGGAAAAAATGTCGAAGTTTTGCTATAAGTGATATTTGTTTTCTTGATCTGGGATAGGGCAATATTAGTGGACATACCTTTTACCAAATAGCTTGCTTTGGAGATCCTTCATGGGGCTGTGTGTTGGTTGTCGTGGTGTATAGTTATGAGAAGTTCTACAACACAGTTCAATACTGGATTATTTGAGTGAGTTGTATTTTAGGATAAATTGGCATTACTGAGCCTTCAAATCAACTGATAAAGAAATACAAATACTTGTGTTATTGAGGAGGTACACGAAAGAAAAAAGAATCATCTAAAAATAATCCATTCATGTATTTCCATAGCCCAAAATAATAGGGGCCCTTGATTAGAAAGCTTTAGAGCAGTTGGCCATTCTGTTTACTTTCTCTTGTTTCCTTTGATCAGGAATAGGCGAGCAACTGTTTATGCTTTTTCCTTCCCATGAATGAAATACAGAAAATGTTTAAAAAATGCAATTAGGATGCTTGGGAGAAGATAATTTTCTGGTTTTGTGTTTTAAAACCCAACCTGTTTCTATCATTATATAGCTCTTTGGGTTTCTTGCATAACGATGTTTGCCTCATCCATGGAACAGAATATGTTTTAGAAAGAAGTTTTCTAAACTTATTGTCACATGTTTACAACTTTAATCACTCTTTGTCAACTACTTTTTTTTTCTGCTTCTAATCATACAGAAGTGTGTAGTCAACTCTGCTTGTAGTAAATTACAGTGAATTTATTACTTCAGGTCCATGGCAGAATATGTAAACTAAGAGACAAATCACTTTTTTGTCAGTCTGATTTTTTTAAGCATCAATATTTCAGAACAGTATGAAGAATATTCAATTAAAAGCAATTTGGAACTTGTCAGTTGAAGTTACAAGACTTTTCACCATCTCAGAAACCATCATTCCTCCCTTTCAGTCTTAGCTGACTGTAGTCTTTCCATCAGACAGGAGATGGCAGTATACTGTTATTAACCAGTGACAGGAGTCAGTGCTCTGCAAAGATCTGTCCTGAGTAATAGGACCCATGAAATTTTGAGCTATAAATGGTTTAACAAATTTCTCTGGCAGTAGTGCTTTCTTTTAAAATTCTTCCATTAAATATATCCAAGCCAGATGTTTTAACTTTTTCTCAGGTTTTGGGGGTCAGTTCTGAAATAGAAAACCGAGAGGACAATGGGAGGTGTTAAACAGGACAACAAGCCCTCTAGTCCTTGCGGTTTAACAGTTGAGAGTAAACCTCTTTCTGCCATAAGCAAAGTATCATTTTTAATTTTTAGAAAAACCTGGCTAGAAGTTGTAACATGCTACTGGGCATTTTCAGATTCTCAGCATAGCTTCATGAGGCCACAAATTGCTTGATACCTTTGCCTGGAATGCTCTCTTTCGAAGTATTTTTAAATGCTTTCTGATTCGTCTCTGCATTAAGAAAAATAATTTCCCTTTTTGTTGTTTTGCACAAAGAAGTCTGTCTTTGTCATTTTGTAGAATACAGAGTAAAATTCCAGAGCAGGTGTCTTTATTTGAAAATAATGTCTTTCTATTCTTTTACTGTTCCAGGTGCTACCATATTGGGGAAATCCCCATGATAGAAAGGTGATCAGAAAGTTCTGGAGTCAGGTAATACCAGCATGACTGTGTGCCTTGACTATCTTTGTTTCTGCAGAGTACACCAGAAACTGTCACCAAGTGAAACGATGTGTGGATACAGAGTTCAATTTCTTCATCCCTGTAGTAGCACTTTCATTAAGATAATGAGGTAGAAGGCTTCTCTTGTGCTGAAAAGGAATTCAATGCAGTGTGGAGTCCAGCTGAAGAAACTAGAGCTCTGTAAATAAAGCAGGAAGTTTCAGTGTCAAGGAATTGTTTATTCTGTTTGGGTAACTTAACTCAGAATGCCCTAATCCAGAATCCCTGCAGGCCTGTCAGATTGTCTCTGATTTAACAACAGTATTTTGTAGGGTTCAATGCCTGGGTCTTGTCTCACACATGGAAAAGCATCTGAAATTGTTCAGGAACTAATGGGCTGAAGTCCAGGTCTACCAGTTGAATAATTGTGCTGTAGTTAATTAAAAAAAGTTAGCTGGGGAAAATGCAGTAATAATGAGAAAAGATTGTAAAACAGAAGTCTAAAATTACAGTGAACTCTGGACAATGTATTTACGTTATGTGGATATTTGTTTCTCCTTTTGTGTTATAGAAGACACTGTATACTCAGGATGCTCCTTTCCACGTGGTAATTACCAGTTATCAGCTGGTAGTACAGGATGTGAAATATTTCCAGCGAGTGAAGTGGCAGTATATGGTGCTGGATGAAGCACAAGCACTCAAAAGTAGCTCCAGGTAACAAACTAACTGGAAATAAAATCTCTCTGTGTCAGCCTGTTGTAGGAATTTTAAGAGAACGCAAATTGATAGAAGTTAAAACTGACACACATGAGACCCTGTAAGTCTCTACTCTAGTTGAGTATCTGTATAACTCTCTGACATGGGATTGATCCATTAGGGTATCTACATTTAGATTTTCCTTTTCCAAATATGTATAGTGTAATTAAACAGTAACTGTGAAGCAGAAGTTTGTATGGAGTACAGGACAGTTCAACAAAACAGTGTGAAATACTGTGTACTTTCTTTCCTGACTACTCACAGAATTCTTCCTGCTGTATGGTCTGTAGTCTTTAGCATAGATTGCTTACGTTGGCTCCGTTAAATGCATTTTGATTCCTTATTCAGTGGCACTTCCAGACATGAATGAAGGTCAGAACCCTGTGAGTACTGTTGGCTGCAATAAAGGCCATTCTGTGCCGTAAGACTCTATGCCAGAAAGTTTTCTGTTTGTTTTCAAGTAATGGATTTGTCCCTCTTTACTTCTGTAATTGCTTTCCCATAACCTTTGACAAGTTGCCACTGTACAGAGTAAGTTCAAGACTGCTTTAGGGGCAGGCTCCTTCTGACCAAAGTCTGTCTCTTCAGCATTCTTTGGAAACTACCTGTCTAAGAGGACTGTAATGTATAGCTCAGCACTCCTGCCACAGTAGCCCATACACAGGAAGCCCTGTTGTAACATCTGAAAAATGCATGACATTCTGATTAAAAAAATGGTTTCTTTTGGGAAGTTAATTATTCTGATTATGACATTTTATTATACCCAAGCATTTGTTTTAAAAATTAGTAAAAAGATATTTAGAAAAATAAAATCAACTATGCTTTTTTTTTGCATTTGCAAAAGACTGCTTCTTCCTGTGAATGTCTTTTGAAAGACTGGGGAACAGCTGTAGTAGTTTTATCCAGTGACCTCCAAAAATCATTTGGGAAACTCACTGGAAGCAACTGATCTTAAAAGACCTTATTTTCATATTCTTCTACAGCAGTTTTAATGTTTTCTCTTACTTTTATTTATCAGTGTTCGTTGGAAGATCCTACTGCAGTTCCAGTGTCGAAACAGATTGTTACTGACTGGGACCCCAATCCAGAACACAATGGCTGAGGTATGTGGGAGCTCACAAGAGTGCACTTTTCTTTATAACAAGAATACATACGAAATATATGTGAACTGTTGAGAAACCTGTTGTATTTCTGTGATCGTGGGATTATGCTTATAGCAAACCACTGGCAAACAAACATGGTGTCATCTCTGGGAGGAAAAATTTGGAAACTTGCCACACATTCAAATAAAAATAAAACTAAAGGTGTTTGAAGTAATACTTGGATTACAGGATGAAATCTAATTCTAGTGACTTTTTCTTCTGTTGACTGAAGTAATTGTGCTGTGTTTCTTACTGCTTTCTGGTGGGGTTTTGTTAAGTAGATATATATGGCATTTTTCAGGGTAGGGGGGAAGAGAATGCAGCTGGGTTTTTGTTTCCTTTTGCCATGTCGCATGATCTAGTAAAGTGATTTTGCTCATGAAGAGCTGCAAGGGTTTGGGATCCCCAATTACCTTGTCCACAGTAGGATGACTTTTGCTGACCCAGTGTTTTCTCCTCTTCTTCAGCTGTGGGCCCTGCTGCATTTTATCATGCCAACGCTGTTTGATTCCCATGAAGAGTTCAATGAGTGGTTTTCTAAGGACATAGAGAGCCATGCAGAGAACAAATCCGCCATTGATGAGAGTGAGTGCAGCGTTGTAATTTTTATATTAAAGATCTGTTGCCTTTTCCAATGAATAATGGATAAACATTCTCATTTTTTATATGAGAAAAATGACATCTAAAGTAGAAGGTGCATAATGGGATTGGAATATTATTGGATTGTTGTCCATAGTTTATGTCAAAGTTTGTGTTTCTGGTTGTAATGTAGCATGTATAATGAATAGAAAGACATGTAGTGAAAATGTTGATTTGCTACTTGTCTTCAGCCCTCCTCCTTACCAAGCACAGAAGAACAAATATATTAAGTAATTTTAAGTTTTCTACGGAGCACATTATTTTGGAGATCTCCTGATTGTGTTACAAGCTCTAGACATAATGTGATACAAAGCGCTAAATATATTCTGAGGTCCAGAAGAAAAGCATAAAAATTCTTAAAAAAGAAATAAAAATCTTCACAGTAAATTTTAGGGGATAGTTATGTAGGACAATCTAGTTCGGTAAAACAGATGGTTTGTAATTGTAATAGAACACAGAGCAGCTGGGAACTTGTCACAAAAGTAAGATTTTAAGAATTTTCAAACTCCCAGAACTTTGTTTTTACGAAGAGTATTGTAAAGACTGCAATTGTCTGTCAATGCAGTATAACCTGTTGTGATGCTGTAATTTGGGGGGGACAAGACTTAAAATTGTAAAGATCTCTTTGCATGAATTAGCAATGTCTCATCAGAAACTTTCTTCAATAATAGTGGGTGATAAATGTAAGCCCATATTGTTCAGCCCAGAGGAATATAGAGAGTATAAAGTGCTTTAGAAGTTCATTCTTTGAAGCAAATCTTTAGATTCTTAGGCTAAACACTGTAGCACAGCACTAACTTAGGAAAATCAACAGAGAAATACTCAACTCTGTGCTTTAAGAACTCATCTGGGGGAAAGTGGCTGAGCAGTAAGGGACTTAATTTGTGGTAAAACACCATATAATTTTCTTCCATAGTAAAATAAATGTTCCTTCTTTCCCCTTCCTTGTATTTCAGACCAGCTATCCCGCTTGCACATGATCCTGAAGCCTTTCATGTTGAGAAGAATCAAGAAGGATGTGGAAAATGAATTGTCAGATAAGGTGAGAAAAAGTATTTATCTGGAATAAATATCACAAGTGTATTGCCATAGGACTGTTCTCTAATCTGGTTTTTGCAAACTCGTTTGTCAATCGGCATACCTGAAATTTGACTGTAGACTTTTCACAGACCTTCAGTTTCTGGCACCACATCTCAGCATTGTCATTAGATGTGAATGTAACTGAAGAACCCCTAATAAGTAAACTTTTCTTCTAGGGAAGACATTTTGTTAACAAGTACAAGCCAAAGATCTTGAAGCCTGATTAATTTGACAGAAATAGCTCTAATGGCAGTGAAGGAGATTGATACAGCAATGACTGTGTGATAAATGTTTCCAGTTGCCTTTGTGAAGGATTTGGCATGGGTTTAGGATTTTTTTTGCTTGCCTGGACAGAGTGAGAAGTACATTGTGGCAACATCATAGTCTTTTCTCTTGTTAGTCTTTTAATTTCACATGCATGTTAGCAATACTTGAATGATCTTGTGGTCAACAGTCCCCTGGTTTTGGCACCATTGGCTAAGAGACATCTGCTTTCTTCTGATGTGCTTATTAATTTCAATGGACTTCCACAGACACTGTTGGTATGCTTCTGACACTCCTTATCATGGGCTCTCAGTGGGTAGCATTTTAACCCTAGGAAAGTAGAATTGAAGTCAGATTTTGTACTGATCAGCTGCAGGTCAGTGTTCACAGGTTCTTAAGAATCTAGCTGTTTGCTTAGTTGTGTTCACATACTTCTAAGGGTTTGTCTCCTACATTATTACCTAGGCCTTCCAAAACACACTTATTGTTTAAGTCCTTCCTGGGTTGGATCCTGAAATACAGATCTGAATGCAACTGCCCATCAAAGTATTTTTTGAGAAAGGCATGTTTTCCTTAAGATGTGTTTCTCTCAGCTTCATGTAAGCTGATGTATTGATCTATCTCCATTACAGACAGAAAAGGCTAAATGTTCATTATCATTTTGCAGATTGAAATTCTTATGTACTGCCAGCAGACAAGTCGACAGAAGCTCTTGTACCAAGCTCTGAAAAACAAAATCTCTATTGATGACCTCTTGCAATCATCAATGGGCACTACTCAGCAAGCACAAACCACCACTAGTAGTCTCATGAATCTAGTCATGCAGTTCAGGAAGGTAAGGCTGTTTTAATTAATAACATTTGAAAAGTATAATCATTCGTTAGCATATATACGGCTTCTAGAAAACACCATAAAAAAGAAATTCTGGGATTGGCAAGCAAATTTGCATGCAGTTCAGTTGTCATTTGGGTGTAGTGGAGCATGATGTTGAGTGTAGAAGAGCTTTAGCCAAATGGTGCATGCAGCTGCTACCTGGTTTGGTTACAAATTGGTTGTTGAAGGAAGCCGTTCACTTGGGAAGAGGCAATGCTGTTGAATGAATAGGAAAAGATATGATGCCCTATTCAAATTTGAGCAGATATACTAAAATAGTCATGCAGTATTAATCAATACTGAAGTTTTAGTGATCAGTAATCATAGCTGATTTGGGATGTAAATGCTGCATTGGACTAAATAATTGCTCCCAGCATTTGACATGCTCTCTTTTTTACAGGTGTGCAATCACCCAGAGCTGTTTGAACGACAAGAAACTTGGTCTCCATTTCACATCTTCCTAAAGCCATACCAGATTTCCAAGTTCATCTACCGTCACGGACAGATCAGGGTCTTTAACCACTCACGAGACAGGCAAGCCTATTCCACTTACTTTCCAGTTTAGTGTATTTAGTATTATTACTTAGACTTATTTTAGCTTTGTAAGTGCTAATTAACTCCCTTACCTGATGTATTTAAATAACATTGGCTGAGCAGTGCATTCCTAGTTTTCTTTTGGTCATTCAGCTGTTAAACATCTGGTATTGATGCTCTATTTTGGTGGAATCCTAGTCATAGAATATCCCTTTGACTGAAAAAGAAAGCCAGGAAAAAGAATTTCAAGTTGTTGCTGATGATATGTAATAGAATTAAGCTTTAAAAGATTTCTTAAAACCTAAAAAACCCATTTGGTTTCTCTTCAGTGAGTTTTCATGTGCAAGGAAGCTATTAGTATCTGTCAGTTCTGACATGCTATATATATCCTGAGCATCTGCTAGTGCCATGACAGCTTTTAATGATTACCTTGGATGAATAGAATCTGCCCAAGTGCAGTTTGCTATTCTTTCCAATCGTGGCAATTCTTGATTAATTTTGTTTGCATTGTTATGATAAATGCTCAGGCAAGAAATCAGAAGTATACATATGAAGATGAGGCTAGCTGTTCTAAAATGTATAATGCAGTTCCGCAACAATGATGTGTCTCAGTGTAAAATAAGCAGCAGTGCATGTAGGCTGATGATGCTTTTCTCCTATGGCCATGGTATTCAGAGTGCTAAAATACCTACAATGAAGAAGTGAATGGTTACTCTGTATCTTCTGCTGATTGTGTGATTGAACATTTTATGTGTTAACACCTTCTCAGTGATTTTGTTTGGTTTTGTTTCTTTCATTGTCAGGTGGTTACGGGTTTTACTTTCGCCATTTGCACCAGACCACATACAGCAGTCTCTCTTCCATAGGAAGGGTAGGTTTACAGTTCTGGGAAGCAAGCTGGGTTGCACACTGATATGTAATGTTGTAATATGTCTTACTCAGGGAGAGGGACTGAGAAGCCAGATTAGTTAGTCCTCTGAGATAATCTAATCAAAACTTGTTATAATTTTGTTAGCTTTTGTGCTTATACATATAGTTCCTCACTGAGCAAGGGAAAGGAAAGCAGATGAAAAAATAATCTGTGGACAACTTGTCATTTAGTTACTGCTTAGTCCTACTACAGTATCTTGTTCAATTCAGTCTGTCTTGTTTTAACTTTTTTCAAGAGATTAGTGCTGCCTTTATAATCTAATATGAATTTTTCACAGATCAATTTTGAAAAATCTTGGCTTCATTTCAGTAGATTCTGTGTTGTACCTTAAACTGCCAACTTCTCTTTAAACTAAAAAGTAGATGAGATGCCAGTGACCCAGGATCTATCAGAGAGCAAAAATCCCATATAAGCTGCTTATATTGACAGATACAATTTAGAATTATGGATAATTGAATATTTTTGCTAAAAGAGCCAAATAGATCACTCAGCTGCTGGGATGTGAAAAACTTAAGGAGTAAAAACCAGGAGAGATATCAGCTGCATTGCTAGGCTGAAATCTATTAGCATGGACCTATTCAGCTGTGCAAACCTCTTTACAAGTAAGAAGAACCAGATGCAGCTGCAGGAGTCTGTACTTGTCTGTAACTTTCTAACTTCTGTATTTCTTGCTGATTATTCTGGTTTATGTTTGTTTTGGTATTCATGATGGCTTTTTTTCGGAGACCTTTTTTGGTATACCATGAAAGGAAAATAATCTTGGGAATATAATTTTTGTATAGAGGTTAAAAAAATTAAAATAAGTGAATGGTATTGGGGCTATGCAGTGCACGTGGGTGAGGGAAAAACTTAAGACCTTGTGATGCATTTGACTGGCTGGGTGAGAGGAAGCATGTGAGGCAGACATGCTGAGGTACACATGTTCTGGTCAGCTGTCAGGCAGATAGGTGTTTAAATTTGCAAACATGCATGCTGCCTGTTGATTCTTAGTAAGTGAAACATATGTCCTTACTGGCTGCGGTTGAGTCTAGAACACATTTCTCTTTTTTCGTAAATGCCCTTCTCTTGCCCAAACTGGAAAATGAACTGGAACGTGGAGTCAGGTGAACAGAATTTTCAGTATTTCTAAAAGATGGAGATTAAATTAGGATCACCTGTTTATGCACCTAGATTTGTCATGTGTCAGAGGATATGCGTCTTGAATTGATGAAGTAAGTTTATTGTTTTCAGCTGTGAGTGTCTGTGAAATGTGTTTGCCTAACTTCAGTATTTCTGTGACCTAGGCATCAATGAAGAAAGCTGTTTTTCTTTCCTCCGGTTTATTGATGTCTCTCCAGCAGAAATGGCAAATCTTATGAATCAGGGACATTTAGCCAGGTGAGGACATTTTCCCCCCCGCTCCCATCTTTTTTCCCCCTCTTTTTGTAATTACAAATAATACAAGTGATGTCAGAGGTATCTCTCTGTAAACCTGCATTTTCTATGTCTCCTAATATTATCATTTGCCTATCATTATCTAATAGTACAGCAACTTCCAGAGTGTTCCTCTGGGTATAGGGCACCATTATGCAATGCAATTTTTATGCCTCTGTCAAAAGAAAACCTGTGTTAACAAAGATTTGACCTTGTAAACACACAAGATGGTCAAAGGGCAATGGGAGAGTTTGCTTAGGATTGCACTGTAGGTTGCTGGCGTTATCAAGTGCAAAATCCAGACTTCTGAAGAGCAGTTTATTGCAGTGCTTACTAGTTGCACTTGAGTGTACATTTTAAACACAAGTGGAATAAGTTTGTGTTGTTATAGTTGTTGTTCAGCCCTGAGCCATATTGTCTGCTTTCCACATCTTGTTTTTACTATGGAATGGAATTCCAAATGTAGGCTTAAACTGTGGATTTACAGCGTCAGTAACTGTTTTATCGTGGAATGGGAGGTGATCTGTTTAAGTTAGAGTATACTCAGTAATGGACTCTTGAGTGCAGTTAGGTAATGACTGTGAGAAATTTGAGATTAAAAGCTAGTTTTTATTAATAAATAGAGACATTTTACTTCAAGCTTTGTAAGTGTAATATTCTTTTATTGTTCTGGTTGTTTTGGATTACTGTTTTTTGACTGCATTCCAATAACATAATACAGATTTCTCTTGATGTATCTGAATGGTCTTTGTGAATATAAATTCTGCATTAATTACACAAGGTTGCTGTGAATAATTTGTATGTGGAGCAATTTACAGAAAAATCATAGTTCAATTTTAAATAGTAGTGGCTAACTCAGGCTTGACCCTTTCACATGAAGTGCTTCAAAGTGTATCCTGATTCAATCCCTTAGATTCAGTTAAGCTACCTTAGATAAAATTAAAAGTAATATAATTGGAAGATTTCTAGCAAAAATTACTCTCTTTAAGTAAGGACACTGTAAGCCTGAAATTCTGAAAAAATAACCATTTCTGTCAAATAGAGTTATATTGTAAATATACTCAAACCTTTCTTTTACAAAGCAGTGAGTAAATGTATCTACTGTGTTTTGTTTCAGATGGTTAGCTCTTTTCCTGTCTCTGAAAGCATCCTACAGGCTCCATCACATGCGCTCCTGGATGGAGACAGAAGAGGAGAAAGAGCAGGGGTCATGTTTTCTGAGGAACAGGGATTTCTTACTTGATGTAAATTTCCCACTGTCTTTCCCTAACTTGCACAGCTGCACTTTGCTGCAGGTAAGCAAAATTTCTGTGGTGTAGAGATAGTAGCAAATCATCATGAGTGAGAAATGGTGAATATCTTTCTATCCTTATAAAATAGGGAAAACAAACTTGGAAATAGGATGACTTTTTTGTCTGCTTTATTAGATATAGTTGATAGACTTCAGAGTGCTGAACAGAAAAATAGTTTAACTGCTATCTTCCTCCCATGTGGTGATACATTTCAAAACTTGCTGTAATAAATCAGTTGAATTAGAGGACTTAAAAATATTACTGGAGCAAGAGAACTAGACTCATGATTTGTCAGGGATGGATTCTACATGTAAGCTTAAAGTTTTGTAATGTTTTCTACATGTAGGGTGCTCATTTTCTGACTGAAACTACTCTTTTCTTGTCAAACTCAGTACATGATTGAAACAACTGGGAAAAATAGAGGAGACTGCCAGTGTTTTAGAGTTGGTGGACAGGCATTGTAGTGGCGTACTTCTACTTTGAAATTTGCTTCTGCTGCTATCTGGTAGACTCCAGATGCATTCAACTTACTGTGTAATGCAAGATCATTTTTGCTAGTCTCTTGCCTGGGATATGTGTGAAGATTTTGTCTTTTTATGACTAAATTGCAGTTGATTTCCTGAGTTAGGTTATAGCTCCATTGATTCAGTTCACTGGGAAGTAAGTTCAAGAAAATGCTAGGATAGAGGCAGGAAAGCATTAGGGCAGTTAGCAGATATGCAGTAAAAAAATTTTTTCTGAAACAGTGAGATCGTGCCAAATTTCTCTAGGGAATATTGCTTCTGCTCATGAGTCTGGAAGGGGAAAGGAGATAGCCAGAATTCAATTGAGTATTGTGCAGAGGAAGTTGAAATTGAAGACGCATAAGCAGTAGGAAACCAACCTTGGACTTGATGTCATGTTTTGCAGCGTTAACAGCAAAGCCAACAAAATGAGTCCTCCTAGTTATCAAACAAAGAGCAAGCCAACTGAGTATGTATGCCAGTTAACTGTGGCTGTGCTGGTGTTTCAATTCTGCATTTCCATATCTAGCTTCATAAAATCTCTATGCTGCATGGATTTACTTTCAGTTAGTTTTTTTGAGATTACATTCAACAGTTTCTGTAGTGAATGTGTGATATTTACTTCTGAGCTCTGTCCTATCGTTGGTGTAGTTAAGGAAAATTTGTGTAATGTCATAAGTGTGGCAGCCTAACAGTAGATAAGTAGAAGGACAGTAGAAGTTGTGTGCACTTACAGAAGACAGCATTCATTTTTACATATGTAGAAAGGCAATCTAGATCCTTACATAGCCTTTGTGTTAGTGTGTATAAATATCAAAATAAAAGTAATTAAATTTTCTAGAGGACAGAAGATGGATTAAGATTACAGATACGAAATGCAAGAGGTGGAATATGGATGTGTAGGTTTTAATATTAACAAGTAAATGTAAAACATTTGGATAGGCTACAAATCCTCCTATACCGCAGCCTGGCAAGATTTAAATATGAATTTGGTTTCTCCAAATAATTTCTGTTCTTTGCAGATGTCATTACTTGTGTTTCAGGGAGTCCCAGTGCTGTGACTGTGTGTAACTAATTGCTTTTGTAATACATTCTACACAGAAAACAGCCAGCTGAGGAGCAGAGTTCATCAGTGTGTGCAATACTGTGCATTTGTGATAACCCCACTAAATCTAAAGGAAGTGTAGCCCTACAGTTAGGAAAGTTTCTTTAGAGCTGTTTTCTAACCTGCACGTTAGACAAATTGCCACCTGAAGTCACTTCAAAATAAGCTATGTTTGCAGACTTTTGTTTGCACAGCTTACATTTAGAACACCTTAAAAAAAGGGAGGGGGTAAATAGCACGAAACCAAAAGGAACATTGAAAAACAAACAGCCCTTAACATGCCTGTCTTCTAGTACCACACATTATCATGAGTGAAAATGAACTAACTCTTTTAAAGTTAGTATGAACTAACTCTTCTTAGTTTAAGAAACTTTTAATGTAAAATTCCCCAAGGCTTCCCCTAAGGCTTCATAAGATAGTAACATGTAGGGAGTGAGGAGGGTGAGAAAAGAGGAAAAAGGAAATGGTATAAATCTGGAAAGGCTTTTCTTAACTGCTCAGATCAGCATTTCCGACGTAAGAGACAAACTAACTACAAAAAACCCCACATTTATTTTTAGTGGATATTTCTGAAATTGAGGTAACATCTGTCTAAAGATAGTATGAGTTTCTTCATGTAAACACAGAAATCCCTCTCATTTTGAGGAATCTTCATTCCCATTGCTCAGCACTTCCATACCATGTGTATTAACTTGTATATATTAAATTAAATTAATATAAAATCTGCTCTGGTCAGATGAACTCGTCTCTCCCTTGCTTTTCTAATTTCTATTAAGAAATTAGGAATGTTAATGAGCAGCTTAAGATGCTGGTAGCATGCCCCACATTCGTTTGCAATATATGAGAGCCTTTTTCAACAGTTTCTTTGGATTGCATAGTTGTAGTAGGTGTTTACATTCTTGTTTTTTAACAGTCCTCCTCTTTGGTTCTTGGCTTTGTTGTACGAAGGTATATGAGCCATTTCAGAGCTGCGACTGTGTTCAGTTCTGTAACCTTACCCAGTCTTTTCCATGTATGACTGATGGGAAGCTGGTTTCCACTGTCCCTGTTATATCTAGTGACTGCTCTATTCATGAATACTTAACAACTGCATATGTCAGAATTCAGAGGAATGTTTCTTATGTGCTCATGATCTGTATACAGGAATCTGGTGCTCAAAGCCAGATAATTGCCTAGGTATAAGTATTTTTCTTGTGTTTTGGATACCTTCTTGGAAGTTTTCCTTTATGTTTCTTCGTGGGTACTTCAATTGGGCCAAAGCCATCTTTGATGGGTCTTTGATGTTGTTTTCCAAAAGAGAATTAAGTAACAAACTTGCATTGGTTTGGAATTACAGTTAACTTCCTCTCTATCTGTTTCTTGTATTCTCACTTTCCAGGAAATAGTTACCAGACCCCTCTAGTGACCACGGTCACAATCAGCATGCCAGTTCTTGCTGTCCTTAGACTTGCTGGAAAGCTCTTGTGACTGCATGCAGTGCTGATTCCTCTGCATAAATCACCTGTACCCCAGTGTGTGGTCCACGGGTGGGGAAGAGAGGGACTTTGAGCTAAAGCAGTTGTTCTGAGTTTGTCGAGTAGCCTGCTGTTGCTGGGAATTGGGTCAGTCTTCCCTTCAGGTTCTTGCTGTCATTACTTTACTCCCAGCTGCTGAATCCTGCCTGTGCTGATGTGAGCATGCACTATTACATCCTTGTGTGAGCCAACTGCAGTAAACTTTGTATTTTCATGTCTGTTGAATTTATTTTATTAGATGCGTAGCTAAGTAGACTTCTGGAGGTGTGTGACAGGAGACAAAACTAGCACAAGAAGTAGCACAAATATACCATGGGGAAGGACTCGTCCTTTTCAGCAGCAGTTGTGGTTATCTGTTGCCACCGTTTCTGGTCCTCAGATGAGTAAGCCACCATTCACATCTGTTGTCCACAGCCACATACTCTCAGACTTGTGATTCCCACTCTGTTGTTTCAGCACACAGCCTGTTTTACCAGGTGATGAAACACATCACAAAACTCACTTGGAGTGAAGAGGCAGCAGTTTGTTTTCATCTTGATCAGCATCTTAATGAGTACAGACAGCTAGGCCAACAAGAAGGGGCTCTGAAGGGACAGGAATAAACATGTGAAGCACTTGTTACTTAAGCCAGTGTTACTGATAAAGAATTGCCAGCCAAGAGCCTGTTTCTGGAATCACTTCACATTATCCAGTGTGGCTCAAGCTTTGACCTGTGCTTTTTAGCACTGCTGAGTATCCATGAAAGGCTGTTGTCAGCTCTTTCTGCTCTCACCTTTTATATAGAGGAGCAGATGTTCAGAGAGTATGAACTTTATTTTTGCCAGCTCCAGACCATGAGTCACACTGGCAGCAGCCAAAGGACATGCTAGGCTTGTGCTAGGCTTGACTGTAGCATGTATGTACAGTAAGACTATTTTTCTCACTTCTCAGCAGGTTTCTAATGATACATGCTAGCCATCTGCATCTTGCCCAGTGAATCTACATCTGGAAATAAAAAGGGCCCAGAAGGCATTATCCGTAGTTAGACTCCTACTGTGGATGTTTTCTAGCATTTTTTGACACATGTAGAAGTGTGTATATCCAGTGTATGACATGGTATACAAGGTGTCTGCCTCTGTCATGTACCCAGATGTTTAGAACTTTTGAACACTGGGATTTTAGAATATTGGGAGGCTCTGTAAAGTAAAAGTAGCATGCAATTAATTTTGGTGCATTAGGAACTGGGGCAGAACAATGCCAAAGCTTTAGATCCTGTTTACCCTTTACTTAAGTGAACTGCTAGAATTTCCAGGAGGGCACATCCTGTGATCCTATGGCAGTGAGATGCTTAATGCTTCTAAAATTATTGTTTGTTACCTATTGTATGCAGAATAAATGGTCTGCATACTATAGGAAACAATTAAATGTAACAATATATAACTATTGGTCTCTATGAATTCAGGAAGAGCCAGAATAAAAGCTAAGTGGCAAAAATGGCTTAGTCTATAAGCAATTTATTTCATTGATCCAAATATTTACAATAAAAAAGGAAATATAACTGATGTAAGCAAAGAAAATCTAATTTTTTGTCATTTGCTGTGTACAGTTGAGCATCTTCAAAGAGCTCTCTTTAAACTGCGCTGTCATCTCAAGTCAGTATATTTTTTTGTATCAAAAGGACACTGATACAACTGTGGCAAATTCCAGGCTTTACACAGGTTGTCTTCATGTGTGTGAATAACCATATTAGCATCTTGAAAGTCTTCAGGATAAAATTTAGAGCCCTTTTGCACAGGAAAGAAAGAAAGAAAGAAAGAAAGAAAGAAAGAAAGAAAGAAAGAAAGAAAGAAAGAAAAAAGGTTGGAAAAGATTTAAGTCTAAAGATACCAATCCAGCCACATTTAGATTCTTACTTTTTTTTTGCTGGGAAATTTCATTTTGATTCAGAACAGATAAATGAGTAGCTAGAAAAGAGCTTGAGGGTCAGACCTACTAGAAATATTCCTGTACTTCCTTCATGAGAAAAGCTAAGGTCAAAAGGTTCAAAGAAGGAAAAAACTTGTTCTGGTCCTAGCTGAGCGTAAAGACAAGTATTGATATAAGCTGTTCTGATTTCAGCCATTTCAGGATTTGAATGTTCGGACAATTGCACAAAAATCCTATACATTGTCTCTGCAGAAGACGCTTAGAGTTTTCTTTTTTCAAAGAGAAATATGTAGTGTATGTCATTTATCTCCCTCACGGGTGGGTACAAAATTTAAGTGGAGTATTTCTTTATCGATACTGTAACTTCATAATTTTAATTTTGTTTTCAGAACCTTGTGTTCAGCAGCCACTGTAAAGCAGTTACTGGCTATTCAGACCATGTCATATATAGAAGGAAATCAGCTACCTCATGTGTACGATGCTGCCAGGTGACTGAGCTGCCGTCCTTCCTGTGCATAGCCAGTCCACGGGTAAGTCAAAGTTAAGTTGTAAATTATCTATTTTCTATTGTGTTTTCAATCTTGTTAGAGTTGTGTCTTAGGAAAAGAATGATCTATTGCTTTCTTTTGGTTTGGTAAAATTGTTGTGAGGATATCCTTTTGCTACTGTATTCAATAGTGGGTTTTTTCATAGGGGAAGTGACTGAAATGTGTACTGAAGAGAAAAGGAAAGTTGTATGATGCACCCAACAGGAGTTGTTCTGAGATACAGAGATTTCACTTTCTCTCCTAATACCAAAAGCAGTAACGTTATAGAAGATATTAAGTAAATTATTCCCCAGTAATCCAAGGGGGAGATTTAGGTATGATATGAACAGAATGAGGTGATTGTTTGGTGAACTCTGATGGCAGAAGTGGGCAGAGGAGCAATGGTTTTTTGGAAAGGATGTTTGCTTTCTCTCATTGTGTCAGCTTAGGCTCCAAAAAGGAAACACCAAATTGCAATATATAAGGATTACTCAAATTGGCATTTTTCAAATTCTTTTGCATGTGAAGTAGTACTGCTTGTGGTTGTCCATCATCTAGTAAGAGAATTTTGAAATTAATATAGCTGAAGTTTCCTGGGCTGACACGAGACCTTCATAAGTCTATGGCTGTTGTATTCCATGTTGTTGAATGTTGACAAAGCTGGACAAAATGTATTACTATTATGAGATCATCCAGATATTGTATTCTTTAGTCACTACTGAAGTTACTGCTGTAGGCATCATCAAATGATGTGTAGTTTTACTTTCGCATCTGGAGACGAGTGAAAAGTAGGACATTGCACTTATTGCCAACGGAACTGCTCAAAGTCACATATCACCTCCCAGTTACAACATACTACCTGGTTTGAGGATACGAAGTTATTCTGAGACTAAATTATGAAACCCACTTCGCCTTCAGATACCTTTGATGTATCACTCTTTGTACCTAAATTTGCATCACGGATGAAGAATATGCTGAATTCTTCAAGCAGGAAGGGAGGAGAGAGGCTTAGAAGGCTACATACGAAGGGGAAGGAAAAGGAGAGGAGAGATCGGATCTGACATGATTCTAATGAATAAAAGTTACCTGTTTTGGCTTGGCTGGTATATAAAAATGATTACGTGTAGACATAGGATTTTGTTCCTAGGAATACAAAGACTTAATTTTTTTCTTGTGAGAAACTTTTGGCAGGAGTGTAGAAGACCTGAAGCAGCAGAAACAGCACATATGTTCTCAGAAACTATAGCCTTCTGTTGTTGTTTGACCTGTGATGAATTTTGGAAAGTTAATGGAGTGAATGATAGAAATAGCAGTGTATGTTTATGCAGCAGCTGGAGGTGGGGAGTTGGTTTTTCTTTCTATGCAGGCAGTTTTCCTGAGTATGGACAGGTCTCAATCATAAAAAAGGTAATTTAGAGGATGGATCTTGCATGCTCATTAAGAAGCTAATTAATTTCTTTTCAAGTATTATTGTTTGGTTTAGTTTCAGTTGATCTCTGCCACTCTGGAATACTGGGGTGAGAAGTAATTTTGGGCATCTCACAATGTCTGAAAGGTTAACTTTGCATGGAGATAAACTCAGGAAGCATTTTACAATTGCCCTAACAAAACTAAGTAATTTAAGATGGCAGTGCATTCGTGTATCACTAACATTATAATTTTGAGGTATTTCTGAACCATGACTCTTACAATGAATCAGTTTCACAATAATGTGTTGACATAGGAAACTTTAGTATACTAAGGACTACCGTACCTTTTGTTATGAGTAAAAACCACACCAAAAAAAATCCATGGGGGGAAAAAACCTTTAAAAAACTGCACCACAACAAGAAGGAGAGGGAGGAGAGTGAACAAGCTTGAATGAAAGATTGTTTTTGGTCTGTTTCAGAAATATGTTGGTTTTTTTCTCGTAAGGCCATGTAAAAGATACAGGACTCGACTCTTGAAATGTGTGTCTGCATTTAAAAAGAAGTGATAGTCTTATGTCCTCAGATGTCAGTAAGTGTTACACAGGTTATGTAGGAAGATTAGTTCTTATTGATGTAGAAATTGCACTGAGGCACACGGAGTTTGTGTAGAGATTGTCTCCTACTACCTCTTCCTTTAGTTGAGACATTACTGAAATGTAGCTCATAGAATCTTACGAAGGGACTTTGTTTTTCTTGTGGAAATCTTGGTGTATGAATCTCCATATTGATTTCAGTAGAAAAGGCGTGTTTTCGTGTCAAAAATTAGTCTGCTCTGTTTTGTGTGTAGTGCTGCCTGTCCTAGGGCTGTCCTGGAAATCAATATGGCAAGTTGTCTGTGCTTGAAAGAGTACTTGTTCCAATCTATTCAGTTTAGAAATATGAACTGCAATGTGATGGTAAATAGTGCTTCTTAAAGAACCTAAGTCTGTACCATCATCTGCAGTATACAGCAGTATTCAGGTGACAGAATTTTTTGCATTTTGAATTTTTTGCATTTTTAGAGAGTTTCTGCCCACTTTCGCAAAGGTCAGAGCTATGCTTTGACTGCAAGTGGCAGTACAAGATAGTAGCAACTCTTTTAGGTAGTGGAAATGTGTACAAAGTCTTAGCACAGTTCCTTTCACTTTGCAGTGTTTCGTGTGGCTGTGTGTATAGACTCATAAACATGTTCTGGTTTAAAAAATAGCTCTTGGCATCTTGCAAAACAATGGTTTTACAGTTACTGCAAATACTTTGTATGTTTTTTTGTTGTTTGTTGTTTTTTTCCAATCTGGACTGTCATTGTGCTCATGAATTTGTTTAAACAGTTGTTTGGCCCCTGCAAAGAGAAGTGTCTGTGAGATTAATTTATTCCTATGAGAAGAGCTCCTATAAAACAGACTGGATCACAGGTTTCTACCTAGAAGACCTTAATACCTGTTACTTTGAGTTAGCTCAAAGATAAGTGTTTGGGGGGGTACAGCCAGCATCTAAGATACCAGGCAGTCCTGAGGTATGGGTTGCTCCCTCCACCCTACACTTCTGAAGTGCAACATTTAAAACTGGTGATATTTAAACTATTTATTGCTTATAATTTAGTTAAGCTGTTAAAATGTTTTCATTTGCATGATATAATGTTATATATTATTCTCGATACGTAGCACTTATGTCACACTAGAGTAAGCTGGAACAAAAATTTAAACCCTCTTCAAATACATAGAAGCTTTTAATCTGAAATACACAGATGGTTCTTTTATTATGTTTAATGTTTCAGTTGCTCCATTATCACACTAATTCCCACCCCTACTTAATTCTGCACAAACTCCACTGCCTACTGTGCACGATCAAACTCCACAGCCTCCTGTACTATTTCTTCTTATGCAGCCCCACTGCCTTTTTTCAAATGTGAAAACTTTCACAAGATTGATTTCCTCTGTTCCTTTTCATTTGTTACATTGCTTTTCCTAGTCCCATAAGGAATGTCATTTTGCACACTGTTAGGATTCATGACAATGTTTTTAACTTACATGACTTCACATGGAGGATTTTTTTTCATTGTACTTCTGAAATAAAAGCAACAACGTCTGCTAAAGTAGTGATAAATTTGCTTCTTATATTGGTGAAGAAATTGTCGCAGTATTTCGAATTTTTTTGTTACAAGCCTATGCTATAAGTTAATTGTCTAATAGTATTTAGTTTCCTTTCTGTGTGAGTTTACAACACATTATTAAGTCTCTAGATAGTATGTAAAAGTTTCTAGTAGCATCCTTTTGTAAACTTGGTTATAAATAGAGTATGTAAATACACCAGAATGTTGGCCCAAAACAGACTTATGTTCAGAAAAGATAGAAAGAAGCAGAAAAAATAGAAAAACCTGCAAGGGTGGTTTTTTTTGGAGAGATTCTTTGGCTAGATCATGAATTGTTCTGCATTTGTGTGAAAGTGTTGCAATTGTGTTGAGTTTGGATCATATGACTTAACTCTTGGTGAAGCACCTGAAGAAAAACCCAGCAGAGTGATCTTTCCTGCTATGTACCATGGCTCAGTTTTGCCTCTGGTTGTTGTTCCTTACCATGGTAAGGGCAACATAAAGAGAAAGCTGTAGATTGTACAAAGCACAGTCTTGTCTACTGGAACAGGCTTTACTGGGGGATCTTACAGCCACTGGCATACAACTGTTTGGCTAATGTGGACCTTTCAGTCTGTACAGACTTGGGTGGATGGGACAGAACAGGGGGAGTTAAACTGATGGAGTCATTCCAGAAGAGCTCACATGGCATGAAATCACAGTTTCCGTGTTTGTAACACGGGTCTGTCTAGCTGTGTTGTATATACTCAAAGAGGTAATAGGGCATAGGGTTCATAGAATACCACAAGAAAAAGAGCACTTCTGTTCAAAGCAGCTGTAAAACCCAAGAAATGTGCTTTTCCAAAACAGAGCTGTTTTTCTGTTTGTTTTTTTCCTTTCTGATTTCTGTTAAGGATATTTAAATCCCATCTCAGCTAGTGAGATAAATACTTGAATGTGAAGGGCAAAACTAAAAATAAACAAATAAATGAAAGAAATCTTGGCGAAAGGAGAGGTGCAGCAAGGATATTACTCTTTACCTTCAGCTTTGCACTCAGTTGTGTAAAAATTGGCACAGTTTATTAACAGGCAAGTATTCTGTACCTGGTTTTTCATATGGTGTTTCTCATGGTGTGGAGAGATGTTGCATCTTCGCTTGTTTTAAGTACAGCCAAAGACTGTGTTTCCATTTGTACGCTTCAGTAATAATTTGAGTTCTAAAATTTGATCCAGTGGTAAGGTACCTGAACTGGGGATTTGGGGATGAGTGGAAATCTGAACAAGAGTATTGATTGTTATTATTTTACTTGTAGGTAACAGCTGTGCCACTGGAGTTCTACTGCAATGACCGAAGTGCAGAATACGAGCGCAGGGCACTAAGGGAAGGAGGAAGTCTTGAAGCAAAGCAGTGTGTACTCCACGGATCCCCTGAGCTAGCAGCTGACTGGCTGAAGCAATGCTCCCAATTCTTCCCAGAGCATCCAGGAGGGCTGTTAGGGATCAGGCCTCAGAATGGCTGGTCTTTTATCAGGATACCAGGTAAATTTGGAGGTTGTCATGGAACAGATGAGATAAATAAGGACCTCTGCTGTTTGGGGGTAATTTATGCTTGGTTATGCAAAGCTTACGGGCTTTTTGAGGGATTAGGGATGGCTATGTGTTTATTTTCCTTTCTGAGTTAGCCCTGATCACTTACAATAAACTATGATTTTGCATCCTCTGTCTGAAGTAAAGCTGTCAATGGATACTGAAAAAGTGTAATACAGACTTTTCTACTGCTTAAAAGCATCTCTTTGCAGCCCCCAAAATGACTGTAAAGAGATAGACATGCTTACTAGAGCACAGTATGCTCTCACAACCAAATACTATTTTGAGGTTGGAAATAGGAAGGTTGCAGAAAAAGTTACAGTCATACCTTACCTCCTAGTGTGTTGGAAGAGCTTCATATTGTCCTGAGAGATCTTCACTGGTCTATCTAGTGAAAAGATTAAAATTACTTGTAGCAGTCTACCATGAGCAGGATGGATTTGAGGACCAAGGTCAGAAGAAATTGTCTGGAAAACAAGTCATGAGGGATTTACTTAATTTCAGTTGTGAGAAAGAAGACTTATTCATATTTCCTGGTAAAGTGGGAAAAAGTACAAGTGTACCAGTAAAGTAAATGTACTTATTTTTTTCCTAGAATTAGACTTGAGTGATCCAAGATCTCCTAGAGTTTGACTGCTGAGCACTGCAGTGACTTTCATTGGCCAGACATGCTCTAGCTGTCAGAAGGTGGTCCTGAGCAGTGAGCAGAGTTCTGCACAAAGTACTAGAGATCTGACAGATAGCCAAGAGGAAAAACAGCTTACACTGCCAGATGTGAAGTTATTCCCAGACCCTTTTGGGTCAAGGATGTTTGGCAGGGGAAGTTAGTACAGTAAAAGGAAAATGGCCTTTTGCTTGCTACAGTCCAGTTTAAGAAGGTATCTTGTAAGTGGAGTTACTTGAAGCACATGCATGTTTGTATCTATGTAATGCAGAAACCATTTCTCGTGAGCTTGCATTAGATTAATATTTCAGTGATAGTTGATGAGTTTATAGTTTCTTATTTTAATTGTTAATTATTTGGAAACAGAAAATTAATCTCTGTAGCAGAAAAAAGGGAAATATTGAAGTGATAAATGAAGGGAGAAGGCGTGGATAGAGAAATAAAGAAATGTAGCCAGTGCAGAACAGACACAGGGCTGCATTCTCTTGAAAAGACTTCCATTTTAAGCTGATGACCTTGTTACCAGCAAAAATTTTTAGAAGAATAAAGATGGAATACAAGAAGCTTACAGGAGTGAGTGAATAGGTGCAAGTTTAGGCAAACTTTTATCAAAGTACAACCGAATTTGGTTGAGAAGGTGGTTGGGATGAGTACGTTATGTAAAGCTGGCTTCATTTGGGAAGTGTTGGAGCTAACGGTGGGTTGGAAAAGTAGTTTTTTACAGCTGTGTTTTAATTAGGTGGAAAGTAGCATTCAAATCCAAACTTACTCTAAGAAGAGAGGGCACAAACCACAACAGGACAGCTGTGTTTATATGTGCAGAAGTAGGAACAGTGCCTTACAGAAAGTGACTGATGTGCTGAAGGAGCCATTTGCAAGGCTAAAGTCTAGCAAGTGTCAATTGGAATGGTAGCTGTGGAGCTCTATGGAAAATAGGTGACGAGATGAAAATGGGATACCTCCCTCTCCTAAACCCTGATCTGTTCTCTCCCAGACTCAGTGTTCCCAGTACCCTGGCAGCAGGCTCAGCTGTGATCACTGTGGGAATCTCTTGAGGCTTTTCCTGTTCTTTGAAAGAAAAATGGTCCTGGATTAAATGGCAGGAAGTGTCTGAGTCCTTTTAGTATCGATAAAAAGCACCGGCCTCGCTGGCTGTTTACTGTGAGAGCCAGCTAGCTCCTCACTGACCCCATTGTGCCGTGCAGACTGTCGGGAGGGGAACCAGGGGTGTCAACTGGAACCCAGGCTTTATCTCTCTTTCCTCTGCCTTTTGCATGTCCAGAGGCACTTTTTCTCATTCTCCAGAGAGCGCTTAGCCCAGCTACAGTCATCGGCTAGAACTCCTGACAAGGGTTATTCTGAGTCATAATCATTTGTAACTATTCTTCCCAGGACCACTGGATCCCCTTGTAGATAATTTATGTCCATATCCCTGCGTGGCTGGAGGCAAGGTTGTGGGTTTTTTTGCAGACTGAAAACCATACAGCATGATGTGACAGTTAATTTCTTTTTGGTCTGGTTCCTTTTTCTTGTTTGTTTCATACAGTGCTGAAGAACCCAAAAATTGTGTCCTAGGGAGAGCTCTTTGTTGTGTAGTACAGGATCTCTATCTCGTGACTGACTTAAAATTTCAGAAGTTCCTTTGATGCTATTAAAAAAAAAAAAAGGACCAAAAAAGCCCACCAAACCAACCAAACAAAAAAACTCCAAACAAAAAAACAATAAAAAAATCATGGTCATTGTCATTTGAAGTTGTTGGTGATCATTACAAATAAAAAATGTAAAATTGCAAATTTTGGATATCCAGTTTAAAAAAGTAGGTTGCCTTTTTCTTCACCCAAGGTAAAAGAAAATTATAAATAGAAGTGAGAGAAACTAGAGGTGGAAGGCACTTCTTTTTTTCCTCCCTTGAATAATTGTGGTATTTTCTGAAGATGGCATGAATAAAGTACATTTTCTGTTACCACTTTTCAGAATGTGTCCTTTGAAGCACTAGGTGGCAGGCTTTCAGCATGCAAAAATATTTGATCTTGGAAAACCCAATGGCATCAGGATAGCATGCTTAAAGGTGCCAGTTTAAAGACAAATGGTTTTCTCTTCCAGAGACGATAAATCTCTTTTTGGTAGTATTGTTTTGCATTCCTGAAAAAAACCCAATAACTTTCTCACCGGTGCAGTCTGCTCTGCTGCTGAGATATTGGATGAGTTATGAACTGTTAAAAAGTTGCTAACTTTTCAGACCATCTGCAAATAAGTTCTTTACTTGTAATTTGCATTGCATTGCTATTTAAAAATAGTAACTTACACAATGGAGACCTCGGGAGCCAGCGGCAAAGGACACGCATCATTTCCAGTTAGCAAAGCTTAATTCTACCTATTCATGCCTTTGTGAGAAAAACAGTAGCATTTTTCTTTTGGAAACTTGCTCATATGTTAATCTGATCCTGTTGAGACTGACTTTTGAACAGATCCTATTTGTTCTCTCAGTTTCTTCCAGTCAGATGGCTTTTGGTTAATAATCATATTAGTTTGTCATGTATATATAGACTTTTCATGTAGCTTCACTCAATTTAATTAGTTCTGAAATAGCAAGCTGACTAGTTAGAATAAAAGCAGAATGTCATGGCTGTATGGATTTAAAGGAAATAATAACATTTTGTATAATGAGTAAACATTGCTACTGTGCAGTTTTTTCCTTCCATAGATGTATTTTAAAACCAAATAACTCTAGGTCATTTCTATTTTGCTTAACTGCCTAAGTCCAAAATCTGGTTTTCCTTAGAAGAGTGCATGAAACTATTAATGATTTATATGTAAATGAGACCAAGGCCTGTCCTAGAGATGAGTGCACCATTATACGTTATTCTGCACTTAGAACAAGTGCCAGCCTGATGCATAGGCTGGAGTTTTCCTTACAGTATCTTCTTGGCTTGGCTCTCCAGCTAATGGATTCCCTAAGGTAGTTGCTAATGGGAGAAAAAACAGTGACTAGATAGGGAGACAAGCAAGGAAGAGCAGACCTCTCTAGTCTTGGATTGTTAGCTAGTGAATTGCAGGTGCGTGGCTGTAAAATTACGAAAGGAGAGAGCATTCACAGAATTGACTTACAGTGCAAATGGAGTAACTACTAATTTTAAATGATACTCAAACTCACATTTTAATTTCAGAATTGAGACTGTAGGCTTTATCTTCTAATGTCGTAATGGAGATCCCGCTAATTCTAGCATCAAGTTGGTTATTTATATTTAAACTAAAGGATATTTTTGAAAGAGAACATGATTAAAATACTGAAGTGATAAGAATCCACCATCGTTCTGGGTAAAAGTGATTAATGCTGGCTAGTTTTTCTTCTCTTATCCTTTTGGAAGGATAAGAGAGAAGTGTGCCTTGTTTTTTACAGTTTCAACAAGTCGCTAGATACTGTGCCTTTCAGTACAATTTAGTACTGTGCCTTTCAGTACTACTTTCACAACTATTATAAAGTTCTCTTCTGTTTTTAAAAATGTTTGTCCAAAAGGAGAGCCTTGAGTAGTGCCAGTTGCTCTGCAAGTAATTGAAGTTATGCCATATCATTGCATAGCACATCACTTTGGTACTTAGGGGCTGTGTTCCCTGCTGTGCTTGTAAGATCTTTTTAGGAGTGCTGTCAAGTGATCTGTATTCCTCTGTTCCACTAGCATGAACCTGTATTAAAACACATGGTGGTCAGGTGAAAGACTTTTTGTATATAATTTTTTTTTTGGTTGGGACATTGGGCAAGACAGTTAACTGCCTTAGAGAAGGCTGAATTTTCTTCAGCCAGTGAGTTAATTTGTTCTGTGCAGCAAGAAGTGTGCAGAAGTGTTACCTGCTAGACATGTTGAAAATACTTGGGTTCTGTACTAGCCCGCACCATCTGCAGTTACCAGCTTTCCGTTTTGGCTGTAAACCTAAGTTCAGACATCCAAAAGAATAAAGAAGCATCAATGGCCTTTCCAACAGATAATTTTTTGGAAGAAATTTTCTCTTCATCCTCTTTCAACAGTAATGTATTGTTTACTGAAGTTTACGTACAGAATGTACAAACAGGAAGATCTCCTTCCTGAAAACACTTCATGAGCAGTGCTGAAGTAGAGAGGACATGAAGTATAAAATCTGAAGGGACTGAAAAGATTGTCATCTGGAAATATTTCTTAAACAAAACAAAAGAAAAGCAAAAAACCACACCCAAAACCAGAGGGCAGGGAAGAAGAAGAAAAGGCAGTGCTGTGAGGGGATTGTTATTTTACAGTGACCTAGAGAACTATTTCTCACTTTCTGACTGGTGAAGGGTTTGATCTATGGAGGATAGATCTAAAGATTAGCAGCAGGTAGCAGCAAATGTGCAAAGGACAGCATTTTCACATGTGAAGTGGAAAACATTTCTTTAAGTGTCAAGACATATTGATCTTGTCAGAATAAATCCTTAGATGAGGGAAATGGCTGTCCAAAAAAAATGATTCAGTCCGTACTTTTGTGGAGATCCATTTGTGATGAGAGTTTGCCAGGTGAGTACATGCTCCTGTTCCAGCAAACAAAAGTTACTCTGTGTGTGTGTAAGATATATCTCTATATCTTATAAACAGTTTATACATATATATATATATATATGTAAAATAAGCAGTGTGATATTAAGTGTCTGCCGGAAGGGATGTTGCAGTTTTTTCCATCACACCTCATTACTTTAGGGATTATAATGCAGTGAAAAACTGGGAAATCTTAGAAGTTTACTTGTTGCATGTATCTGGTTTTGCTTTATTAGTTACCTGCTTTTCTTCTATTTCTTTTTAGACAAAGAGAGTCTGATCACTGACAGTGGAAAACTTCATGCTCTTGATCTTCTGTTGACACGGCTGAAATCTCAAGGACACAGAGTTCTTATTTATTCCCAGATGACAAGGATGATTGATTTACTAGAGGTAAGAGAGCTATAGCTTATAGAAGGCAAATTTTGAAGATAGAGGTTTAGCAACAATGTTTTGGAGGAAGTACTGTAATTTGGATGCAGCAAACCTGACATAAAATTGCTATAACTGTAGGATACCCAGTAAATGCATTGATACAAGAATATAAGAACTGCTATACAAAGTTAAACCTAAGGTCCAACCTAGTGTTATAGTGAAAAACATTTATACGCTGTGATACACTCTATACCAGTGTATAACAGCAGATGAGGTGGGGAAAATGTATGAGAATAGTGGTGCTTCACAATTAGTCACTCAGTCTCCAGCAGCTCAAGTGCTTTCTGAGCTAAATGTGCCTCCTGTATATTCAGTTAGTCCAACATGGATTCTCCATGAAATTGTTCAGTTGAATCTTGATACATTGTTAGGTGCTGACATTTGCACTGCCCTGTGACAAGGAGTTACATGCCTTAATTATTCTCTTTTGTTGGTTTTGAACAGCTTCTTTCTGTTCTTATTTGATGTTCACATGTCCTTTTAGTGGAAGGAAGAGGGAGAACAGTGATTAATTCTACACTGTTTATGTTGCTTGTAATTTCACAAACTTTTACTGTTTCCCTCTATCATCCTGTTCCTCTGCAGAAGTTTGGTAAACATTGAGGTTCTCTGGCACATACAATAGGAAATAAATTAGGAATTAAGTCATTACTCATTATTTAAATACAGTCAGTCTGCCTCTGAAGGAAAAAAAAATCAGTATTTGATGAGCAGCCATGCCACCAAAAGCTATGGATACAGTCTTCTCCACAATAAACTGAAGAGAAAATGTGAGAAGCGTGAATCAATAGCTGCCTAAGTCATGAGTTGTGTATGAAAAGGAATGCATTTTAAGGTCAGCAGTTAATAGTTCAATAACAAATCACAAGCTGAATTTTGTTTTTGCTGCTGTGAGGAAAAACAGAACTTGCATGGTTGCAATCCTGTGTTTTGGCACTTTGCCCAGCATTGCTTTGTATGCCTTTTTTTTTTTTTGGCAAACATGGGATATGCTGTAGGTTTGTTGACACCTGGCATTACACCATGAAGCTCATAAAGCTGAGTGTTCAGTGCTTCTGTCTTTTCTCTTAGCATCCCATTTTAAAGGCTTGTGAGCACATCATTTTGCTATTCCACCTTCTGAATGTTCCACCTCTTTTGTTGGGTTTTATTCCCCAAATAAACCATGTACTAAGTCTTCTGTTTTTCTTTTTCCCCACCCATGTAACAGAAGCTGAAGTTAAGCAAGCTAAAAATCAATTTGCAAGAAAATCCTTGCAAAAGTTGTGTATCTAAATATTTTTTTCCCCTACCTGAGATAACAAAATACATCCTATCTACCTACTTGAATATGAAAAACATGAAAAAACATGAGATGTCTTTTTTTTTTATCAGTATTTGTACTGTGCTGATGTAACGGCAACAATATTGTACTGACCTAATCTTCGCCGGGCAGAGAGCACAAAGCACGTTGTTTACAAAGTTTGTTTGATGTAGCTTCAGCTGAAGAACTGCTGCTTAGTTCAGCCATTATAAAATGCAGATATAAATACAAAGAGGAGAATTATTTTCTTTCAACGGAAGGGGATAAAGTATAATTTCAGTACTGTTACTTCATGCAGATGTTTATTTCATACGTTTTAAGGTTGTTTTGCTTGTTTTTCTCAATGTGATTGCTTTCCTCTATACAAGTAATTGTCCATGATTTCAGTGGCAGTTAGATTGCATTCATGAGATAAGAAGTCAAATTATATTCTGCATGAAGTAAAATGTATTAGTTATATTCTACCAAAAGTTTATTAGTTGTGTTAAAACATAAGAGTGCTTAATTTGGACTATGAAGTAACATGAAGGGAAAACACTTTATAGTTTCTGAGAAAGTATCAAGTGTGGAAGCCCAGAAGAGCACTGGCTTTAAGAGCACTTACAGTACTCGGGTTGTCATGTGTTGTTCGTTTCCCATATAGGTACTCTGTTGCAAGGGCCACTTTCATTATTTTTCCTAGATTGATGTGTCTGGTTGCTTGGTGACCCCTTACACTAAACAAGATTGGCAGGTAGATTTTTCAGTCAGGTCTAATATAAGGATCTCTGCATGGGACTGAAGTCTCCCTGCAAGACTTCCCCCACCCCACTCCATCACTCCTTGTGGGAACTAGAAAAATGAGCAGTCATCAAGTGCCTTCCACAATTACACTAGAGACCACATATATTACTCGTTAAACAGTTTCTTTGCTATCAGAGTTCTCTTTTTAGATGAAAACATGCCATTTCTGTGAGTGATCAAAGCACTGAACTGCTGAGAAGTGTAGTATGAATTACACGTGGCCTTTTTTGTTCTTTTTATTCTGAATTGAAAGATTGTACTGTTAATATTTGGGAAAGTCGTGGACAAAACCAGTTTCCCCCCCCCACCACCACCAAAAAAGGATGTTTCATATGAGCACTGGTAAACTGCTGTGAAGTATCTGCCTTGATCAAAGAAAGGTGTATAGAGGCAGACCAGAACCTGTTGGATGATTACTGAAGGCTAAGATACTAAGCTAGTTTGCAGATCTGGGGAACAGACAGTGAATGTCAGTATTGCAGGTGTAGAGTAGCTTATTCTTTTGTACTTTGTGCCTTAGTGGAAATGTCTGAAGTTTGGAATAAGGATAAATGCACCTGATGGAATGAAAGATGTTGTTTTCTATTAGTGCTGAAGTTTGTTTAGAAGGCAGATAATGAAAAGAAGGTTAATAGATGAGAGAAGACTAAGTCAAGACATTCAAAGGTTGAATTATTATAGAGGCAGAAGAAGACAGTAACAAAGAAATGAAAGGAAAAGTTCCTTGTGATAATAGAAGTAAGATTGATCAGATCTGGAGAAAAAGTGACATAGTGCCTAACTGAAAACTGTATCTCTCTGGTTTTAGTTGGTGACTGAAACCTGTCATAGTAAATTAGGGCTTGTTTGTCTGCATGATGAAGTAGCTGTTGTCTGCTTTGAACTTCTATTGTTGTACTCCAGAAATCATACTAGCCATGAGCTCTGTTTTGTAGAGTTAGTTAAAGTGTGGCTTTGGCCATTTCCACACTATTTTATTTACCTGATTTTCCCTCTCATCTGCCTTACACTGAAGTTTGCTTCCACTACAGCACGTTTTTTTCCTCAGGTTCCTTATAGTATAGCAGCTCTTTCACCACTTATGCAATAGTGATCCCCGAAAAAGGATCAGGAGCCCTGGAGGATAGGAGAACTGAGCATGGTACTGTGAGAAGGTTTATTAGAGTGCAAGCATTGCCATGTCTTCTCACAGTACATCAGTTCTGTGTCTGCTGAACCTGGTGGCTTGGAGCAAGATGAATCCAATAGTTCTTAGTGCTAAAGCACCATCTACTCCTTTCTGTCGTTATTTGCACTTGCAGCATCTCGGAAAGGCTCATGCACCCAGTAGGGTTAAACATAACTAATGTAACCAGTAGGTGTTGCATCTCCTCAGCCAAGCAAGGATCACATTGTTCAAATACCCCAGAGAGTATCTTTCTGGAGAAACTCTGTGAATATTTGTATAGCTTTAAGAGCTTTGTATGCATGAAAAAAGTCTCTCGTTGGAAAAAGCCTTTACCTATAGCGTTCCTAGTTGATGCCATTTGACTTGTGTCTCAGGCAGTGGTTTCAGTTCTGCTGCTTGGCATGAGCTGTGGGCTGACACACCAGTGTAATATTCAAAGTATTCTTGTATGTAGTGAGATTTACAGGCTCTTTACTGGTGAGATAAAGCCTGAACAGACATTCGTGTACAACACTGAGGTTTTAAAAACACTACTCAAATGGTATAAAATCAGCGGAGAGTGGGTGCAGTTGGTTTGTTTGGAAAGGTTTGCTTGCACAGTGAAAGCTTGAAATCTACTAAAAATTTATGCTCTGTGAAAACAAACTTCCCATTTTAATAATTTTTGTTTACCTGTTTGTTTATAGGAAAAGGCACGTACCATCACATTGTCTGCAGTGTAGCAAACGTATCCCCAACTCTAAGTTGACATTGTAATTTATCTTTTACATGAAATGCAAAAGCTGACATAAGATGGAGTAGCTTTAATTTATGAATTGTATAATTACTAAGTATTGCTTACATAAGATTGCTTTCAACACATTTGTTAATGACATTTAGGAAATTTATTATTTTAAGTGGCAATTCTGTTGTTATTGTGTTTTGGGGTTTTTTTTGGAAGAATCAAGATTGAACAGTTTCAACGGCAACTATATTTTTCTGGTGTATGTTGTTTGCAGGAATACATGGTTTATAGGAAACATACCTACATGAGATTGGATGGTTCTTCAAAGATTTCTGAACGAAGGGACATGGTAGCAGATTTTCAGAACAGGTAATGTATTTTTGCAAGGTGTGTTTGTGCTAAAATGAGTGTACATAGAAAGCTGGCATAAGATGTAGTGGAAATAAGTGAAATCTGCACTTATCTTTCCTGATATCAAATTGACCTCATTTATCTGAAGCAGTTTCTATGTGGTTCTGACCAGCAGTCACTGCTGTTGATGTGAATCCAGTTTTATTTAGGAATTTGTTATCTGTGAAAGGGTATTGGAAGCAATTTTAGTGTAGCCACCTATGGTCCTTGCCAATCCAATAGAGAGGCAGCAAATGTTCATTGGTTATTAAATGCTCTGACAATTGACACTGTAAAGATGAGATTGAAAATCTTGCATATGCCAAAGTATTAAAAGTGACCTAGTTTTCTGCAAAACAAACCATTTAACCATGTCTTACTAAGAAACCTTAAATTAATATATAAACGATAAAACGGGGACTTTATTAGCTAGAAAGAAGGGTAATGCTTTTCATTTAGTAAGCCAAAAAGGATTGTGGCAATTTTTATAAGCACATTTTGGTGCATTATTTATCCTGATTGAGTTTATGGTTATTAAGTTTCCTTTGAATCATGAGATACGTCTTGATACGATATTACTTTGGTATGCTAGTTCACAGTAAGGTTATCCTACCTGAATGTTGAGTGAGCTTGTAAGAAGGTCATTTTCCTTTTTCAGAGGAGTTAGGTTCATATAGTTGCTTTTTGCAGGGTGAAAGCAACATTCTAGGCTGAAGTTCCTTGTATCAGTGCTCCCAAAGTATCACAGCTGAAGATAGGAGTTGAGGCCTTTCACTTCACTGGTTCATGGGTCTTAAAGACCTGAGGGACTGTGTTGCAATTATGAGTCTTCTAGGGAACTCTTCAGAGCAATAAAACATGAACATGTGCCGAATACCTGAAGTGAGAGGACCATGCAGTACCTTTCTGCCTGTTTCCAGGTGTCAGAAGGTTCCTTACAGGTTATTATGTTCTCCTGGAATCCTGACTCTTCCTTCTGTAAGATCTTTTAACCAAATGAAGTGAAAGAAACCTGTTTTATTAATGAACAGAAATTGGTTTTATTCATAAATAAAACAACTGAAGAAAAAAATAATTTCGGCAGGCAATCCTCTTGAAATATACGTCAGCCAGTCTAAACAAGAATGCTGATTAAAACAGTAGTTGAGTTCCTCTTATACATGATTTTCTTATGAGCAATATTTCCAGGAAAATAGCCTGACTGAGACTAAACTATCCTGCAGGATATCCTAGCAAGGTGTTGAAAATATATAGCTATGGGATGATAATTTGTCCTCGTAGTCTTGGGCTCTGTCCACTTTCCTTCCCTTATGGCATTTCCAGAAGCATTTCACAGCTGGATGTTCAGGTGACTGCCTATATGCAGGTTCCACTATTGTTACAAGAGTGAAAAGATTTCCTGGCCAAGGATTACCTACAGTACAAACATGCACCTGTTGACTTCTTTGGCTTTTTATACCTGCAAATAAAGTCTGAAGATTGACAGCTTGGCTTTATTTCCTCCCAGCTGTCTGTAGATATGGGTAAACTTTTATACTCTTAGGTTTTAGAATGTCAGAAACCTTCTAATATTAACTAATTTCAGAGTTCCTGGTGCTTTGTGTGTGTGTGCTAATTCAGTTTTCATAGTTATTTTGTTGTCTTTTGGCAATTTCTTGGGGGGTGGAGGAGGGCAAAATCGTATCTTGGACAGGAATGTGTTCTTTGAGATCTGTTTTTACGATATAGCCCCACCAGCTACTTGTGAATGTTTTGAAGTTTGAGTCCTGAGAAAATAGTCAGTTCTACTTGACCTTCAAGGATGTGGATTCCAGACCCCTTAGTTTCTTTATGTTTGTTGAATTGTACTAGCATATGCATAACAGCCTGTGATCCTACCCACGCTTCCACCAGGGAGGGCAAGAAAGACCCTTTAGATTTGATGAGTGGACTTACAAGGACACTGCCTACACACAGTTAGGAAAGATATGTCCCATGCTGCTCATTCAACAGGAATTTCTGGTACTTTATTGATTTTGCATTTGCTAAGTCTTTCAGACATCATAATACCAAAAGGATTGTGACATTGCAGACTGTCTTCTGTTAAGCTAAGATCTTTGCTCTCACTGTTGAAGGGCAGTATATTAACATCTTTGGAGTCATTACTAGTGTATTGTCTGCTTTGTGTCAGCCTCTTCACAGATCCATATGGTGTTGAACACTTAAATACTGCTGACCCTCCAGAGTTACTACTATGGGTCTCAACCTTAGCTGAAAGTTGGATTTTGCTATTACCACTTGCGTTTTCATCAGTACTTGCTACGTATAGACCTGTCTCCTTGTTTACTCTATTCAAAGCACCAAATTTAGAACAAAATTTGCATCATACAGTTTTGACATATGTTTTTCTTTTTTTTGTCAGTTGAGCATTGTTAATGCAAGATTTTTTTTAACATTGGGTCAGTTCTGTGAAACAATAAATTGTTCTTTGTCCATATGAAATCTTAATTACCAGTGTGGGCAAGATAAACAAGCTGTGGTTTGTTTTGATACAGATTAATAAACTGCTATTTCAAGTTGAATGTTTGCATGTTCAGACTGTCCTCATTTGTAGATTAACTTCTTTCACTCTTTCATATATTTTTTTCCTTGACCATAAATGAACAGCACAAAATGTTCCGAAGTGTTCAAGTAATAGAAATAGCCCTGATCATTTCATATGGATCACAAAAATTACTTCTGTGGTTCTTTCTTGCACAAAATAATGGGGTTCAATCTCTTTCCTCTACAGGAATGATATTTTTGTTTTCCTGTTAAGTACAAGAGCTGGAGGCTTGGGCATTAACCTTACAGCTGCAGATACGGTAGGTGAAATTTGGTAACAATTTATGCAGGAAAGTCAGTCTTTTCTGTGTGAAAGTTGGCACTCTCTTGCCCGTCATGATCGATATTTGTAGTACTGCCATTCACAACATGAAATTGCATAGCCTTGATTACTTTATTATTCTTCACAACATAGTATTATCTTGATGATAGAGTTGTAGAATACTGGGCATTTTGGTACACGGTTTTTGGTTACAGTTGGAAATTTCTTCCTTCTCCCTACATACTTTAGTCTTAGAGTCTAGAAAGGAGTTGGATAACTGAAGGGGTCTATAGATGCAAATGACACTTATATGAAACAGCATTCAGTGTATGAATGACTGTTTGCTCCTAAGGTTTGTTTGCAAAGGAACCAGTGGAATAGGTATCGGTTGCCCCTTTTTTCTGTGCACAGAAGAATGAAACAATGCCTCTAAAAGTATGGAACCATTTTTATTTGAATATCAGCTGCTCAGGAAGGATAAATTTCTTCCCCCCGACTCACTAGAGGTGTAAAGGGACACCAATTTAGGCAAATTGCAAGGCTTTGCACTCTGGAGCAGCTGCCACTAAGCACTAGGGAAAGAATACTGATGAACCATTAATCTTTTCAATAACAGCTATTCTTGTACTTCTAACCCATACCTTGTGTGTGTGCAGACTCAAGCTGAAGTCCTTAGCCACTCAAAACCAAAGATCTCTGGATCAAAAAATATTACGTAATTTTTAAAAAAATATCCCATCGTATCTTGCTAACACTCAAAGAAATTAGAAGAAAGCAAGTATTTGTAGGATTTTCAGAGTGGAAGAGTTGCCTCGATTGCAGTTGCTTGAACAGAGGAAATGAACAGATGGAAGCTCAGGCAGTCTCCTTGCATGAGCTTTTTTTGTAATTTTCTTAGTACTTTCCTGCCTAAAATGTTTTAAAATACTTTTGGTTTGTATATTTATTGTGCATAAAGTACTGTTGGAGTGACAGGGCAGTATGTAACGTGGCATTTCAGGTTTTTATAGGAAAAGTACTAAGAAATGTTAGACTAGACTAGACTTTATCTAGGTTTGCAATACAAAAAATGGAGTATCACTTTTTGCATAAAATCCTAATGTGATGGGCTTTTTCTTCTTAAGGTAAGTAACACTAAAATGGGTTCATGATGTGGTTAGTCTATAATTAATTGCAAGAAAATAATTTAATGTGGTGACAAACTTAAGAATTTTGTGCCTCCAAAGCAGGTTTATTGAAGAAGATATTAAAGACATTCTGTGGAAGTTGAAACATTCGGTGTCAGTTAGTTTGAATTCACCTGAAATGTAATAGAAAAGTCTTCACAGGAGTGGGCAAAGCTAGGTTAATACAGCCTACAGTGAGGCTGTAATTCTGTGGAATGTATGATCGAACTTTTATGTTATGAGTGTATTGGATTTTTGTTTGTTTAATCACCAGGTGCTCTAAATGTATGTTTTTATTTAATCCTTTCTGGTGTCCTCTTGCAGGTAATTTTCTATGACAGTGATTGGAACCCAACAGTAGACCAACAAGCCATGGACCGGGCACACAGGCTGGGTCAAACAAAACAAGTCACTGTGTACCGGTTGATATGCAAAGGCACCATTGAGGAGCGCATCTTACAAAGGGCAAAGGAAAAGAGTGAGGTAGGAATAAAGAAATCAGCTGGAACGAGAAGTTACAGAAATGGCATCAGAAAGCACATATCAACATGAGTAAAGAAACAGAAAAAGTATCCACAGGGAGGCAGAAGAGAAGGCAAAAGGGAGTGCGTTTGATCAAATAAACAAATCTATGTCCCTAACACAGAAGCATTCCAGTTACATTATATGAACTGGAAAGAAGCTAATTACTACAGTGAAACTGCTCAGGCTTCTTTAAGACTAGAGCTTCTGTCTTTGCTGTGTCAGAGTTCCTGATTCCTGTCATGTTACACAACAGCTGATTTTAAAAAAAAAAAAAAAAGACATTTGAAACGTAATTAAGTGAAAATTATTTGAGGTGTGAGGGTTGCCAGAAAGGCTCAGTGTCCTGCAGCATCAAGCTGTAAGTGTATTAGGAACTTTAGGCCTCATGGCACTTCATTGGCAAGAAAAAAATTAAGGAGATTCACTTTTTTCAGTAACCATAGGTATACTATATACAGCATTCAGATGTTTTGTGTGCTTGGAGTTTCTTAGTTTTTGTGTTACTTAGATGCTGCTCATGGTGTTGCAGCAACTGAATGCATTCATATTTCCCTTGTTGAAATTTACTGTTTTCTCTGGGATACTGCACTAGAGTTGCCTGATCTCAACCTGAAAATTAAGTGCAGTCTTCTTGTTGGTGATCCAAATCATTGAAATTGCCTTATGTTAAAGCTTGTTCTCTTTTGCTAAGTTACAACTCTTCTTTATTGTTTGTTTTTTTAAGCACAGTTGTAGTAATGAGAGGTTGAGTGAATTGTTTTAACTGTGACACTGACTGTGTGGAGATACAGTTTTCAGTCAGATTAAAAATGTTGTGCTCTTTAAGAATGTGATCTGCATGATCCTCTGTGCAGTTTACTTGAAAAATGAATGGGTAGATTATGCCTGACAGGACTGTTTTTGTTCAGTGGTGTATTAATACTTTCATAATTTGTAGTTTATTGCATGCTGCTTCAGAAAAAGTGCAACTTTGCATAGGAGACGGTAATTTTCTGCTTTCTATCTCAGTTACTCCTCGTATTTTTATACTCATAACTATACTCTTAATAAACCTTCCCTGAAATTTTGGTACTAATTTTGATAGATATAGGTATGATAGAGAGACTGGGTCATCTCTGACTTACAGAGATGCACTTGCATGTTTTTGGAACTGGCTTTCAGCAATGAGTAGTGAGACTGGTTGATGGCTGCTTTGACTAATTTTTCCTTTTATTTCTCTCTTGTTTTTTTCCTTCTAGATCCAACGAATGGTGATTTCAGGTGGCAATTTCAAACCTGACACCTTGAAGCCAAAGGAGGTGGTCAGCCTTCTGCTGGATGATGAGGAGCTAGAAAAGAAATGTATGTGAAATTGGTGTTTGAGCATTTTCCCCATATTCCACTTCATTACCGTATGAAATCTCTGTTTTTATCTCTACAAACACGTTTACTTGCTGATAACAACCTCTGTTTCCTGCCTCTTTTTTGTACTGCCAATTCTTGTTAGTACAAGCTCGTTTTATATCGCTGTTGAGCTGAATAATGAAGTTGTGCAAAATGAGACCTGATGATGTGATAAAGTTTTTATTGGCACTCATTCAGGATCATTACATTGTTCCTGGATGACAGAGCTTTCACAAAAATTGTGTAGGTCTCGACAAGAAAAGTATTAGTAAAATGCTGTATTTCATCATATTTTTGAAGCTGTGTTAGAGGTATACACTTCTTTGTTGCTTGAAGGAAGAATTTTGCTGTAAGACTCTTTGGTAATTTGGAAACAAATAGTTTTAATACAGTAGTGTTTTCAGTGTGTTTTAGTTGTAATACAACTGACTTTTCTTCCCAGTTCTATTAGAACTAGAATTTCTTGTAAGATTCATAAAGGAATATGAAATATCTTTCCAGTGGTGACAGTTTTGTGTTTCTTTTCCAACAGTGCGTCAGCGTCAAGAAGAGAAACGACAGCAGGAAGAAACAAATCGTGTGAAGGAACGTAAACGTAAAAGGGAAAAATATGCTGAAAAGGTACTTTGATGCAGAGGTTGCCTGTGTCAGTGATGGAGCCAGAAGAGCTTCAGGATCACTATTACGTGATGTGGAAACATTTTATGCCAAGGCAGTCTAATGAGTAAAGCCTTCTCCCCTTCAAAAAACATAATGATTCACTGACCATTCTATGGTGTTAAATGGTGACTTAATCAAGATTTTGTCCTACAAGGACAAAAAGATAATGTAAAGGAAGCACCAAATGCTGATATGAGGCTTCTGGGAACAAGGGCAGATCAGCTTGTTTAAAAAGCATCATTAAAACTAGTTTATGAAAATTGTGAATTTTTGAGATAGGGGGGCTTTGCATTAATTAATTGGAATTTTGTGTAATGATAAAGAATTTCAGGCTCACTCCAGAAGGTACTGGAAACCGAAATAATTCTGTCAGACTAATTCTCTGTAATTCCAGCTATTTTATGAAGAAAAGCAAACAAAATTCTACTTAAATCTAAAGCAGTTAAGGAATCTGTTACCATGTCCTTCAGAAACTTGTTTCGGGAAATTCTGGATGTGGCATTCCTTGAGTTAAAATACTGCACTAGATTTTAAGGTTTTGGGTTGTTTATTCCCGTTCTTCTGTTTCAACATCTGTTTCATTCCTGGTATTATTTTATTCTTTTCAGAAGAAGAAGGAAGATGAGTTGGATGGGAAGAGAAAGAAAGAGGGCATGAACCTTGTGATCCCGTTTGTTCCCTCAGCCGATAACTCCAACCTGTCTGCTGATGGGGATGACTCTTTCATTAGTGTAGACTCTGCCATGCCCAGTCCTTTCAGTGAGGTAAGATTCGCTGCTGCTTTAACTTGTTTACTGTTTTAGTTGTGGCTTTACATCCTGTAGGATTCTTAGTTTCTGTTATTTTAGCTATTGTAGAACTTGGAGTGCATGGGAAAGTCATGTGTCTTAAAGGTGAACCATGGAAAGGAAAATAGTTTTTTGAATATGTAGCAGCTGCTAGTAAGCTGCCTTACAGGTCCTCATGTTATTTGGCATTCCGTTATTTCCCTACTCCTTCACTCTCTGCCTCCCTTTTTTACAGGGAGTTCACAGCCTGACTTCCTCCCATTCAGCCCCTGAAATTTTTCCATTCCTGCCTGCAGTCCCACTTACTTTCTTGTCCCTTTTTCCTGCCTTTGTCATGCTCACATTTATAACCTCTCCCATAGCAAGGACACTGCTTCTGAACCAAACAGTATCCCTCAAATAGCTTCTTGACATTCAGTTTCTTTATAAGTACCCCTCGTTAGCCCCATCTGCGTCTGCTTCTCTGCTTCCTTCCTTGCTTCAGGTTCTGAATTAGCGTGGGGTTTTTTCTCTGGAATTTAAATTATAAATTCTCAGAGGCACACATCTTTTTTTTCCTTTATCTTTGTGTAACAAATTGCAAACCGTTTTTAGTAGCAAATGTATTTTGTTCTATGCCCTGCCAATTAAGATTTCTGTGTTGCATTGTTCCCTTACTGATCAAGATTTTTATTAGCAGTAGTAGTGGGTTAAGAATCCTATTTTCTCTTTTGCAGTTGAAGATGCACAGTTGAATAATAATTTACTTAAATCTCTGCTGAGCCCATTAGTCTTTTGCTTCTTAACTTAACATGTGTTTTCATGAATTGAAGTTAAGTGGCTCCTGGAGGTCTTTGCTGCTCAGCATGTAGAGTGTGGTGTGGTCAGGCAGATGATGTCTCATTCTCATGCTGCTGTTCTAGAGAAAGTAGGAAAGAACAAGTGCCAGTTAATTACTTGTGATTGTATATCTTTTGAAGATCTTACTATTTTTGTAAGCTAATTACTTTGTTCTCTCATGTTTAGATATCCATCAGCAGTGAATTACATATGGGCTCTATCCCTCCTGATGAGAGCAGTAACGATATGCTTGTGATCGTGGATGATCCAGCTTCTTCAGCACCTCAGTCAAGGGCAACAAACTCTCCTGCTTCCATTACTGGTTCAGTTTCAGATACCGTGAATGGTCAGTACTCTTCCTTGATTTGCTACTAACATTAATTAAACCTTGACTTTGCATGGCTAAATGATATGTTTTCTGCATTTTAACCAGAATATATGTNAATTGCCTTTTCATTGAGAAATTACTTCTGATTTGATAGGAAATCTGTCCATAGCCTGTCATTCACCGGACTTACCTCTTCTCTGTGTTAGTTACTTCAAAAAGTTTAGTCCTTTGTATCTGTCTTACAGAGGGCTGTCCTTCCATTATGTTTATGTTACCAAATTGCAGACAACCACAGAACTGTTAATCTCTAAGCTTTTCCTTGAATTTGCTGTTGGGTTAAAAATCAGTTCTCTATCTCCAGTGGGTGATTGGAACAGTTTTTTTTAATGCAGTGTCATTTGAAATAATGGCAAGTGGTTTTAACTACCATAGTTTGCTATGGTAGAATAGGTAGAACCATAGTTCTTGATGAACTTCTTCAGAGACAGCAGATGGAAGAAACTGCGTCTATCTTCAGCTAAGAAAATTCATGATCCTGAAGCAGAACTCAGAATCCTCAACCTGTTTGTGGATTAGATGCATAATAATGGCAAGCAGTTAATGAGGTGTTGTTACTGAAGAGTGAAGTTTTGTATAAATAATTTCTTTTTATGGGATCACTGCTTGCTAACAGTGTCTCTGTTAATGGAAATGTAACATATCAGTTAATAGGAACGGTATTAATGTAACTGGTAGGCAGTTTTGATGCTGCTCTCACTTGTGAGTCACATGGAATACTATAGTAGTTAGTGATTTAACATTCTTTTCTTGTTCAGGTGTTTCAATGCAAGATACGTCTCTCACTGGTAGAGGCCAGTCAAGTCGAAGCCGGGGTCGTCCTAAAGGTGGATCAAAAGCCAGCACTGGGAAAAGCAGGAGCCGGAAGTCAATAGCGGGAAGTGCAGCTGCAATGGCAGGTGCCAAAGCAGGGGCAGCAGCAGCCTCTGCAGCGGCGTACGCAGCGTACGGATACAACGTCTCTAAAGGTATGTGGGAAAGGGGCAGCAGCACACTACCCACAGCAGAACCAACCACTTGAGTTTGGGTGATTGCTCTTTACAACCTGTCAAAAAAGAGATTAAAAGTTTTGTGTTGTTGGTATTGCTCGTCCATTATATTCTGAGATCCAGGCAATACACAGTGTGACATGATAAGGGTCTGACGGGGAGCCAGTTTCACTGCAGATGACCTTGGGTTTGTTTCATCTGCTGTTGAATTATCTCATGCCAGATATTTTTCCTCTTGTTTTTTTGGTTTGGGGTTTTTTTTGGTGTCCAGACAAATTAGATAGTGTTGTTTATCCCCTGGCAATGACTGCAGCTTTCCTGCATTGCATCATGTTGAAGTTACAGTCTCCCATTCCAAAATCTGCTAAACTCATGGTGATTAAGCTTCAGCTTTACACTAGCTGAAGGCGGCCCTGTGTATAACTGTAAGATGTTTTTTATCTGAAAGACACTCTTCTTCATTAAACTGTCATAAATCATGAATGCAGAGTGTTCTAAGGACTGATTGTTAGTATATTGTTGACTGTTGAAGAACAGGTGGAATAATATGCTCATGTGGAATTTGATTCTCTTTTCAATTGCTAGGCATGTCTGCAAGTAGCCCTCTACAAACAGCAATCATTCGGCCTTCCGGACTTGTAGATTTTGGACCTTCAAGCGCCTCTTCTCCCTTGAGCTCCCCTTTGAGCAAAGGAAACAGTGTTTGTGGGACCCCCAAAAGTTTAAACCTGACCAGCGGTCTCATATCAGAAACTTCAATTCGGAAGCAAAGTAAAGGTGCCCACACCTCAGGTGGTCGGTAGTAATTTTGAACCCCCAAAGCTTATCTGAGCTGTGTTGGCTTTCAGAATAGACCACCCTGCCAGTCAAAGGCATGCAAATGAATGCCCTGTTGCTGTCCAGCACGTGTGTAAAGAAAATCAAAGCACAATGGGAGTGGGTGGTTGATGTGAGCACTTTGATTATGTGTATTCCAAAAATCTATATTTGCAGACACTGCAAGAAGGAGGGAAGGGAGTCTGGGGTAACTAGGAGAGTGTCAGCTTGTGTTTTATTGATGTATCTGACAAAGATTCCGAAGAAAGCATCCAGCTACTCCATGCAACATCCTGCAGCTGTGTGTGCTTGAAGTCACACCGCTATACTTTCTCTCTTGTAGCCTGAGGTGGAGCCCAGCATTAGTTTTGTCCTGTGAAATCAGTACCCAAACCCCAGGAGTATCCTGTAGAGTCACAAGACATTTCTGTACTGGCAGCTGGTCAGTGAACACGTGGGAGTAATAGGGGGCTATGCTGAAGATATGTGATCAAAAAAAATCTTGGGTTCTTCTAGTGTGGGTCTCGGGGTTCTTTAAAGGCTTGAAATGCAAAGGAAGGTGTCTCAAGTGGTTTCCAGGGGGTGGACTCTTTTCAGCACCATTTGTCAGGAAGATGGTCAGAGCTGCAGGATACAGGGAATGCTGTCAGCCCTAGCGAGAGCCACAGCACAGCCTCTGCTTCACGCCGTGGAAGAAACCACAAGCCAGTGATTGGTTTGTATTTCAGAGTTCTCATCAGCACAAATACTCACTGTGTTCAAAATTATTTCTCTCATTTTTGAGGTGTGCAGAACTCTTAAAGGCTTAGAAACAAAAAATGCTCTATTAGTGCAAATCTCAAGAAGGAGGAAAGCTGAAGTGCTGAGGAAGGGTTTGTGCTGCTCCCCTCACTGTGCCATAGCGAAGCATGGATCTGCAGCTTGTAGTGCTGTGAGAGGAGCAAAAAAAACCAGTCCTGAGAGAGAGAGAACTGTGCCATTCCCCCTTCCAGCCAAATCCGGGGAAAAAAATTGTCTCATATCCCAGCCATCCCATTGACTGTTCTTGCAGTGTGTTTTCCCTTCATCTCTGTGATCATCACACATACTGGCATGGTTGAGTTCACTGCAGTGTGTGGGCACCAGTAGCTGTGTCCTGTAGGGCTGATGGAAGGCCGTGCTGCTCCCAGTGCCCATCCATGTTCTCATTCCCTGGTTGCTCCTTCCCTGTTCCCAATGCACAAACCCTGTAGTTCCTTGCTTTGCTGTAAGCATTGTCTGCATTGCACTGAGATTTAGGTGTGGGACAGTTCTTCTGTCTGACACATTGAGTAAAGAGGCTGTTCTGCCAGGGCACTTTCATCCCTTGTGAGAGAGAAGCAAGTTGAGTTGCAGGTCTGGGCTGTGACAGTGAAAGATTAGTTTTTTTATTATTATAATTTTTTTCTGACCCCAAATCCTTTGCCTGGCGTCCTACAGTGTGGAGCGAGTGCTTCCTGTTGGCTCTGCCTCTAATTTGCACACCTGAAAATAGCAGAACTGAGCTTAGTTAGATTGATTTTTAAACAGATTTGCAGGGGATAATTGAGGGGGAGGTGTTGTTTAATTAACTCATGAAGACTTCCCCCTTCCCCTCTTATTCACGTGTATATATGATATTTAGAGGGAATCAGACAAATGCCAAGCCTTTTTTTCTCTTTGAATGTGCTGTCTATTTTTGTAACTGAACTTGTACATATGTATAAAGAGAGACACATCTTTCTTTTACTAACTGGAGGAGAAAATCTTAAATAAATTGGAGTGAGATAATTTTATGTAAATCAGTGTCTTTGTGGTTTTTATGCATATAGCTGTATGAATGAGAGCATTAGGGAAGAGAGCATGGAGGGTGTGCATCTGGAAGTGCTTCTAGAGACGTGCACTGCTCAATGTAAAGCTCTAGAGTGTCTGTGCTCTTCCAAGTATCACGTTTGTAACCTTCAGTTACAACTGTACCCTTATCCCTTGTCAGTATTCTCTGATTATCTCATAATCTGTTTTGGAGTAGGTGTGCACACAGTACCTGAACTATGATAGTTGAATTCAATACAGCTGATTGTTTTGAGACATCATGCTCTACAGTTCTTTTTTCTTCTTTTTTTCTTTTTTTTTTCAGTGGGAGTTGAAAGGACTTTATGTGCAGTCTTGATTTCCAAGGTCCTAGACAGTTGCATCAATTTATAATCCGAAGTGGAGAGAAAAAAATAATTTGTAATTTGAAAAGTTGCAAAAAATGTAATATGTACTGTTGCATGCTATACTTATGAAAGATTAAATTATTGATATTTTAAAGGCTGATAAGTGTAAAAATAAAATACATCTAAGAGTATGCATATATTTATAATATATATAAATGAAACAAAATATATTTAAGTTAAATAATTTAAAATAAAAATACAAAATAAAAATATATTTAAAATAATTTAATCTTCAAAAGAAATAACAGATGATATCACAATTTGTAGCAAAAGCAGTGGTAGTCTATCTAGTTGCAAAACATGCATCAGATCTAACATGACTTTAAAATAAACAGATCGTATCCAGTTCAATTTCTGCAAGAAGTTAAATTTCAACAGATGCATTCTTTGTATTATGCATCATAAAAGAACAGATTCTGCAATATTAATATAGGGACTGGGAAGAATTCCTGTCATTGCTGTCCTAGTCAAATTTCTGGGTTTAGGGAAGGAAGCAGTGCTAGAAAAGCAAAGAATGGGATTTTTTTTTTAAGGAGGCAGAGGTGGTTTTGTGATGAATATGTGGGGAACCTTTCTGTTGAAGTGAGCAAATGGGTGTGCACACTGAAGCTTCGTTCTTTAAAGTTTCACTCTGTGTGTTGTGCACTTGTATGGATTAATGGCAGAGAAAGTCACTTTCCTTTGAGGGATCAAGGTCTTTGCTAGTGGTAGAAACAATTATTAATGAACTGAGTTTGTATTTTAAGCTGAGATGGTGAAATAACTGTCAGTATTGTTTGGGGGATGTTGGGAATACTGTGTATTCTTCATGCTGTTCGATTGTAGCAATTTACTCAACAATTACTACAAAACTGTTAAATACAGTTCACTTATCAATGCTGTTGAAGATGCTTAAAGGCGATAATTTTCTTAGGTTAGGACTAAAAGGTGCTGTTGTGTCTCACACTCACACATTTTTTGTAGTTTAGCCTGTAAGAGATGTCCAGTCAGAAGGGTCCCCAGAACATCCATTTTTCCCACTGTCACACATGGTGAACAAAGTCTTACCAAGCAACAACACAATTAAATCTAAAGCACCAAAAACCAACTACAATATTCTTTTTCAAGACAGCAAAAGTGACTGAAACCATTACCTTCTCTCAAAAAATATTGCAAGGTAGTTGGAGACAGGAGAAAGGGATTTCCACCTGACCCTCTGATGTTGAATTTAACCCTTACACATGCAGACAGGACATAGCAGCCAGGCCATTGATAAATGCAGAATTATGAGCCCCAATGCACTTTGCCCTACATCTTCTCTCCAGATATGGTTACCATCAGCACCCTAGAGAAAGGCAAAACCAAGCAAAAAAAAGCTGGGAAAGAAAGAATAAGCAAAATGATGCATTGAAGAAACAAGAAAATAACTTGTCCTTGCTCACCACAGACAGAATGTGAAGGTCAGCATCTAATATTATTATTCTTTATAGAATATTCTAATATTATTATTATTTATAGATATAAAGCACTGAAGTGTCCTCAGCTCCTTTTCAAAATCATGTCGATTAGACAGACAGGGACTTGCACCTCACTGTCCCCAGAAATTGTTTTGTTTAGCTGTGCAGTCACTGTGCGGTACCTTCCACACAAACTGTTACCACTTTTTAAAATGGTTTGGTTCCTTGGCTTCATGGTGTATTCAGAATTTTTCTAACTTCTGTTTTTAAGTATTTTATGATCAGTTGGAGTCCACTTTTCTAAGTCAATGGAAGATTAATTAACCTACAAGCCATTTTCTTTTTCTATCATGGATCAAATCTGTCATCCTCTCCATTTAGTCAGCCACTAGATTTCTGTTCCCTATTCTGCGAAGAGATAAGCAGGAGGGTTTGCACCTGGAACTGCTTTAATTCTTCTCTTCAGGGTATTAATGCTGCCCTGTCCAAACACAGTGTTATTTCCCTACCTTCTCCCCTCTTTGTTGCATGCTTTCCCCACCACAGTGTATCTGCTCTTTGCTGTCTCATGTTCTGTTTGTAGAAAGCTGCCTGTCTGCCTAGAGCTATATCTTGCTTTATTTCCATATTCCCGAAGTATTTCCTTTAGCAGTATTTCCCAGTGGGGGAGACATAAAAAGCTCAGTGGGAAAAGCTCCATTCAGCAGGAATAGGAATCTGCACTACTTCGACTGTAGCTCAGGACAGCCAAGGTGCTGCTGAGGGGAGGAAGAGCACAACTGATAAAATCACTCGGGGGCAGGATGTGGATCAGTGTAATTTGGGAAATGCTGCCCTGCGACCACTGCTCTGCCTGTCTTGGTCTCCTCTCAGTGGAGTGAGCTGGCCTGCTTCTGCTCCCAGATATACTTACAGGCTCCTCAGCTTCTCACTTCTTCCTCCATTGTTTTTTCAGTTGGGCTTTGGTTGTTTTTTGTTGTTGTTTGTTTGTTTTGTTGACTATTCAGTCTGAGACACACATTATAACTCTCGGGGAGCCCTACAGGCGTGTCTTGTGTTCTTCCTGCTCAAGAAGGGATGGTGGTGCACACCCTCCTATCCTTTGGAACTTTCTGCTGGAGTGGCTGGAAAAAACAATTTGCTCATTACCCAAAGGGATGCTACTTGCATGTGAAGTATGACTGAGACACACATACTGAAATAAAGGCAATGGCATCTTATGCTCCTAGAATTTTGAAGGATTAATTTTTTATTTGCGGCCTGCACCAGTTACATAGCAGCGAATGAGAGTCGGGAAGCGGGAGCATCATTATTAGGACAGTACAGATGGCTCAGCTCTCAGATTGACCCAGCAGGTCTATAGAGCAAGCAAGTTGTTCTTGTAGCACTCACATTAGCATGTGCTTCTCTGAAAAGCCTCCAACAAATGCCTTGTGAAACGGAGGAATGCATGATAAGATGAGTTGGGTTTCTTCCAGCTTCACCCTCCGCTTAGCTCTTGTCTACTACCTCAGAAGAATGAAGTTACTCCAAAACTAATGGGTCTTCCAGGCATTTTGTACTAAATTCTATTTATAGAATATTCTTCTAGGGGCATATGAGGGAATTCTTTTGCATCCCAGGCATGAGGAAATGTTTCAGTACTCAGGTATGAAACAATGACTCCTTCCTTCCTCAGCTGATGAGCATCACTGGTAGAATGAGGTAGAGGAAGAAAACATTGAAACACCACTTTTGTGCCTTCTTGAGTTTCCCATGGACTGTCTCTTCCTTCTTTGACAGTATTGCTGGTTATGCTAAGTCTGCTGTACTTAATAGGAGACTTAAACATCCAGGGATTACAGTATCTCTTGTCATCTCTGTGATATTTTTTTGCAAGCACTTGTTTTATTCCTCCCTGCTCCTTAACCTCAGTCAACTCTTCTCAAGGCCCGAGTGTTGCCTTTGGTGCTTTTGGTTGGCAGGAAAAATGCTTCTGTTTAAAGGTGGAAATTTTTAGCTGCATGATCCTCATGCCTTACCTCAGTGTTACGAGAACTGTGAATTAAGATTAATCTAAGCATACATGTAATTTGTGTGCACAGTTACCCTGAATAAACCTTCACCAACTTTTTCAAAGCCAAGAAAAAGTTATTGTTATTGTTGCTCAGAGATTAGAACCTATTTGGAAATTCACTACTGGTTTAGAGTGTCACACAAGACTGATTTGTAGATTGGACTATTTGTTAAATTTATTTACACTTTCTTATTCAAAACAAAAAACTAGTGGCTTTCTTCTCAAGATATATTTAAGAAATGCTGTCCTGCTAGGTGAAGCAAATCCTGTTACTCTCACCTCATCTATTCTTGTAGTTTCTCTGATGTATCCCTACACCTTAACTTCCCAACTGGGTCTTCCTCTAGGAAGGAATAAATTGCAGGTGGGAGCCCTCCCTCCATACCATTATAAGATGTCATCTGTCTTTCAGGTGGCTGTCTTTCAGGTTTCTTTTAAATTCTGGTGTTACAGTTACCCCTGAATTGAATTAAGTAGAATTCAAACATAGAAATCCTTGTTTCTACTGGGGTTAGTGAGTGCATTTTGCAAGTGCTGTGTAGCCAAGTGGTTTTATGATACTTGTTCTGCAACAAGGTTCCCAAAGAATTCCCCTCCCAGGTAGAGTCTTTGCTGGGAAAGAACATTCATGTTAATTGGGAACAACTGTTTTCTAATTCACAGCGTTCTGTAATTCAAGTAACTTTTCTCCATAGATGAGTCTAGATTTGTGTCACAATCGCTCTAAAAGCCATCTAAGTTCCTCACAGAAGTGTTTCCAAAGCAGTCACCTTTGTCAGTCCTTGCCCCCTCCCCAGTCAGTCAGGAGTGGCAGCGCGGAGTGCTTGTCTGTATTTCACTCAGCCTGTGGAAGGCTGCTGGGGTTTTTTTAAGAATGGACAAGTCAGCAAATCTCACACGTAGTTGGCTGAATGGTGCTTGGGGTTTTTTTAAAGACTACATTAAGCGCTTTGGCGTGTGACTGCAATTAGCAACATGCTGATCAGTGTAGTGTGCTGCTGCCCAGTAATGCAAAGACACGTGGCCTGACACACCCTTGAGCAACACTTCATTGTCTGTGACAAAGCTCCCGGGTTTTCCTTTGCAAGCAGAGGAAACAGAAGAGATGTTCAGTCTGTATGAACTTCCAAAGAATCCTGATAACCAACATCCAAAAACCCCATTTTTTTGTGTCACTCCATGCATCTAGTGGGTGCTGATCGAAGGGCCCTTCTGAGTCTCGTTTCTTCTTGCCACTCCTACTCCTTCCATAGAGTTCACATGAATGCTTTTGTGAACAACTGCATTCCTGCAAACCTTTTTTTTTTTGCCATTTAATCCAGATTTTTCTTTGATTTAATCTCATTCATAGAATTGCTTCATAGAATCATGGAACCGTTTCAGTTGGAAGGGCCCTTAAAGATCATCTAGTTCCAAACCCTGTGCCATAGGCAGGTACACCTTTTTTTTTTTTTTTTTATCTTTAAATAGCTCTAAAGGTGCATAATGGTGTATTTCAATCTCTGGATTTCAAGGGCTCCTGACACAGTAATTCAGCTTCATGCTGTCTATTTGTCCAGGTGACTGCAATCTACCATCATTCTCTGCATGTTCAGAGTTTGGAAGAAGTTCCTGTAGCTAGCTTGCAGTCATAATTTTACTGAGATATGTATTCCATCTCATTAGCACAAAAAAAATTCTAGTTTTTTAGTAATTTGACATGCAGATCAATTCTTATTGACTAGTTGAAAACTTACTGAGATTGTGATGTTGAATCTGTAATGCACAAGAGGTTTTGAAACAGGGTGCTGATTTGGGACTGGAAGTCATGATGATTTCTTTTACAGGCTGCTGTAAGCTCAAGTGCTTTATATGATTTTGAAACACACCATCATGAGCTTTGCAGAAGGAGGCTTGCTTCCCTGCCATAGCTTTGATAACTTGCTGCTAGCATATGCAATCAGAGGTATATATTGTATAATTAATGTAATTCAGTTACACTGCGGTTTGCTGTCCTTAGTTATGTATCATTGTGTCTGTCTGGAATCAAGTAACTAAATATTAACAGTAGGAACTGGTTTGGTAGAGTATTCACAGACAGATTAGAGAGGCCCAGCTCTGCTTTGCAGTGATATAATTGATAGCAAATGAGAAAAGTAATGTCATTTAAATTTTTAATTTAAAACAGATCTCATGTTTGAGATGTTACAGGAATTAACACAAGTGAGAAATTTGCAACTGTTAGGAGCTAAAAGAGCTTGAGGGACTGCAAGAAATTAGAGTGATACCTATAAAGCAAAAACACTCCAAGCTATATAAAAATTTTCTCTGCTGAGCTTAACTTTTAGTTGACAAATAAATATTATGCAAGCTTAGGTACCTGAAGGTTTAAGAATACTGAGAGCAAATTACTGAACTTGCAGCCACACAGATCCTCACTGAACAATGGCAAACATAAGAGTATCCGTGAAAATTCAAGATGACTCTTGCATGTTTGCATCTAGTGCTGATTACATGAGCACACATTATCTTTTTTTCCAACACGGTATCTCTGAATACCCAACGTACAGTTCTGAGTACTCTGAAAAACATCATTCCTCAATATTTCACAATGTGCATTCAAAGTCATGGTACACTTTTGAAATCATGTTCTTGATTTCTCATGTTCCATTTGTACAATATAAATTATTCCTCTTCACAAAGATCTTGTGAAGAGGAGTTGAAGCTTGCAAAGGTGCCACAGTGATTTGCAAATGTTGGTATAGTGAATCGCCAGAGAAAAGTAAAAATGGAGAACAGTCCCCCTGCATTTGGAGCAGGGGTGTGCCTAAACAAATATAGGACAATAAAAGAGAAAAAGGAATTGAACTGCTGCTGATTTTTACCATCCTCCCATCAAATAAAATGAAGCAGCAATCCTCTGGGAAAAAAATAGTGGATATTTATTCTGAATGAGGCTAGTCCCACAGTTACTTTTTATGCTCAGTCCTGAACTCATCTGCCCTCAAATTGTAAGATTTAGGATGCTGCCAGAATTGTCTGTGCTGTGCAGCAACAAGAGATGGTTTCATCTGGCTCCTGCCTAACACGTCCAGAGGTAACTGAGTCTCTTAACATTTGCTGTCCAAGGGAAAATAAAAAGCAGCATCTACCAGAGCTGTTGGAAGCTCTTTTCCCTGTCTAAAAATGGGATTGTGTATTTGTGGAGAGGAACAACTTGAAGAAAAACACACTCTTATAAAGCAGACCAAAAGAATGAATGTATGTATAATCTAAAATGAATGTATATGTATATGTATAATCTAAATGTCTGAGAAACTTCTAGCTGGTTGAAATATACTTCTGGCTCAATTTTACCTAAAGAAATGGGTAGTTCACTGGAAAACAAGAGTAAGTAGGAGAATTTCAGCCCATGATGTCAGTAGAAGTACCCAGAGGACACAGGTGCTGACCCCAGCTGTCTGTAACGGGATCTCCCACTTCTGCACACCTCCAGCCCATTAACAGCATGTCAGCCATGTCAGCTGCAGTCCTGGGAGGTCACTTGCAGCACTGGCAGTTGTTGTGACACATGGAAGCACATGGGCCAGTGCTGCTTAAGGTGCCACTCAGAGGTGGGCAGCCCCTGCCTCTCTTCTCCATCCCCTGGGGCCAGGGCAGCCTCTGCTTCCTCTCTCCCATGGCATCACACCCTTTGTCAGTGTGGACTCAGAGTTTGGAAAGGCTGGCGAGCCGTCTAGACAAGGAGGGGATAAAAGGCTGCTTTTTTTAGTTTGTTTCCTGAATGTTTTCAAATGTCACATATGCTTTGTATAGACAGAGTTTAATATCAGCAAGCTGGCTGTGGTTGCTCCCCAGGCAGTTTGTTTGTAGATGAGGTTGTAATTACTGTCAGTGGGCTGGATGGGTGTCTGTGAAATGGGTGTCTGTGCTGTTGGTGTCTCTTGGTCCATAGTTCCAGTTCAAGGCAAAGCAGAGAGCTGAGGCTGTAGGTAGTGAAACCCAGTGCTCACTTCCTGGACCATTCCCTAGCGTCCCTTCACCTGTGAATGAGGGCAAGTGGGGCAGCTGCAGTGCTGTCCCAATGAGCACATTGTGTTGTGTACATGCGTGTCCTAGTGAACCCCTTGGCCTGTGGAAATCTGCAGCTGGAAGTGCTCTGCACAGCTTCGTGCAGAGTGAGCAGTGTGCCCAATGTGCTGGAGGGTGTTGCACGCTCTCTGTTTGCACAGCACAGGTGAGCTGCATGTGCCCTCCATGTGCCCAGCCAGCTCAGGTGCATGTTTATCATGTTTCTAACATGCTAACCAACAATGGTGAATGAAACCTCTTCTCTCCGAAAGTCATCCTGTGACTTGTCTTCCTGTGGGTGGAACACTGAGAGATTTCCAGGTGTCTCAATAGCTGATACCTGCTTGTGGACAAAGCAGCACTCTGGGGCTTTGTTCCTACTATGTGAGCCAGCAGGACCTGAGTACAGGGATAAAAACTTCCCCTTTCCTTGGTGATGAGAGTTTTAAGTGCCAGTAGCTAACAAGTGTCTCTTCAGCTGTCAGGCTCAGGCTAAATTGATCCCTGGTGGTTTTCACTGAATCTTCATGGAAATGAGTCCTGTTAAAACAGTGAGGTGAGTGAGGCAAAAAGCAGCATAAACAGGAGGACATAAGAGAGAAGTCTTTGTTCTTGTGTCCCCAGAGCAGCCCAGCGTGGTCTGGGAACAGTGTGGTGTCCCCAGCTAGGAAAACAGTACCTCTGTCTTTGAACTTCCCTGACCTTTTACGTTATTTCAGTCTCATTCTCTGGAGTTCAAGGTACTGGCTGTGCTTCAGGAATTTGCAAGCATAAACACTCATCAGTGTGGCTGGCACTACCATGAGATGAAAAGGGAGTTGAGAAGGATAAAACACATCCAAAAGCCAAACAAAAAGTGTACAGGGTTTGTAAACAAAGCATGTAGAGCTTCCCCAGTGCTGCCCAGAATGCCCACTTCCTTCCGCCCTCCCCTCCTGGGCCTGAGGCTCCTTCAAAGCCATAAGGGGCTTCTCTCTCATAACCTTAATACAGCATATAAATTAGGGAAGTTTTCACTTAAGCCAGGGCAACTAGTTAGTAGGAAATTCCTAAGTCCTTTGAGCAGCTGCTGGTTTTGCTGCAAGTGTAGTTTTTCCACAGCCTGACTGTAAATCTTTTATTTTAATCCCTTCCTGTTCCTCCCATGCATGGGGGCCCATGTTTTGCTTAGCTAGGCTGAGTGCTGGTGACACTTTGCTGCTCAACCATGCTCTGGGACCGCAAATTTTTAGATTGCATCTATCCTTGATTTCCAAAAAAAAAAAAATCTTTGGATTTGATGCTACTGAAGTATGTGCTGTGTCATGAAAACTGGCAGCATCAAAGTGAGAAGTCTGACTCAGGGATAATCTCCTATCCAAATTCTGCTCGTTTGTTTTCTTCTCTACCTTTGGGATGAAATTATTGTGCTGAATGTGATATAACCCGATTTAAACTTTCACAAAGGTCTTCCAGGCCTCGATTGACTACCAGGTTTTGGGACATGTCAGCAGTGCCATCATTCTGGCACTGAACTATCTGGAATGTGTTGTAAGGAGAAGCATCAAAGTGCACAGGTGACCATGTCTGTGTGTTCTGTGCTGGCTATTTTATGCAAAGTCAGTCTCACTTGTCATGGTGCAACTGTACACCCAGTAGATCCTCTTTACCCTGCTTTTTTTTCCCTCCAGTCTTCCCTGGTAACAGGAGCAGAAGAACATGCTGTTACCAAGCCAGACATGGTTTCTGGACAAATTCACTCTGCATTCAGTGTGCTTGCAGTGCCTCTGCTGCAGAGGGGAATGCTGGCCAGAGCGCAGCCTCTCCGTAGCAGAAGAGCACCAGGTGCTCTCACTGTCACCAGCCAGTCAGCCTGTGTATAGCTGTAGAGACTGACCTGGAGCATTCTTTGGGATTTTATCTTTTGCTATTCCTCTGCCTGTGAAACATCTGTAGGTAATTAAATCCACATTTCAGCCTGTCTCTTGGGCAGCAAGCAGACACATGTGGAATAACACGTGCTACACACAACTGCAGCTCCTGCAGCAGCTGTTAAAAGTCCAGCATGTGCCATGCCCTGTGACTTGCAGGCTGCCTGCAAGCCTCTCCCCACCACACATTGCAGAGCCCCAGGGGCCCTCTCAAGCCTGTGGGTATGCCTGCAGAGCTGCACCTCCTCCCTTCAGCTCCTCCTGGGACTGAGATCCCACAGTGGCTCCTCTGCAGTCTTCAAAGTCTGTGCTAGCCCCACTTCTGGGATGCTCAAATGCACGTTCTCCTCAGGTAGGCTCAAAAGCTGCTGGCTGCTTTTGCACCATCTGAGGAATGCTGGTCTGTTCCCTACTCCTCTCCTACCACCTCCCTCACTAAGCTGCATGACTTTATTGCCATCAACCACAAATATGAGTTTGGTCTTACTAATTTTCTGACCAGACATCTCATCTAGAGAAGTACATCAAGCACAGGTAAGTTCACAATTTGGTGATGCTATATTTAAACTACACTTCTACCAAAGCTGGAATCGCTTTGGTAGAGACCTGTGGTCTCCTCTGTTCTCAACACTGTACCTTGAAACTGAGATGATACTGCAGCACCTAAGAACCAGAGACTTTTTCTCTTGGTTTTGTCTTCTCTGAATCCTTTTAAGACTGCTGAGTTTCATTATTCTTTCTCCTGCCCTATAAAGGACTGTGTGCCCTCAGGAGCACTTTACACAATCCAGCTGAGGCTGGATTAACTGTTGTCATCTACTTTATTTACCTGGCTTGTACCGCTGCAAAGCAGCTGGCTAGGTCCTCTCTTAATGTACTCAAGGAAATGGTGACTCAGACCCATGTTCCAAGGCTATGTGGGAACTGCTGGGCAGGAAAATGGAAAAGGCTGAAGAAGGAGTTGAAATCATGTGAATTGTGCTGGGTGTAGAGACTTGGGAAGTATGTGATTGATAGTGCTTGTAAACATTTCTATTGCAATTGGTTTCCCATGGGAGGTGCCATGATAGGCACAAGCTTGTCCTAGGGAAGTCAGAGAAAACTGCACATGCAAGAGGAAGCTGCTAGATAGGGAAACATCTCCAGAAGTGTCTGGCAGCACCTTACAAATGAAGGCAGTTGTCCCACCTTCTGACAAGTGCTCTTTCCCAGGCCAGCTGTCTGGCCAGTGGCAGAGCTGCCAGAAGCTGGACCCATAGCCAGCTGTTTTGCCAGGGCTGGCTAGTCATGGCATGGGGAGAGGAAACCTATAGTGAAAGGTATCTGGAGTAGAACACTGTATGTTACCACTGACCTGGCACTCCCAAGTGCCGTGGTTGTGAGACTGCCTCCAAGCAACAATTATCTTCCTCACATTTCGGTTGTCAGAGGCAAGCAACTCTGGTCTTCTGTCTTTAAGTAGCATTACAAAAGTAATCTGGGCACATAGAAAATGTTGCAGGGAGCTGTCTCTCCTCATTCACATGGCCAAAGTTCAAATCTGGGATGTTAACCTTTTAAACTCATCAACTGACCAAAATGTGACCAGTTCCCAGATTTGCAGGACACAATAAAAGCCTCAGGAGAAAAAAGTTACATGATACCTCACTGTCTTACTGACTTGAAGATGCAGTGACAGATTGACAGCAGCAACCTGCCATATTCACCACTGGAAGTCCCCTGCAAAGAACTCCTTAGGAAGAAAATGGTAGTTCAGTGGTGTACCTGTGCTTAAAATGCTGAAGTTTTTCAGGGAAGAAGAAGGAACATTCCTAGCACTGCTGGGTTGTTCACCAGCACTCATTGCCTGTCTTGCCAGAGAAGTGAAAAATCACAGGGCCAACCCAGGCTAGGCAGGACAAAGAAAGCAAGGACCTCTTCCTGCACACTGGCAATGCAGGTTGCTCAGTGTTCATCTGATATTAATTCCTGTCAGTGGTTTCTTTGAAAATTTGAAAGGTATGAAAATGTTTTTGTTTTATCTGAAGCTATTTTGGAATCTGACCCCAGTCTTGTACTAGTAAGGGAGTGTTTCCCTGCAGCAAAGCTGAATCTTTAACCCTTTGATTTTCCAACTGCAGGAGACCCCTGCCCCCCGATATGTGCAGCTTCTCAGCTGGAGTGAGATCCTCCACAGACCAGGGAAAGCGTAGTTTTCTCTGAAACACGCAACTGCCTTTGATTAGTGGTAAATTCTGTTTTGTTTCAATTTGTTTACATTCCATCACTCCAGTCTTGAGGCAGGTAATACTGGTAGATACAGTGACCTGCTGGTGCTGAGGCAGCTGGTAACTGGAGGAGTGGGAATGTACCCCTGTACACAGCACATGGTACACAAGACAGAAAAAAAATAACTATCTCCTTTACCATAGCCAGCAGATCTGGCTGCAGCAGCAGTTTCTTGTCCTTCCACTATTACTTCTTGGAAACAGCAATACCCTGTTACACTCAGAACGAAAATCCTTTGACCTGCAAAGGAAGAATCATGTTTCTGTGCCTGCCCTGCAGAGTCAGGAGAGCTGGCTTGTGTCTGTTGTCAACACCAGCACTCCAGAATCAACAAGAGCTGGAAGCCAAGAAGAGAAAGTTACTGAATCCCCTTTTCTCAAAGGGAAAGAGTCAATCTTCCAGTACATCTAGCAGATCTGCCTCTTAGCAGAAAAAAACAAAGCCAAACAAACAAAAACCACAGAAAACCCCCCATAGGAATACAGCAGCATTAGCAGTTATGGCTTCGTTTTTAAAAACAATCACCATTTAAAAAAAAAAAAAAAAAAAAAAAAAAAAAAAAGACTTATTAGTTTGAACTATAAGTCAGTAATGAAAAAGACACCACCATAGTACATGAGACTGACTTTGTCAGTTTGTTTTATTACTGGGCACAGCACCGTACCACTTCATATACATACAAGCCACAGTAATACAAACAGTCCCTAGCCTTTTTTATAATTAAAAAAACACATGGTATGGGAGGAGTCAACTGTCCCAGGGGTCAGCTCTCAAGACTTATTCTGCTGCAGTTCCAGTAGCAGCAGTTTTTCTCACAAAATACTATGGGTTTTCATGCTGTTAATACATGAAGCTGAAAAGTCCGAACTTGCATCAGTGCCTCTGCTTAACATGATAAAGGCAGGCTTTTCAGCAGCTCACAGGCTTAAAAGTATGCTCAGTCATGGTCCTTTGCAGTCAAATGAAAGTGTGCCAGACACCCCTGTATGGAACTAGAACCCTCCAAAATGCTTCTACAGAAACCCATATTATCCTGAAGCACCAGAGGTTTATCCAGTACAGGGCTAGTTAAAATACTCCTGCATCCTGACAGCCTTCCTGCAGGCAGCACAGGCTTCCAACACAGGCAGGACCATTTCTTACAGTCAGTTATGTCTGTAGCAGCACAAGGTCAGTGAAGCTTTGAAAAAAGCTTGTCATTAAAGCAGGCTTAGCTCCTCAGAAAATGGATTTAAAACTGGAAGGCACAAATGCAAGGCTGAACATGGGCTGCATGCCACTGGGGCATGTGAGCAGTTTAGATACCCCTCCTAAGGGGAAATATAACACATAATAAATACAGTTTGAAATTTTAGAAAATAAGTGCATTACTGTGATCCTTCACAAGTAAGTAGGATGCACAAGAGCCTGAAGAGCCCTGTGCATTTAATATTGCACAGAAGTCCTAAAATTTAGTGTCAGGTCATTGTACTGGAGGTGGGACATGGCAGGGGAAAAAACCGTTGTATTTGGCAGAACCTCCCAAAGTCTCCACCACCACACAAGCAGCTTTCTGCCAACCTGAGGTAGAATTACATATATACTGCTTAAACCCAGTCAAGTCCTGCTCAACTAGTCTTCCAAGAAAAAAGTGCACAGAACAGATGAGCCTCTTTTTTCTCTAACAAAAGTGAGTGCTTCAGCCTTGACTCCTGGAAGCAAGTCTTACAGAGCAAAGTTCCAATGAAGATCCCTCCTCTCCACCTGCAAAGCAGTGATGGCTAGCGTGATGCTGCAGATAAGGAGTATAACAGGTAATAATTGCAAGTGTTATAGTAAGTGTGTTTTACTCTTCACTTCCTCCCTCCCCTACTACTTGCTAATTCTCCCTTTATTCACTCAGTCCAGTATATTTTAACAGAGTCAAGACTGTCCCCACTGCTTTCTCCCTCATATCCCTTCTACTGGAAACCTGTAAAAAAATTTCCTATTTCAACCCTTAGACTTCTGAGGTACACTTGCAGTTTCTTCTAAAGACTCCTCTGTGTAGTACAGACATGGAAGGATGGAAGTAAGAGCTTCTTCAATGGAAAAGAGATGTTTATCCTCTGCTTGAGGACAAAAGTAACGCATAAAGTCTGCCAGTCTCAGCAAGTACTCAATGTTATGACCAGCACAACCACTTGAGACAATTATTTGAGCTGCAATGTCCTCTTCAGATGCTGGGCCAAGGTAAGAAGGGTTCTGGGGTGTTGCAATGTAAACAAGAGCCAGAATGGGTTCCTCTGCATCTTTCTCCTGAGAGTAGAACTCCACAAACTTAGTGTCATAGCCTCCCAGGACAGCTTCTCGCACATTGAGATACTGGAGAGATGCAGCAATTTGTTCCCCACGGACTTCATAGGCTACACCCCATGTGCACGCCTAAAAGTGAAAAAGCAAGGTGGTTACTGGATGCTGTAACTGGAGTGGCCTGTCCACTGTCGACTAATGCTTCAAATTAAGGCTCCCCCTTACCTTGGGGGTCTCTGCACAACTGATAATATGGCAGAGAAGGATAACACACCCCACAACCCCCCCACGATCCCGAGGGGCCTCAAGGGCACTCGGCTGCAGACACCACTTTCCCACTGCACCCCCCGGCCCAGGCCAGCCCCCACCTCCCCGGCACTTACCCCGCAGTCCTCCAGCAGCGTCACCACCCGGCCGGGCTGTGGGGACAGACAAGGACAGCGCCATTAGAAGCCGAGCCCTTGACACCGGCGCCCCGCACCCCCCCCGGCCCCGCGGCCGCCCCGTGCCCTTACCATCTTCTCGCTGCCGCGGTGGAAGGTGTCGCCCTGCCAGAAGCGGCGGCTGTACCCGCGGATGAAGCCCACCTTGCGCGACGTGAACTCGAAGCCCGGCCTCCACACTAGCGAGCCGTACCCGAAGATCCACACGGGCGCCGTCAGCCCCGCGCCCTCCGCCTGCCCCGAGGGCGAGGAGGAGGAGCAGGACAGGAGCGGCCGCCGCTCCGAGCACTCCTCGGGACGCTGCGGGTCGAGCTTCATGTCCGGGCTGGCAGTGCGGTCGGGGCGCTCATGGGGCCGTACACGCCGCCGCGGCGCTTTAAAGGCGGCCGGGCCGCCCGCCCCGCCCCGGGTGATGCAACGAGGGCGGGAGGTTTCGCGGCGACGCGCGTGGGGCAAAGCGGGGCACGGGTTGCATCAGGCGGGGCTCGGGCGGGGCCGCTCGGAGATGGGGGCATCGGGTTGTACGGGCATCGCTCTGGGAAAGCTGCCTGGGGAACACTGCGTCGCCTGCGAGATTCCCCCCTGATGACGCCCGGTCTGACCCTCTGCCAGACCTCAGAGGCCACGCCAGTGGAGCGGACCGAGCGTGCCCAAAAGGAAGAAACTGGGGTGGAACGAGCGGGCAAGCACTCCTCAGGAGCCTGCTCCAGCACCCGGCCTTGGCTTCATCCCAGAACGGGAGGTGCTTTGGAAAACCGAGCAGTTAATATTTAACTGCGTGAAGCGGCAGCTCCTGGCGTCAGCAGGGCCGAGGCGAAAGGCACATGGGCAAAACAGAACAGTAACATCCACACAAATGCAAGAACATGGTACAGAATCCGGCCAGTTGAGTGCATTTGCCCTTGTACGAAATCCAGGCTGCAGCGTTGGCTTGTAATACGTAATATTTGTTATGTGGATGTGTCCAAGTGCTGTCTGTGTATGGAATGGAGACACAGCTGTAAACCAGCTTTAGGCAGGTTGTGACAATTAAAGAAGTAGGCTCTTTACATTACAGAGTTGTTTGTTTTAGTAGCAGGGGAGAGAGGAGGGAGAAAGAATGAGAAGCAAAACCACTGAGATATTTTATGGAAGTATTTTTCATTATTGTTCTTGTCCTTTGGATTTAATCACTCCAAACAGTCTTTTATTTAGTTTCCTGTTGGTTGCCATCCAACCAGCACCCACCTTTCCATTCCTCTTCACAGGGCATTGCAGCTACAACACACATAGACTGGTGAGTGCTCCCTCTGCCTTGGTACATTCACCGTGGGTGACAACAGCCTCACGGCTCTCATGTCTACCCCATTGCTCTGTGCCTTATACAGAACACCCTCCTCTACTGCTCTGCATGACTGACTCTCTGACTTGTCACCTTGGATGACCCTTCACAAGGTCAGCCTTAGCAGAGCCCAAAGCTTCTTAATTTTCCTCTCCACTTGCGCTTTTTGCAGTCACCTTCTCTGTCTTACTCAGGCTCAAAGGTATGGGGTTGGCATGGCATCCTACCAGCGCTGCACACCACACACTCATGCTGCTACAGGCTTGCAGCCTCCTACTCTTTCTCCAGTTGTCCCTTTCCATAGGCAGAATGTGACTCTGTCACCTGTTTGTACAGCTGCCGTACTTAGAGGCCTTAGTCACAGACCAGAAAGTGCTCCAGAAAGTGTACCTATCACTTGTCTGTATCAAAGCTCTGCTTGGCAAAACAAGAAATAAATCTCTAGTCTTATATTTTCAGTCTTGTGGATCCTGCCACCTAAGATATAAAGACTCCTGCCTTAGTGATGCAGTGTGTCAGTGCTAAAATGATGTGGCCTTTCAATCAAATGAAACCAGTTTCATCTGGGAATTAAACCAGTTCTCTGTGTCCCATTGTAGAAAGTGTATTTTTTCATATTTAGTGGGGTTTTTCCTGCTAAAATCAAGGAAATTTGAGCAAAACTCCAATATGTAGCCAATAAAAACATGAAAACATTAATATGTAGGTGCATCATCATTATCAAGGGCACAAACAGTGACAGACAAACCAATGTCTAAAAGATAAGCTGAAGAAGCTCTTGCCCTAGCAAGTAAAGAAAAAAATCTAGCCTCTTTCTTCAGATTCCCTAGGACTTGAATTTTATCCACCTGACAAATGCGCTGGATTACACACATCTCACAAAGCACTAGATATCTTATCTGCTGGTACAAGATAGGGAAACCTGGACCCAGAAATATATACCATTGGGAAGTGACTGCATACTTGCTGAAGGGGGGAGAAAAATTGCTCCTTTCCAGAGCAGAGCTGTCTCATTTGTATGTCTGCCTTTGCCAAAAGGCTCTGCTGCAGAGCTAGGCTGGATTTGCAACGGAGAGCCAATGCCTAAAGCAAAAGCCTTGGGCGACCAGCTTCAGATGCCACATCAGTTAAACACTACGGGTCTCTGCTCCCTGCAGTGCTGTACAACCAGATCAATTAGGTATGAGGTTAGAAACTCCTTTTGAAGTCAAGTCTCTGATTTTCTTGTGTAAAGACACTGGAATATTGCTCCATCATTAGGAGCACAGCCTGGGGGAAGCCTGTTACTGAAGTTGTGGCATATACAGCAAGAGGTTAAGAACTGGGTTTTATTTGTTTTAAGCTTTCATTCATTCATTTCTTATATTGACTGTACTTACACTGTACTTTGGTTAAATGACCCAAGGGCATGAGGATCACTAGGGGTGAAGGGCTGAGCAGAAAAGGTGTCTTACAGCCAGTATACCTGCAGCTATGTAAGTGAAGCCAGTGGAACCTAAGGAGAGGGTTTAACATCTGTCCATGTTGTTGGAGCTTGTGTTCATAAAGCAAAGAGAATAGCCTGCCAAACTGAACCACAGGAATGCTCTAACAGGTGTGAGAGAGGATGTGGAACAGCAGTGGAGTTAAATCTTGAGGGACATGGTGTAGATTTGGGAGTGCAATAAAAGGAGATGGAAAAAACTAGGATTTCAACAGTTTAAAAGTGACTAAAGGGGAAAAAAATGGAAATAATGGTCATATTCTCTTAATTACAATAATAATAATAATAGCTTAATGGCAGCAAGAATGCTTATTTTGGCCTGGAAACCTTTGTGAAAGAAAAAAAGGCAATCATATCTTTATCTGTTACATCCTGAAAGTAGTTTTTCCAGATTTCAGGACAAGACAAAGGTAGCTTCTCTTTAGCAGCGTACGCTGTGCTTCCCCAGAGTGAGCATTCCCATGTTGGTGCTGGGTGACTAGCAGTGCCAGGGCTGCCTGTTTTTCAGGATAGTGGTGAATCACCCTAGAGCCAGAAAAACCAACAACAGGACTGGCATGACACATAGCAGTGGCTTGTGTTTCAGCCTCTTATTTGCTTCAGTAAGCTGAGGGCACACACTGGGTTTTACCAAAAGTTGTTCTGTTCAGAAAATACCATCCGGGGACTAGAGGATTGTCAGAATATTTCCAGGTACCACAACTGCCTCCAACAGCTTGGCACTGCTTTCCTCTCTCTACAATGAGCAGACAGGAGAATCTAAAATTCTCCCCTTTTCCTGAAGGCTTCAGCAAAGATTACAATTATTTCAATAGGAGGTGAGGTTCAAACCATGCCACAGACTTTTTAAAGCAATCTAAATCAGTACTATTCACCTGATATTCACAATGCCACATACATGTGCGTCACCAGGGGTCTTACTCGCTTCTGTTTGATGAAGCCAATTCTTATGGCATTTACAAATCCTCTCCAGATGTGAACACTTACTATCAAAACATCCAGTCAGCTTTGTTTCAAACTTGGATATACAGAAGTAGCATTTTCAAAGCTTCCATATTAAAGCTTGAGGATCAGGAATGAGGTAGATAACAGTAGGCAATGGGAGTATTTAGATTTGTTTGCTACATCTGAAGGGAATACTCTTCTATTGTTAAATGCTTTAACTCATAGGGTTAAATACAGTCCTGAACACAGAGAACTGAAAATGGCAAAGGACGTACCCGTATGTTTATCCCCACCCTAAACTCCAGGGAATAAAGTACTGTAAGGTCACCAGACTGAAAAGCAAATCCTCATATCTAGGAGGAGGGAATAGTTTGGGGGATTCTTCTGCAGGACAGATGCTGACCTACTCCACGTTTAGTCTGTTCAACCTTATGATTGCTATGGCTCTGACTGTTGTCAGCTGTGTTGGTAGTTTTTGCCATGGGCCCAGTCCACAGATGGGAATGACAAAATTGATGGAGCAGTGACACACTTGGTTTGTATTTGAATTAGTTATATGGGGAGGGGAGGAGAAATCCATAGATTCAAAGAGCATTTTAACATGACATCAACACCCTATCAGTAGCCTAGTTGTTGGCTGAGAGGCCCTCTGAAGAAAAGCCAGCATTACTATTTCAGCTTTTGAGTCTTGTACACCAGCATGATCTGCTGCACAATGCTTTTTGCTGACTTCCCTCTTGTTTTCCTTCAAGCTGGTGGGCAGTTTTAACCCACCTGGCAGGAGCTGGTCTCGATTGCTCTGGTCACCCTGTCCCTCTGTCATGTTCCATGTTGCTGACTGATACAAGGTCCCTCCCAGCATCGGTCCATAAAAAATTTCTCCATAAAGAATCAAAACTTGAATTTCAGACTGTTTTTTTGTCTTGGTTAAAGACAGACATAGTGCACAAAGAGTGAGGAGAGGGTTGTGAAGGGTTGTAGCAGAAGCTTAGGGAAAAGACAAAGAAATTTTGTCTTTGCTCCCTTTAGGGTAGGAAAGAAACACTTCCTACTATCATAGCTTGAGGGATGAACAGATTGTACACTGAACATAAAAGCTGAGTACAGACCTGCTGGAAACCCCTTTTGCTTGAGGTCACAGCATCCCAAACCCAGGAGCTCATCTGAGTGCCAAGCTATGAGCCGTGAACTAGATTGGCTCATCCTTTGGTACAGTGTAACCTCCCGCTCTCTGCTCCCCTTGGCTTCACTCTTCTGCTCAAACACTACACTGACACCTACAAGGGCATTTTGGGGAGTCACGTGGATGTCCACATTGGCAGCTTTAAGGTGAGACACAAATGGAGGAGGTATGGGCTCACAAGGCTTGGGTTGGGAACCTCAGCCTTGATGTAAAAGTCAGCATCTCACCCGGGCTGATTTAGTGTTGTCATTCAGTTTCACTTTAGCAGGTGATTTAGATTCAGTTCCAGTATCAAGAGAAGAAAAATGGGTTTATAGCTAAAGTTTTAAGCAGGATTGAGAAAAACCTGACATAACACTTGATACAAGCAGGTAGACTGAGTAGTTCAAAGACAGAAATGTTGAAGAGATATAGAATTTTAATTCAAAGGTAGAAAGCAAATCTGTGATTTGCATCCTAAGCAGGGAAGGAAAACAGTTTAGGGAAGCAACCAGCTGATTTCAAATAGGGTTTAAAAAATAACAGGAAACTCACACAGAATGGAAAAGGAAAAAGCCAACAAAGAAACTTCTGGTTTGGCACTTTGCTATGCAGTAAAGCAAGAGCTGCAGAAGTTAGGGGCAATTTGCCCATTGCAAAGACTTTAAAACTCAGTAAGAAGATTTTTAGTCAAATAAAAAGAAGATCAAGAAAGAAGTGAGATTACAGACAGGGTTATGACCATAAAGGCCAAAGGTATCTTAGATGCAAACCAGTAAAAGACAAGATGGTGATTGTTATGAGGCCTTTAAAAAAATTGCCCTGTTCAAAGCAAAAACATTGTTCCAAGAACTCCTGGTGCTTGTGTCAAGGGAGGTGAAAAAACAGACACAAACCAAGAGCTTATTAGCAAAGAATGTAAATATGTAAGTGGGGCAGGTACCACATGACTGGAAAATAGCAAGTGGTGCCTGTATTTGAGACATGAGAAATAAACTGCAATGTAGCAAACTGAATTCATACAAAGGGATATGAGCATTAACTGGACATGAGTGGCATAGCCTAGGGATTGAAAAGAATATCCTAAGCTGCAGAGCAGCAAGTTTTTAAAATTGTACCCTCCACTCCTCCATATGAAGAGCCAATAACAGAAAAATAACTACTTTATGCAACAGAGATTATGTGATGCTATTATATCTATTACCTACAATGCCTTTCTATCTAGTGCTCTTGTTTGAAGATGAGAAAGTTCCCATTTCATGAGTATCATGGAAATAGCTGGAGCATAGACTCGGTTGGTTGTTTCCAAAGATTTGTGGTGCTGGAAAGGCTTCATCAGTTTGCAGTGATAAGGTTTTGTCCTGACATGCATGCAGCTGTTCTTGCCCACATTTTCACAGTGCCTACCTAACAAGTGTTGCTTTTCTGTGGCCTAGATGTTATGGATTCATTTTCTATGATACAGCTAGCTAGAGGATGGCCACGAAGGCCCAAACAGGCACAAGCCTGAGAGTTCTGAAGTATCTAATTAATATACCAATGGCAAAGCAAGAACTGCAGAACAAAGGCAAACCCTGAATCACCATCTCATCCCTTGACTACTGAGAAACCCTAGACAAAGTGACATTACAGTATCATCTGGAATTTTGAAGGTGGAAGGAAGTTGAAATTCATGTTCTACTTTCCAGCAGAGAAGTGAGCTACGAGGTCTGGCACAAAGCTTTAAGAAAAGACCAAGTAGCCAGCAAGTTCCCAAGTGTAACAACAGGACAAGAGATTTCTCCTTAGAAACAAAGCCCACAAACCACACAGCTAAAGATATGTGAGAAAGAGCTATACAGAGAGAGAGTAATAGCAAAGTCTACAATGACACTAATCAGCATAAAGAGAAACAAAGTTTTCCCTCCACCAGCCAGCTGGTAGAACCCAGCATGCCCCACTATAAGGAGAGCAGCCAACCTCCTAGCAGCCTCACCCCTCTTTGCCATGGCTGGAGGGAAGGATTTGCACCTGCAACAGTCACTAATAGTTTTAGCCTGAGAGAGAAAGAAAACCCACCTGCTACCCATTCATCCAGATCCTTATCAAGGCAAACAGTAGAGTAGCACCAGTGCTTCTGTTTAGACTCTTGATTGCTCTGGGGTAGGAAGGTGTGTATGTTGACTGTCCAGTCAAAGCAATAAACCAACCACGGATCAGTGTGGGGAAAGACGGATGAGTAGCTATTTCGATAAGAACTTGCTCCTTCACTGCATTGCTTCTTCTTTACAGTTTTTGATGTGTAAGTATTGCACTTAATACACTTATGTTGTATTTCACTCTTGAACATTTGAGGGTTGCTGCAAGCAATGTGAAGCTTGATGTAGAGGAAGACAGATGTTTCATGCTGTTGTATCAGCAAATGAGATTTGCTTATTTCTAGAATGACTAAAAGTCTCACTGCAGTGACAAGAAAAACCCTAAATAGTCCTTAGATTGTGGCTCGTATCAAGCTGTTTATTGTTGTGACAAATACTGAAAGACTTTGCTTTAAACATGGCCCTGCTGGGAAGAATTTTGTATTCTGATGTTAAGACTGTGTCTGTGTCTGAAGAAAATTTGCAGTTCTGCTAAAAATACTTGTATTTTAGTACCTCTGGCACATGCATTGAAAACTATTTGTGGTTTGAAAGATTGCTGTAGATGTGTTGTATGTAAACTAACAAGTTTTCTTTTGTAATAGGACAGATTTTGTCTCAATAATAATTCTACTTCTTTTTGATTTCTTAAATCATGTCCACTTAGATTTTGGGCCCTTAGTTCTCAGCTGTCTCAAAATAAAACCTTGCTTTCTTCTCCCTTTAATTTGGTAATCTAGGTCTGCAGTTTCCTTTGCTGAATCTTTTTGCAACTAGCCCGGCAGATCCAAAGACCTGTCCTTAGTAATTATAGGTCCTCTACCCAAAGATGAGGAGCAGAACGTGCCAATGATCACCACCTTCCTTAAAGCCCAATCCTATTTATTTAGAACAAAATGTTATGGAAAAAACCCACACTTAATAAGCCAAGAAATGACTCACACACCTGCTAAGCATTGCCTGTCTTCCTTGTGGTGCCCTGGCAAATATGGTAAGCAAGATCTGCCAGCTCTTTAATTCAGAGAGAGCATCTGTGTATCAGATTGGGCTTTCTGCCCCAGAAGACAAAGATGAGTGCCAGCATAACAGGCACGAGGACTTGCATGACTACATGCAGGTTCCATAGAATCAATTCTCATTCAGCCTGGAGCACAAATGCGTCCGTAACATGTGCTGTCCAGACCATCTTTCCCATGCTGTGGGACAGTGGTCAGTTCTTAAACATCTCTCCAAAGTTGGATAGACTACTGCTTGTAACCTGGGTGTCAGTCATGATGCTCTGTGAAGTCAAGTGCTTCCTTGTATGTGGGGACAGCAGGAACTTGAATGACTGGACAGCTGAGAATACTCAAAAGTAATCAGTAGCTGTTAGATTTTTATTTTTTTTTTTGTATGGCCAGTGATAGACATTGTCCTCCTACGCTCAACCACATGCAGGATCAAAACAGGAAAAGAATCTGCCTGGACAGAGCTGTTGTGCTGGTGGTTGTAACCAGTCCTGGGTTGTCCTGGTGCATTCCATGCTTCATAACCGTTGTAGCAATTCACTATGGGAGCATTTGAAAGCTCAGTGTTATCATTTCCACCATAGTGATATCATGACTCTCAAATACTTTAAAACTATTATTGAATATGAAGATAAAATAATTTCAACATTAAACCTCTTTCGGTTCAGTTTAGGAGATATGATGCTTTCAAGAACTCTGGAATGAGAAGTCAGAAAGTGCAGCTGTAGCCCATGTAGGAACAGAATTTTTCTAGTGAAATAAAAGGGATCCTGGTTCTAACAGAAGACATGATTTTGTGGTCTGTTACTGGACTTGCAGTGGCTCTGGTCATTGCCTCTTTGAAGTCTGCTTTGGCTTTACAGAAAATCCAGCCACACTTCCATGGATCACCAGAGAGTATTGTATAGTAAATAAAGTTAGTAAACCAACCAGCATTCCAGGTGGGATAGCTGGTCCTCATGAAAACAAGAAACACAGTGTTCTCATCTACATCTTCCCACTGTAAAGTGGTTTTTGTTCAGGGCTTGCATGGCAATATATATTTAAGACAATAGCTGTCTCAATTAACAAAAATTTGGAGTCAAGCTCTGAGTGGATGCATTTTCTTAAATCAAAATGCCAAACTGTATTTTGGGTATTCATGACTCTGGAGAGTGTTAATTACACACTATCTTTCTTTCTTTCTTTTGCCTTCCCTCGATGAACATGACCTGGTGATGTTCTTAGGACAGTTCCTTAGTAACTGAGGGAGCAGCTGAAGCTGTGTCAGGGGAGGGTTAGGCTGGACATCAGGAAAAGGTTCTTCCCCCAGAGGGTGGTTGGCACTGGAACAGGCTCCCCAGGGCAGTGGTCACAGCCCCAAACAGGGCAGAGCTCAAGGAGCATTTGGACAACACTCTCAGGCACATGGTGGGATTGTTGGGATGTCTTGGGAAGGGCCAGGGCTTGAACTTAATGATCCTTGTGGGTCCCTTCCAACTCAGGATATTTCATGATTCTATGATACTTCATTGTGCTATTTTTGGGGAAGGAAATTTTCCTTTCTGTCCTGAATGAAACACCAGGCCATGTGGCAGGATGGTTATGTTGTCCCATACTAAGATGGAAACATAAGGCTTGTGAAGACATACTGCATCAAGTCACAGGCTGTGGTGATAACAGAAGGCAGGAAGGGGAAACGCCAGTGGCCAGGCTTTGGGCACTTGACTGCCCAGACAAGACTGCTGTTGTATGGCTGCAAAAAGAGAGGTCGATCAAGAGGGTGAGTCAGAGCATTAGCATAAATTGGAGTGAATTCCCTGGGGCAGCACTGTGTAAGGGGGTGTGTTTCGGGGAAGCTGACTCCAGGCACGTAGGAACACTGAGAGCTACTGGGCTGGTTTACCTCTACTAGTTGTGACGCATGGCACTGTCAGTGCAGAGAGCCTCGGACTGCATGGCTGTACCAGCTGGGCTTACTGTGACCACTGGTTTTTCTGCCCTAGCTCTGTGTCATCTAGATGTCATCTAGACATGCCCTTGCCTGGAGGCACTGACTTCGCCTCCCTTCTCCAGGCAGAAACAAGAAGTCATTACCCAGAGGCTGTATTTTTGCTTTTATTCCCTGGGCAAAAGTCACAGGTGCACTTTGTGAAATGGAAGCTGTGCTGCCATGATGTGTCAGCATGCCCAAGCAAGCAGGGCTCCTGCAGCTCTGAGCAGCTTGTCCATTAATCAGTTATAACTTCCCCGCTCCCAATGCATGTGTGAGAAGGCTTCTGGCAGCCTTTTGATGGAATACACAGCAAGGAAGAGTAACTCAACAACTTTTCTAGGTGCAGAGATGTTTCTGCTGCACCTTCTCACCATGTAAGCATTGTATAGGAAGTGTTGACAGTGCAGTTTTGTGATCTGTGCTCCTAATTGGGAGGTAACAGGAAAGTGACTCATGAGACATTGCATCCTCTTCTGTGCAGGTAACATGGTGACTTGAAGAACAAGGCACTGGACTTCACAGTAGCTGTGAGATTGACAGCAATAGGTTGGCAGTGACCAAGCTCTTGGCTGCTTAAGATCACTACTGAAGGCATTGGAGCTCCTCTTAGGAGTTCCTTAGTTATCAATGACCTATAGGCACCAGCAAATAGAGTTCTGCTCCATCAAGAGCTGTCATACATTGCCAGTGTTTTAATTCCTGTGTCCAAAACCAGCATCCACTGTTGACAGAACAAGGTATTTACTGTTAATGTGTTCTCATTTCTGCTTGCGTAACTTCTCCATGCGTGTAACTGCAGTGTCAGCTTGAGCTTTTTTCTGCACTCACCATGACCTGATATTGCTCCTCTCTTGGCTGACTTTGACCTAGCAATATTCCCTATGAGATCGCTTTTCTCCATCTGCTCTGATTATGCTATTGATCGTGTTCTGGCACTAACCTTTTCCAACTCTGCCACAACACACCTTTATTGCAGATTTTAATTCTTCTCATGTTCCTAACCTTGTCTTATCTGAAACCCTGCTACATTCTGAGTGTTTTTGAAACTGACGTAAGAGCAGAAGCTTGTTTGAGCCATACTGAATTCAGTAACTTCATCTATTTATGCCAAGGCCAGAGATTTGCTTGTCACTCTTCATGTAACACATAATGTCAGCTCTCAGCAGTTCTTTGATAGTTTGAGGTACTGTGGTATCTTCCCAGTGCCAAATATCCCACCTAGTTATGTCTGTCTGTATGTGGTGATAGTGACAATGTCACCAAAGCAGAATGTAAGTGCAGTTTATCTGCCTTGGATGGAGTGAAGGGTAGTGTAGGTCCAGGACTACATGCATCTGAGCCTATTTGGCTCTTGGAAAACAGTGGGACTTTCTTGAAGGGAGGTGGAAAAGTGGGAGAAGTGAGATTGATGTGGTCAATGTGCTTTTTAATAGTAATCTACTTAATTTAATCCAATCTGAATTCTACTTGCATCCCTGTACCAGATTTGTAGCACTCATTCTTCCAAAGGCAGTCATAACAACACAGCGTGAAGGGTCATGTATTTTGGTTGAATTTGGATCCAAATTTTACCAGGGTGCCCTCCCTGTTTAATGGGCAGTGTGAAATCTGGCAGTGAGCTGTACAGTGCTGACTATGGGAAATCTCCTGAGGCAGACTAAATCTGCAGACACTCTAGTTGCATGGATGCTGGAGGCTGATGACTAGTGTGTCAGTGGAATATCAAAATCGTAACCTGAGTGATTGGTATGCTATGTAATGACTGGACTGGAATGCTGTACACAGGCAGAGGCATCGTCACAGCCTGTTTACTAACTCTGATGTTACACATAGCCTGAGGTCACATCAGGCTACAGAGCGCACAGCCAGATTCTCATGAGGTAGGAACACTAGGCTGGTGCCAGGACAACAGCTGACAGTGTCAGCTTTTTTTGGTTGGTATTTCCCTCCTCTCATTTCAAGGAAAAACCTCGAAACGTTCTCTTGATGTTGTCCTTGGTATAAAATTTCATGACTCTCCACTAACGCATGTATTTCAAATCCTCACAGATGTGTGAACCCCACCTTGCTACAGATTGCACTCTTGAGGAAAGACTCCCTGTCCTGTTATCTGTGTGTATTGGATAGAAACCAGTTCCTTGAATCCGTCTTCTCTGTAAGAAATAAATAAGCTCTTAACCGAGAGCCACCAGACAATTATAAAAAAGTTGTTTGTGTTCCAGTTTCTGAGGAATGTGAAATTACTATCAGTAGTGCTGGGACATGTACAGTCCATTCTTAATTTTGTGGGTTATACATACATGTCATATTGAGGAACAGTGGAGGGTTTCCAATATATTTTAATCTTCTCTAGTAGAAATCCCATTTTAGGAAGTTGGTGCCAGCTAAGATACGAAGGCTGTTGTCTTATGGCCCTTTAAAGGGTAAATGATTCTTTAGGATAATAATTTTCTCTTTTTAAAACCACCCTCTAATCTCACAGCCTCCAATCCCACAGCGCTTGGCTACAATCTGCCAAGGCCTCAACCTCTAGCAACAGGTAGCTTACAGTGTCAGCTGGAGCAATTGGGCACTGTCTGGAAGAGAGAGGCTTAATGCAAAGGTGGATGCAAGATGAAAGGATAGTAGTGTTTTTCTCTCTGGGATCCCAGTTGGCAGAAGCTTATTCCTAAAGTCACTGTAGCCTAAGTCCAAAGCCTTTAGCTTTATTCTGTGTTACACTGCCTCAAACTGGAATGGGTAGTTGGAGTGCTGCCCTCTCACAGACTGATATCTGCATGTATAGTGTTATGATCAGACCCTGTTATTGTTTTAAAGCTTAAACAAGAAAATAAGGATCAGAGGTTTCTAGTTGAAGACTGATAAGAATATTAAATCGCTTGATGCTGGATGTGCTTAAGATTAAGCAGTTAGCGATTCCTTTAATTTGAGTCTGAGTCTATGCGTAACAGATGTCTTCAAAGTCAGAGGTATGAAGAATCCCTCCAAACCTGCCAATGTCTCTTCTCTCCAATCCTTAAGATGGCTGTGGGGATCAAACTATTGTCCAGGTGCTGCATCTTTAGTTGAATCATTGGCCACCTATTCCTCTCCTATCCCTCACTCTGTTACCTTCTGTGCCGAAGTGAGAGCCAGTAATATGAATTTTCTGCAAAAAAAGGCTGGGGATAGCTGTTCTCTTCCAGATCCGGCTGGTGGGGAAGTCCCAGCTTTTTCTTGCTGCTTCTCGAGACCTGCTGGCAGGGTTGTGTGTATATGCTTTAGCCGAAATGAACGACAAACAAACTGCTGTTCAACAGGTTAAGGTAATATTTGCTGGAACAGTAGCTTAGAGTGCACATCCACCTCCAAGCATCCCTCTTTCCTCTTAGCTGCCTTCTTAAACTGGCTTTCCAAATTTTCCCTGCCTTGTACTGCAAAGCAGCACAGTAGAGCCCTAGGATTTCTTAGCCCTTGGACTTCCACGGCTAAGCAGACACAGCGGAGGACTGCAGACAAGCTGTTGCTTGTAGAGGGCTTGGTTATGAAAGAATAATTGTGGATGGATACATGGGTAGGCAGGTTAAATGCAACAGCAAAAAGAATTTGGCTGCAAGGTGTTACAGTGGCACAAAGCAGTGACAGATGTAGTTGAAGAGGGCTCCATTCATCTTACAACGCCTATGTATTGCACTTTTTTGCAGTCAAGTAGTACAAATGAGAGAGCAAATCTAAGTCAAGAACTGCCTCTTATCTTCCTCCTTGTAAGCCAGCATGACTTAGTGTATATTGAACAGAAATATAGTCTTGCCATGTGTCTTCTTTCAAACATCAGCAGGTGTGAGGTCTTTCAGTTCTGTCATGTCATTGAGTTATGCACCAAAGAAAAGTCAAAACTAGACTCTACAGCATCCTCTGTGAAACCTTGAGCCTGAGAGGTAACCCCTCCATCCAATTTCAGCCACTTTCCTGTAACAGAATTGGCCTATTCTCTTTGAGCTATTTTGGTCTGTTCTTTAGATATATGTATGGTAGAGGAAGATAATGAGAGCAATTAAAGAGGAATTGCAAGATACTGTGCTGGAGGTAATGGAAGAAAGGTGTCATGATATGGTTGCGCAATAGCTTCATGTTTTACATATTGCTCATGGTGGAACGTGCCATGAGAGGACTCAGTACCTGAATGGAAGGGTCATTGTGGCATGTTACAGCATTGGTGATATATGTAGCAAAGATTGCATCATATGGCTGAGTGTTAACCTAAAGAACATCTAAAGAGTCCTTAAGTAGAAGAAATCCATGTGGGAAAGCCAACTGGTTGCTACATGTGTTTTTTCCCAGAAGACATCAGATAAAAACATTTACAGGCTGAATCCCCCAGTTTTTCTGTGTGTTTGTTGAGAACATAGTGCACTGGATTTGAAAACAATTGCTTTCATGCTCTATGACTAGGCTAGTCAAAAAGCAGCTACAAATGGGAAACTGAGAAACAAAGGCAGGGCAGGAAACAGAACTGAGCTCTCAATATGACCCTTTAAATTGAAAAAGTTATAAAAGGTTGGCATAGATTTCATTAAAAAGGGAGCTCGGGAAAAACACAGTTTAAAAGCATAATTGTTTTTTTGTCAAATCTTTATTGACACAACTTTTTCCTCTTATGTTGCCTCTGTATGAGAGAAAAACTAAAGCAACTGCTTAGATACTGACAAATATGGTACCTATGGATCCTCTAAGAAAGCTGAGCAGGCAAATTCCTCTTCCCATGCAAGGTTCTTACTTGTCAGTTTTTTTGTCCTCGGCTGATTTCTCATTCTCCTCATTTCCAAGGGCCCTAAGCAGAACCACTCACAGAATCACAGAATATTTTGAGTTGGAAGGAACCCACTAGGATCATCAAAGTCCAGATCCTGGCCCTGAGAATCACATCATGTGCCTCTTAGCAAGCTCTAATCTGCGTATGGAGAGATGATGTGAAAGAAAGATGCTGATAACCATGACACCTGAAATTATTTGATGCCTTTAGTAGATCACAAGTACCATCAAACCTCGTGTTGACCTTGCTGTATTCACTGTCTCTAGCTTGAGCATACCTCTTGCCTGAACAGGCTCAGACATTGCATCAGTGTCCTCTAGTAATGTGCAGAACTCTTTTTACAATAGCTAATTGAGTCTAACTATTAGGCAGATGAGTAAGTATTAGCCCCACTTCACACCTAGGAAGAGTGGGAGGAGAAAGTGGCTTGACCCAAGTTTAGGTGGCAGCCAGCATGAGCAACATTAGAGTACCCTTCTTGCCTGCACCTGAGCCCTGTGCATGCAGAGATTGTGAAGCTCCTTATGGAACATGGGAGAGGAGTTAAGTGTTTGGGCTACCCATACTATGTTAGATATTATATTGGTTGCTGGGTGCTAGGTAATATATTGAGAAAGGCATGAGGAGAGGAGGCTCAGAGGCACAAGATGCATTGCCAAGCAGAGTAATAGTACTGGTGACATTGTGGCAACAGGCTTGGACTGGACTGCTGAGCACTGGCATGACAGCCTGGGTAGTCCAATGGCAAAAGGGATGCTGGCCTCATTTCAACTGCTCAGTCTGGCTGCACTAGTGCCCTGGTTGGTATTTCTTTCCTTCTCCTCTAGAGAAGAGACAAGATAATTTGAAGCAAAAAGCCAAGACTTTGCCCTCTGGAGGGATTCCAGGGTTGCAGATGGACTGGGCTCTTCACAGTGCTGCTGGAAAGCAATTATATTTGCAGTTCAGGGGAAGGAAGGAGGAGGAGGGAGAGTCACTGAATTGACAGCAGGGATAAGAAGGTAGCTCATTAGCACATCATCTTTTCTGCACCCTTCTGTGTGGGAGCAGATCTCCATATGATGACATTCAGAGTCTGGCAGGAATGTCATCCTGGAGCTAGCAGGAATTTTTCTGCAAGGAAGTGTGAACGAGTAGGTTTAAAGAGATCAGAAGTGAGCTCCTCTGTGGTCCAAAGAGCATAAAGGTTCATCCTTCATGATTGTTCCCAAACTTCCCTATAAGCTGCTGACTAAGAATATGAAGATAAAGTAATGAGGTATTCATTAAAAACAAAAAAAAATACAAAAACCCACAAACAACAAAAAATCCCAAACAAACCAACCAAAACAAAACCAAAAAAACCCCCATCCCTTCTGCTGCACATCCCATCTACTTTTCTTGCTCCAGCCTTGGTGTGCATGCCAAGAAGTACCTGTTTATTGCACTGTGTACATGGTAAATAATAGCTGGGAAAGATTGTGTCTCCCTTTACTTTGTGAACTTCCTCTATGGCAGATGACTTTTTAACTGAACATCAGAAATAGAGAGCTGATTATGTACTGTGCAGTTACTTATGCTTGGAGAATTCCAGTAGAAGCCATGCAGAAGACCTTCCCTGTATAGCATTCAAAATGATTTGGAGAGTGAGTCCTGTGTCAGTGACAGTGGCCTGATGGAAATCCCACAGTACACCAGTAATAAAGATATAATGTACTTAATTATGGCCTGAAGGGTGAATTCCTTACAGGCTTATTCAAAAGACTTATGTGACCGCTTAACAACACCAGGGTGTACATTCTCTCATCCCCTGAGCAGTCTTCACGGTCCCAGAGGAGAATGTCAGAAAAAGCATACATTAACTGTTCCCTAAAGGAGGTAGTTGAGAATGGGAAACGTGTGTGTCTCACATCCCAGGCAGGCATAAAAGACTGTGCACTGAAAGAGTCCTTCGTGGCACAGCTCTGTCTCCTTTTTAGGAAGATGTCTGTGTTACCTGTGAAAATATCAGTGTGAGAATCTTGAGTCCTTTTGTTGGAAGAAGGATGAAGGGGCAAAGAATGAACTCACACTGAAAGCTTTTAAACCCAGTGAAGCACAATGTGAAGACAAACCCTTCTTATTTTCTTTTAATTCTTCTGTCTCCTCGTTATAAATGTTGTCCAGCTCAGAGTGGAGGAACTAAAGTTCACACAGACCCTACCCACAGGACCCACAGCGCCATGGTGTGGTAACACCTCTGTTTGGACAAGCAGTTGGCTCCAGCAGTCTGGTTTTGCAGCCAAAGGGAGTCTCTTGAGTATTTCCTTCAGTTTGTGTCAGTGTAGGAACTGTGCCATTCACTTGGACACATCCTGCAGGGTTCTAGTGACAGCAAGGTGGAGGGCAGGACTGAAGAGAGGTGTTTGTCTTTAATGATAACACAGCTTCCACCTGCTGTAACCTACAGTGGATAACAATACCTGATGGAGAACACGATGGACAGAGAAAGAGAGTGAATTCTGCAGAGGGCAGCTGCAGAGCTTGAAAAGTAGGAGTTAGGAGAGGGGAGAGGGAACAGATCCCTTGCCCTGAACTCCTGTGATCCTGATTTACACCCATGTAACTCTGTTGGAGTTACTGCAATTACATTAGTAGGAAATCTAGCTGAGAAATAAAAAAATTGGCTCCACGTCTGTTCACCAGTTGTTGTTTGTACTACTAGCACAAATTTCTTCATGCTACAGAATACGCTCCATCCAGGTTACAGGAAATTGCATGCTGTAACTCTTCAGCAATGCTTTTTGCATATAAATAAAGCAGAGAACAAGAGGAGAACACAAGATGTGTGCAACAAATACTGCACAGGTTAATGCAAAGGCATTTTAGACCTAATCACTCAGCTCTAGACAATTTCAGCCGGGGCTATTCAGCACCATCAAGGCAGCCGTGTGCCTGCATGCAGAGGCATTCCCTTTCATTTGGCAACTGCAACCCTGTGGCATTAACCGCCATCGGACACAGTGGGGTGGCTGGACTAACAGCATTAAAACAAAGGTAGTTTTTGTGGAATGAAGCAATTAAATTTAGAAAGATGTAAAGAATGGCATCCACCCTCCCGGGAAATGGCTGATCTCTGCAGGTCTGAGGTGGTGTCTTCTCCTATGGTATCCTGTGTGGATGCCCAGCAGTGCCTTGAATGCCTCTGCCTCTCTGGAAAGTGACTTAAAAAGGTTGGAGAGCTGCAGTTAGTTATTCTTAGGAAGGAGATAACAGGGCCTGAAGAAATAAAACAGAAGTGAAATAGAAGCAGAGCGTTGAGGAATCCTTTTCAAAGTAAGTATACGCAGTGCAGCTGCTTTCCATGACATGCCTTTTTATAGAATCTTAGAATGGTTTGGGTTGGAAGGGGTCTTAAAGACCATCTATTTCCAACCCTTCTGCCATGGACAGGCACACCTTCTACTAGCCCAGGTTGCTCAAAGTCCCATCCAGCCTGGTCTTGAACGCTTACAGGCTCTGCAGCTGCCGTCTGCAAAATTCACCCTCTTTCTCTATCTCTCACATTACCCATCGGGTATTGTTATCTACTTCTGGTGTAGGCTTACAAATACCCCTTAAACTGCTCTAACTGCCCCTTCAATACTATAATTTCAGTATGTGTGTGAGCCTGAGAAAACAAAATGAAAAGCCAACGAGCTTTATACTCCAAAACATCAATGCTGCAGAAGTGACTAACTGTGCTGGTCTCTGAGGGGCCATAGTCACATCTTTAACCACACCTAAAAAAAGCACATAATCCGCTCTCCCCACCTGCCTTCAAGCTGCTATGGGAGTCAGAATTTTTGAGCCTGCAGTCCCACTGACTGGTGTGCTTACTCTCCTCCAAACCTTTGGAAGTCCTGCGCTCCACATCCTCTCTTCCTTTTTGCCCTAGTGGCAGTGATTAAATATCAATATGTTACTGGTCCTCTGACAAGTAAAACAATGCAGCATACACAGGCTGCTGTTCAGGGGGATGGATCTGATCCCTCCCTCCCTAAGGGCTCCAGTGGTGCCAGGGACTCTACAGCTGCTGCTGAACCGGATGTACAGCTGTCCCCTAAAGCAAAGAGGCAACTGAGAAACCCAGAAAGCTTTCTGCACTTTTAAAGCACAGACTGGAGGGTGCCTGCTCTGCAGCCTACTAGTTCAGCTATTTTCAGACAGTTTTGTGATAGCAGGCTGGTGAGAGATGCAACTTGCTGTCTCCCACACAATGTTAGCTTGTCTGTTGTTGCTGAAGAACACCTTCTGGTGCTACAGCTGCAGTCCACCAATCCTGCTCGTGGCCAGGGAGCACACCAGAGAAGGGTCTTGGGGTGGAAATCTGACACTGAGGGGAAATGATGCTGTTTGTTTTCTCCCCATGCCTGTTGCACATGCCTCCTTGGGTGGAGCTGCAGTCTGAAGCTGAAACAGGAGAAGTGACTGTCAAAGAGATGCCTTTCCTGGCTCTGCACACTGGCACTAAATTAATGTGTGTTACCTGGTGTGCTGCATCATGTGCCATGTGGAAATTAAGGCCAGGATATAAATTCCCCAATCCCTGTGGGTTTCTCAAAGGGTAGGGTTTGTTTTGTCTCTTATAGCTTAGGAAGAAGGGTGTTACCTTTGAGTGCCATTGAAAACACCCCTTCCCTTGGCTGCTGGGATCCTTTCTGATACCTTGTCTATACTGTAATGTGGGTTTTGGTGCCACACACCATCTTCCCATTACTTCAACCAGACCCTTGAAGGCAGCATTTTGCAAGACCTCCATGTACTTTTCATGGTTATATGGGCTCCCTATTTATTACAGGGTCACTTTCTCCCCTTGCCATTGTGGTTCCAGAGCTGTGCAAAACCTTCTAACTATATTAAAAAACCCACTTTGGCAGGTGTCTGCAAACTCTGATCATGCAATGATGCACCTGTACTCCCAATATTAGTAAGCGATCCCTGAAGCCACAAATCTTGCTCACAGTAACAGTACATTCCTGCATGCAGCACAGGGCATTTTATGCTCTTTTTGCCCCATACTCTATTCCCCATTATCCAGAATGTGCAGGGACAGAGCACTGCTCTGTCTTCAATTCCAAGAGATCCCCACAGCTTTGCTCAGTTAAGGTGCCTTGTGACAAGCCGATGTAGTCTGTTACCTATCCTGAGCCTTCACAGCCTCAGAGCTGCAGCCTCAGGCTGCGACTGACTCTGCAGATCTCTGCTGGCTGGTCAGGGATGCTGTACTGCTGGCTCCTGAGGGACTGTGGGACTGCCTGCATGCATGCATATGTGAGGCTTTTGCAACTGGTACAAAGACTTACTCTCTTTTCCTGCTACTCTCCCTTCTCTCCAGTAGAGATGAACGTACCTGGCTTTCCAAAGGCAAAATATGAGTGCAATAACTTGTACATGGTGAAGAGCTCCTTCAACACCAGCATTCTCACCACTCCCACATGCTGCCAGTTTGGATTCACGTGGTGTGATCTGTTCCTCTCCAGCATGTTCCCAGCAGCATGCCCCACAGTTACTCCTGGTGGGACACTGTCATAACCAAAATGTACAGAAAATACCTTGCTACCATTGCCCACTCAGATTTCTCATAAGCACACTCAAATGGAATAGCCATAAAGCTTTATACTGCAAGGGGTACTGGTACTCATAGTGGTACAGTCTTATTGCCAGGTGCTTTAGTAAAAAAACACCTAGTTCAAAGTATTCATGTTGTGTTCATTCAGGGTCAGCTAGGGAAATCAACATTTGTTTTTTATATCATAGATCAGTTATTGCCACTTTCATGTCTTCATTCTGCAGTTTAGAATGCCCAGGGTCTTTCCTGTGTTGCATCTTTGAAGCATCTGAATATGATGAAAGCTGCAGCAAAGGACAGTTCCTTCCTCAAATACTTTACAGTTTAAATAGACACAGTAGGCAAAAGGAACAGGCATGTTGATTTTGGTTTTGGTTTTTTTGCCTACCGCACATGAGATTCGTGGAAAAAAAGTACCAGCTTGTGGTTTCACTGGCATTCTGCTGAGCTTAAATGGGCATGTGTCTCTGTTTGCAAAGGCTATTTATTTTTCTTCATATTTGAAAGGTGGTGACACAACACAGTAAGTAACTGGCAATATTAGGTGCTGGATGCTAAAGAGCGTTCACTTAATCTAACTGTGGCAAGTCATTGCTCCTGTGGCTGCAGGAGAGCAGGTAAAGACACAGACCTGAGCTATGTAAAAGCTCCTAAGAGGCTCCTGTGTGCTTTAGTGTTAGCTGTTAATAAATGCAGGTTTTTCTTACCAAAGGCAGGTTTCCCTGCCCCCAAACCCCTTAGAAATCAGAACTGTGGAGTGCTTGCTTTCTGCTGGCCTGTAGCCTGCTCCTTGTCTCTGAGAGATCTCCAGGATCCTGTAAGGACTTCTGATATACCATCAGGCAATTGGTGAAAAGACAGCAGTCCTCCAGGGCATTGGGAAAAGGACACTTTCTGGAGGCCATGAGGTCCTTGGGTGCTTAAATAAGGGTGTAGGAAGAAGGTGGTCTTCCCATCTGAGCCATGGACCTCACCTCAGCATTAGAGGCTGAGACATTCAGGAAGAGACTTAAAGAGTTTAGCTACCTCGGGTACCAAAAGAAGACTGGGGACATCACTTTATTACACCTAAAGAGAAAATACCACCTATAGGGCTAATAAGCCCTAAATAAAGGCATAACCGGAAGTGGCTGCATATTGAAAGCCAATTCAGCTACAAGTGGAAGTGTTTCTACTATGGGGGTGACGAGGCACTGGGACTAGCTACTGGAGACCACATTAATCCCCTGTATTTTGATGCCTTAATGTGATTTCCCACAGCGTTTTCTTTAGGCAGCTCAGTGCCAGGTTGCTAAGTAAGAAGAAAGCCCAGGGTGTCTGAAGAGATGGGCCTCATGAGTCTTTCACATCACCCATCCAGCTGACTCAGATGATTTGCTACCTTCTGCTTGTTTACAATAAAACTCCAGGAGTCACCAGCACCTCATTTTGTTCTATCTCAGCTTACGGGATGTGTGAGACTCTCTTCTTTAGCTCGGGACTGGGCACCCAAGTGGGCAGGGAGATGGAGGGTGACAGCATGGGCTGTGTTTCACATGGCAGCAAGCAGCACCCCCTGCCACCAGGCCAGTGCCCACTGTGATGTTTTTGTGTGAGTCGAAAACGGGATGCTGGGAAGCTGGTTCAGGCTTGGGAAAAACGGTTTGGCATGGTCATAACTGGGCAGGAAACAGGAAATGGTGTTGTGAGGTAACAAACAGGAAGCGATGAAGGCAGTACAACACGACCTGGTTTGGGCTCAAACTAAAAGGAAAATGCTCCTCCGTGGTGAGGGGAGGCGGTGGGAGCAATGTCTGCCTCTGTGCACTCACGTAGCACTGTTTGGTTTGCCCAGAATCTGTTCACAATGAGCAGCTAATTAAACAATAAGATGAAACTAGTAAAGGCTTATTTGCACTTCCGCAGCCATGAGGAGTCTGAAGGATATGAATGAGTCCTCACAAAATCCTTCTGAGTCATGTTAGTATTAAGAATTCCACCTCGCATGTCAGGATAGAGGAACAGGCAGCTGTCAAAAGGGAGACTTCCTCAAGGACATGTAGGGGTTAAATGTCTGCATCCCACTCCCTTCAGAGAAACACTGCTTGCTTCTCAAATTCACACCTAAGGATGCCTCTTGCACTGTCCAAACTATCTCAGAGGTAGTTGTCAGGTTTCAGTTAATGGCATTGACCGTTCTAAGCATCACCATTCGCTCTCAGTTATTTCAGATGCCTCTCCAGAGGCAAATGCTGGAAGGATCTACCTTTCTCCATGAACCCTAGCTAAGCCACATGGTTGGCTTAAACTAGATGCTTCATGCTTGGGTGGCTGTGGTGAGGTGAGATGAATTGGCACATACTGAAGATGACTGAGAGCAGATTGTAGAGCAACTGCCAAAACGGCAAGGAAATTCTTCCTCCTCACGTTTGAAAAATGTGTATCTGATGCATGGGTTCCTTAACGTTTGCTGTCTCCGGGAAAAAGGAGATTTTTGTAATTATAAGCACACAGGCATTTCTACCTGTTCCTGGGATGTAAGTGAACTCTGTCTCCAGAAACCTGGCCATGATTGTATCTAGAGTTTTGGAGAACTTCAAAAACCTCCTCCTAAGCAACTTATGATAAATAAACATAGATACCATTAATAGAGTGGAATCAATGTAATCTTTGTGAAGGGATGGGTCTGGGGGAAGAAGAGAGCCTCTGTGCTATAAGGAGATATGAGAGGATGAGAAGCTATTGATGAAGAAGCTAACACGAGGACCTGGTGGGCCAAAGCAAAACAGAGGATTAGAACAGGGCCATTTCTTTTTTAATTACCACACTTCTATCTCGTGTGGGTTTTTTACACCCCAGATACATTTTGTTCAGATTGTCTTGCATTTCTTTGCTGACGATCTTCCAGAGAAAAATGAGTTTACGATCAGGAACAAAATGCTTTGGCAATGCTTTGGTGTTTTCTGCCAAGGCAGAAAATGTAAGGCAACTATTAAACAGTGTTAATAGAAAAAGAATATCAAATGCACAGTGATTCATATTTGTACCAGGATTTTCAACCCTGCTTACAAACCATCATGGGAGCCGTCTGTCCCAGTACAGGGACCATCAGAGCTCTTGCATGGTGCCAGGAATGGCCAAATCCTGTTCTGACTGGTGATGGCCTCTCCAACTATAAACCTAACTCTCAGCAGATCTGTTTAGATGTTAAATATGAGTTGGCTCAATTTAATTTATAAAAACAAACACGGTGCCTCTGTGACCTTCTAGGCAGTTAGTTAGTTAGTGTAGTTAGTTAAAAATGTAATCAACAAAATTACTGTGAAGCCAGCAACAACTCAACAAGTAAGTCATAAAACACAGCTAAAAGATGTCATCACCAAACAGCCTCTCCTGAAAGTGCATGTTTTCCTCATTCAACTGTGTATTTGCAAAACATGACTATAAACAAGATGCTGTTTTGCACCTTGGGACTTTCCCTGAGAATGACCTGGCCTTCACTCAAAGCAGCCTGAGGGGTGGGTTGGCTGCAGGGATAGATGGAGCCTGAACCCTGTTTCCAACTTGGTTGGCAAGAGGAAAGACACAATGATTGCAGCGAAAATGAAGGACTAAGGCCTTCTGTGGTAGTTATGTACTACACTGCTACCTATGTGAGAGGCAAGTCCATCACTATTCTACAATGTACGAAAGAGATAAAGTAATAATGGTATCCTCTGTGTTATGCAGGTCACATGACATCCAGGGCTATGTTATCTCCTTGCTTTAGCTGTTAGGTCTCCCCTCTCACATGATATGTTAGTCAGAATCCCTGAGTGACCCAGTCAGAGGACAGGACAATGAGATGGAGACTTAGGCAGCAGGAGTTTTTTTCCAGTCAACTCCATGTACTGCACTTTTAAACTTCACCTGCTCTTCTTCTTGCCCAGGGGTGCAATCCTGCAGTGTGGGGAACTGCACGCCTGAGCCTGCGACTACTGAGTGACATGCTCCCTTTGGGACATGTGTGGATGTTGCTGCAAGGCAGTGAAGACCTCTGAGTAGAACTGACTGCTGGAAGAGCTTTGTAAGCAGATCAGTGTTGCGTTACCTCCTCCTTGCATCTCCCAGGGGCTGAACAGCTCATTGGAGGTGCAGCAGATTTGGGAGAAGGAAGCACTTTTGGGAAGGTGATGGTCTGCCATCAAGATATAAAAGGGAGGAGGCAAAGGTACATGCTGGTCCCCAGAATCAAATGTTGGGCGTGGGACAATTGCTGTGGCACCTGAAATTATTGCTCTGTACACAATCAATTACCTGATGAATCAGAGAGTTCTATCCTAACCCTGCAGCATGATAGGCCACTGTGCAGAAATATGCCCCAAAACTGCACAGGGTAAGAGGAGCAAAGATGGTGATGGTGATGATCACAGAGGGAGGAGAAAGAGAAAGGGTAGTTTTATGGTGCTGAGTCACACTGTTGCCCAGAGAAAGCCTGAGAGCAAAATAGGATGGATCAGAGAAGGTGCAGGAGCGGTCAAGGAGAAACCTCACTGCTTTGGATGTCAACAGCCAGCAGGGTCGTTACCTTCAAGCGCTGGGAACAGAGCTGGCAAAACTTAAGAGGAGAGGGCAGAGTGAGGAGGGGAAGGCACAGTGAGGACAGGGAAGCTGATTGGAGAGGCCATAAAATTGAAGTTGTGGAAATAGTGAAGCATGGCACAGGGCCACTGAGTTATGTTAATTCTCCACAACTGGAGTTTGGAGTGAGAGCAAATGTGCTGGGAGTGTCATATCTGCTGCATAAAACCGATGTGTATTTATGGGTCAGGTATGTGAGATAAGCGAATGACAGGCAAACATAGATATGCAACTGTCACTTTAAGCTACTGTAGTGCAGGTTTGTTAGTCATCTACTCTGCCTTTCTCATTTTAGCATGAATTCATGAAAAAAACCTAAGGAGCAATGAAAATATTTGATGTGTTTTTACAGAGATGGTTTCGTCTGTTGGACTAGGTGGTTGCAATCACATAGCAACTAACTTCAGCTTTCTCAGCAGCTCTTTCAAGGCTGAAAGCTGTTGGTGGACAAGTATTGTGCAGAATAAATGCATTTTGCATTTTAGCCCATTTTAGGCACACCCTGTATCAACCTTAACCTCTACAAGCATCTCTCATCTACACCAACCTAAGTGAACTCTGTGCCCTGTGCTGTGTCTTGCTGCATGTTGTCTCAGCACCAGTGGGTGCTATAGCTACGGGTATATCCTGGCATCTGTCTCCCCTCATCAGCGGAGTCTTTAACGAGCTAAGTGATGTAGGGCTGGAGCCAAACACAGAACTACGCAGGTGCACTAAGCAGCACCCTTCTCACTCACTTCAGCTTTGAAATCACTTAGACTGAGGGGCTCTGCATGGCTTTGGAATAGTTTTTATCAGGATTAATACAAGGAAACATGAACTCCTGCTCAGAGGCAGGAGTTTGTCCTGTTTGGCAGTTGTTTAGTCACATGGCTTTTAAGTCAATTTGTGCATTCTTTTAAAACTGAAACCCAAGTTTAGGTGCAGTCCTTGAGCCAAATCCCTAGTTTTGCCATAGTTACTGCAAACTTTGCTGAAAGAAATGAATGGTACAGTCACGTCTGAGAACTCTATAAGCTTGTTAATAGAAAAGGCACTGTTTGTGAGTACATTTAGGGTCCTGACATAATCTGTGGTGCTCAAGAGAAATCTCTGAAATTCAGGTTGAGTTTTTAAAGCCAGAAGGACCTCAGCTCCTCCTAGTGATTCATACACTATGGCTCAGAGATGTGCTTATCTGGGGAAAGCCAGGCTGATGAGCAGTCAGTGCACAGTGGCCCTCAGTAAGGAAGTTTCTGGCCAAAGATGTAGGTTGAATCCAGGTCATATTATGCGTTCAGCTAATTTGCTTGTAGTTTCTTTGGCAAGGACTTGGGGATGTGCTCACGTGCACAGATTCACATATGCTTTCCATCTCCTCCTGTGCGGAAGTAGGCACTGCTCCTGTTTTTCCTGTGTAGGATCTGTGATCTATTCCAGTAGCTGCATCTCACAGTACTGCCTCCAGTAAATATTCACAGATTTCCTTGTAAGATGATGCTTTTTTTTTTTCCTCTCTCCTGTGTGGATACACAAAGGCATGTGTTGTACCTGCTTTACCCCATGGGATCTACATAATCAGGTCCACAGGTTTTAATGGATTTCAACTCCCTGCTGTCTATGAGTACAGTTTCCTGTCATGTTTTGAGCAGGAAAAGCTGAGTCTTTTTTGGTCTTAGCATTCCTGCTTGCCTAGGCTTTGGGAAGAGTTCTCTGTCTATTTTCCTGTTTGATTTTTGTGTGTGTTTTGTTTTAAGCAGGACAGAGTGCATGTGTGTATGTAATCCATGTGCTCAATTAAGAGAGGCATCTGTTGGGTTTATTTCACATTGCCGAGGAAGGACTGCAAGCAGGGAGCATCTGCTCGCCTTTTTGTCAATGGCTTGTTTTTCATAATTTGCTCTACAGGGTGAATGTTTGGGGAGGGGGAGGTGGCTTTTTATTTCTGAGTTTCATCTTAAATTTATTTTTTATGGTAGCTGGGGAAATTGGTTGGGATATGAAAGTTAATTTTGTGGTGAAAAGGACTCAAAAGGGAGAAACAAAACCACCCAAAGTAAATAGTATTTAATAGTAACCTTAATAATATGCTTAGAAGGACCCTTATGAATCATTATTTGCAAGATTTTAATGACAAAGTGAAAATAATTTGTTATGGTGCTTTTTTAATGCCAGTGGGGTTTTAATTTTGCATTAAAAAAAAAATTAGCAAATTTTGGTTAGATTTTATTCTGAGGAAAGATAGGAAAGGCATCCAATATTCAGATGCTTTTTTGGCATTTTGTCAACAACAACAGAAAGTCTGGCTTTAAAATAGTGCAGCGGCAGTTTCCTGTTCTTATAGTTTTGCTTTTGTGCACTCAGATGTTGGTTGTATTGCACCTAGCTGATCTAGTGAGAGATTTAATTGTCTATAAATGTGTATGCTTCAAAGGCTACTAAACTGGCTAAAAGTGTTTATACAAGTGTGCTTTTTACACGTTTTTCCAGTGGAAATGTCCTCCAAAAGGGCGGTGGAGGGTAATGACTCTGTGGTGCCCTGGGAGGACACAGCTGCTGGTGTAGCACAGGGAACTCAGGAGGAGAAAGCCTGAAATTCTGTCTAATCCCACAAATGAAAGACAAATCTTATCACTTGCAATCAAACAAACAAGAATAAAATCTTACAAGTGTAGTGCTGTGCTAGAGTAACCTGAGGACAAATTTGGATCTTAGTGAAAGTATTTAAAGAAATGAGATTTAAAAAGATAGTGATTGTATTGTGTTCTGTAGGTGAACTCCAAGTCAGCACATTTATTAAGCTACTCTGAAATGGTATTAAATCTGTATCTTCCATGCCATGATTTGTCATGGGATAGGAAGAGTGAAGCATTAATAAAAATAACTTCCCTGACAGTTCAGTCCCACGCTATAGCAAGAGAATATATACATGTATATATGTAATTTAAATATTATCTATCACTATATAAATATGTATAACATTTCAGAATGTCAGGTGAATGCCACTGAGATGAACAACTTCATTGACATCAGTTAACAGTATAACCATTTTATAAAAAGCAGCTGATATCAGCTGGTGTGCAAAATGCAAATTTAGGCCTGAGTGCAGGGAGCGGGCAAGCAAGCTTACTTCTGGGAGGCTTCACTAACTTTGGCTGTCACAGAATAACTGGTGCAAAAGGACAAACCACAATAAACTTTGTAGTAGCAGGAAAGTATTTTCATTGCTTGAAAAAAAAATAAAATTCAAACTTTGTCATCACATTAAAAACATTACATGAGAAGTAATAAACATATTTACACTTCTGTTTTGATTATAAATATACATTATATACAAAATAATGTTATAAAACGTAGAAAGTTCAGTGCTTCTGATTTTCTTTAAATTACTGAAATACTAGTCTTCAAAATAAACTACAAACAGACAAACTAAAACCCATATTATTGATTTCTGAAGGTCATCTTCAAAATGGTCCTACGTGGTCAGAGCAGAAGGTCAGTAGTGGACAATATGAAGGGGTCTTGTCTGCACAGTTCAAGGGAGTAGATGGGCTAATCCAACAACAGGCTTTACAAGGGCAGGAATATCACTGTCCAAGAGATAGCACAGTCTGGGTTTCTTTGAAGAGATGGTGTTTCTCCCTCCTCATTCTGCCCCATGCCATAGTCTCATTTGTTAGTGTCACAGCATTTTCCACTGGAGTGTCCAGTAGTATTGCTGCAAATATGTATATAAGAAAAGAGCTTCTGCACACCTCTGGTTTCCAGGGAAGGCTTCCCCTTTTCCATGTAGCAGTGGGTGAGTATGAGAGGAACAGGATGAGCCTAGAACCTTCTGACTGTAATCTCCACCTGTCTTGGCAGAGAGCATCTCAGTGGGTGCTTCGCTACTGGGCATTTAGAACTGGGACAAAGGACAGGAGTTGGAGTTTTGCAACCAGATGGAGAAATGGGGGGGTGGGTGGGTTGTGTCACACTGCTGCTGCTTCTTCAGAAAGCAACAGCTGCGATTTGAGACTATTTGCAGTAAAATGTGGCACCTAATTCAGAAACACGACAGAAACCCCCAAATTTGTGTCAAAATAAGGCAGAGGGGGAGAGAATGAGGGAGGAGAAGAAGAGAAGTAATGTCTATTCACAATCACTGGTAGTGCAAAGGGCATGAAAATAGCTGAGACAGCTCAACACATAAAGGTTCTAGGAGCTGATTGATTTTAAACGCATTTGTAAGGCTTTATATAGAGCTGGGATCATGTCTCCTCCTTATCAATGGGGAAGAGGCAGTACACATTCCTCATCACAACTTCACAAAAATCATGTCCCGCAGTGTGGCTTGAGTCAATCAGTTCTCCAAAGCATCACCAAATGAGATGACATGTAAATTCAGAATTCTTCTTTCCTTCCTCCTCTTGCTCCTTACACAGTCTCCAGTACATGCAGCAGGAGAGAGGAGATGCAAATAGATGTGTAGCAGGAAGTATCAGCCACCCCTGCCCAGTACTGTTCAGGTAACTGCAGAAAGAGCAGTCAAATGTCTGTTGGGGGTTTTTAGATTCTCTTGACACATTTTAGGCACTTTTAAACCCAGAAAAAAATGGAGACCTTGTTTATATTGTATCCATTATCTGCATAGCAATGTGTCTTGCTTCGCACCTTCCATTGGCAACATCTGTGACTGGTATGTGCCTCCTCATCTAACAGCACCTCCCATAATCAGAGTTCTGGAAAGCCAGGGGTCTGTCCATGAGAAACTGGTCTCAGCATCTTTTAAAACACCAACTTTTTTAACCTCTCTCTTCCCTCTGCCTCCCCTTCTCTAAAGCCAATGAGATTTCTGGTATCAAACTTCAAACAAGGGCAGTAAGAACAAAAAGGTGTATTGCAACTTTCAGGAAATTCACAGTCTGTCCAGTTCACCCAGTTCCATCCTCCGCCTGAGAGCAGCAAGTTGCATGTAATTAAAAACAGTCCAATCCAGTTCTGAATTGTAAACAATGCAGCAGGAACATCCATCTACTGGCATTACCAAATCTGAGGTGCAAATGGACCGATCTTCAGTCTTATACCTGTCAGGATATAAAATAACACCAGGAATGAATGAGAAGGAATCACAGCAGACGGAGTAGTACAGAACTAACAAACTGTAACTCCAGTATGTCAAAGCAAAGCAATTTAAATCAGATGTTACTGAAGTTTAACTGTCAGTGGTCAGTGTTTTCAGCTAAGTCCAGAGACAAAGAATCACCGGCACAAAAAAAAAAATAGTCATCTGTCTACGAGTCTCTACCTGGACCGAGGGGAAGAATGCTTACAAATATAGGTGCTTTACATTAGGGCTCTGTAAAAAGTAAATGGTATAGTTAAATAGCTTGTGTTTAGAAGCATTAAGCCTGAAAAATGTGGGGAGACGTTTCAGAGGCCGTCACTCTGAAAATGAAAACACTTCTGGAGATGCCTGATGTAAATTCAGGAGCCTAGCTTCAGTCAGAAAGATCTTTAAAGGAAGATACAGTATTTAAGTCAGTTAATGGGAATGAAGCGTCTAGCTGTCATTTGTATCTTTGAAAATCCTTTCACTTAGTCTTAAACTTTTAATATTGTCGGTTGACTTGTGTTCCAGCTTGCTTTCAAGGGGAAATATGATATTCACCCTGGAAAGGGAGACAGAATCCTGCAGATCTGACTTAAAAGATCACTGCTGTATGGCACATCAAGCTTCTCTTTCCTAAAGTCTGAAACTAGTTCCAAAGAAGGCTACACTGAAGAAAGCAGGTATTGGTCAAATTGTCATTAACTTCAATTCAGACTTTTTCCAAAGAGTCTGTAATTCTTCAGGAACTAGTTCGTTCCTCAGTAGCTTTTTAAAGTCTTTAAAGTTCAGTGTTAGGCCCTTCCTTTTTTTGTGCATCCAACTTTTTAATAAAACATAAAGATCTAGATGTCTTTATCAATAACAGCATTAACTTCTGTTAGAGAATATTTAGCTGGAGCTTAAATGCTGAGAGATTGAAATTACCTCATTACAGACTTCCTAAATGGCTGTTATTCCTATCCACTAATACATTCAGCTACCTTCCATCTTCTGCTGAAAATCTACGGCACTGCCTGTTTCCACAGACCACAGATTATCCATTGTAGTTACAGGAAAAAGGGTGGCTTTACCTCAATGGGTGATTACTATTTTCCTTTTTTCTGACCATCTATTTAAGAGGAAACAATCCTACAATGTGCTGAATTTTTATGGGCTGATGTTCTGTGCTTTCATCTACCACTGACTTATCTAAGCTCAAAATGTCTGGTTCAGTAAAATCAGAGATGCTAATTTCTTTATTTGCCCTTACGTATGTTCTGTGTGCGCCACAGAAGATGAGATATGAATGTTGGGAACATCATGATCCCTGGAAATAGAGTAACTTTCTCAGATACAATACTAGAGAATAATTTACCCCTTTACTTTGTAAATTTATGCCTGTCCACCTCTGTACTTACTTACCTCTGTGGCTATGATGCACTCATTCCTTTCTTCTGTTATCACAAAGACAGACTGGTACATTGAATCCCTTGGAGAGCATATCGCAGATATCCTGCATTCCGGTTTTTCACTAAGGCAGGGCAGAGAGAAAATAATATTAGTTGACTAGTAACAAACCTGACTCTCAAAATCTACCATGAATATGGAGTGGTGGAATGAGATAGCCATGAAGGTGTGTGAGGGAAGTGCAGAGGATCAAGTTTCACACTTTCAGTATGGTGTCAGGACATTATACTAGAGAAGTGGAAGTAAGGAACAGTTACTGTCTTCCTGTGCTTCTGCCATGTCCAACCTAACAGAGCTAGAGCTCCTCAGGGCCCTCAGGGTAACAGCCACATGCAGATCCTAGATAAGACCTTCAGTACATGAATCAGAAGACTGATAAGCCAGTGAATACTAGTCCTTTTCTCCTTTCAAAAAGGAGTAATTATTTTAATTCTATCATTCTTGTCAGTAAGCAAATCATCTTGCCTTCTTATTCTTAATCACTGTATGCCTTAACTGTTGTTCTTCCAAGATCTATGGAGGAAGGAAAGGCACTTCTTAATTTCACCACTGATCTAGCCACTCCTGGTCCATTTACAGTACCCATAGCACTACAGCACCTTGCACAAACACTCCATTTAATTGACTTAGCTAAGGATACCACTTGGCTGTGACACACATAATCCAGTATGAAAATTCCTGGTTTTCCTCTGTTTTGCTTTGTGTATCATCTGCTTGAGGTTTCTCTTTCCCCCTATTCTCATCTGCTCCTACACTGGTATGAAGATGAGTGGCTTTAAAAAAAGAGTAGAAGAACGACCATATTCTCACCTGTGTAGTCGGAGAGGAGACTTCTCTCCTAAACACTTTTCACTTTTGTAATATTTATCTTCTGGCGTCCCTCTACTTGTCAGGTCTTTTACCAGATTGTAGTCCAGTTTATGATTCTTGGGTTTGTAGTTTGATTTCTCCAGCCCACAGTCCACTTCAAGGTCTTTATTTTTATTGGTGTTTTTGAGCTGGGAAGCTGGAATGAGATTGTCCTTCTGGAAGTCAGAAAGGTTGTTCATTGTCTCCAACTCCTGCTCTGGGTGCATCCTCATCTGCCTGATGACCATTGCTATCATGCAGAACAGTATGAGCAAAGCCACCAGACCCACCCCCATGGATATAGCAATCCAGGGGACTGGTTTAGGAGGAAGTGTAACAGGCACTGAATAAACTGGCAATTCGCAGCGGTTGCCCATGAAGCCAGAAGGACAGTAGCAGACAAAGTTGGCACTATAAAGTCCACTGTAGCATGTGCCTCCATTCTCACATGGCCCAGAAGCACATTCATCTCGGGTTTTGATGTCACAGTTCCTGCCACTGTAGCCTGGCAAACATGTGCAGGTGTAATCGTTGATCAGGTCATGACAAGTTCCCCCATTGGAACATGGGTTTCTGGCACAATCATTGATGTTTATTTCACATTTCTGACCAGAGAAACCAGCCCGACAACGACACACACGAATCTGCCCAAGATAGAAGCAACTACCATCTGAGGAAAAAACAGTAAAATAAAAATTAGTTTGCAATGGACTTCAGTTGGAAATCTAAACCTCTTCCTGGTCAGCATTTTATACTATCTCAAGAAGAGAGAAGTTATTTTGCAAAACAACTGTATATCTAAAAGACCATTCTATTTTCTCTAACTGTATCACGATGCCTTAAAATTATGCCCCTTCTACATATGTAATAATTAATTCTGCCATCTTCCCTATCCCGTGATAAACCTTGTGCATTGTTTTGTTGCATAGAAAATGCCAGTAAAAGCCCCCTCCACCCCCAACCGGCAAGAGAGTAAAATTAGGGTAGATGTGGAATACAGCGGGGGAGAGGGACTAATGTACTAGAGGAAGAGTAGAGGTCAGATTGGATTTCTATCACTTCTGCACTGAAAAGCACAAATGAGTCAGGGACATGAGATTTTTTTGATAAAAAGACTCACCATTTGCACAGGGGTTGCTTGTGCACCTGTCTACTTTTTTTTCACAATTTGACCCTGTGAAGCCGAAAGGGCAAATGCAACTGTAGCTGGCCCCTTGTTCTTTTTCCAAGCATGTGCCACCATTAAAGCACGGAGAATCTATACACGTCAAAGCGCTGTGCTCACAGTGAGTGCCATAGTAGCCAGGGGGGCACAGGCAGCGATAACCATTCTCCATATCCTGCAAAACACAACATTACACCACTGTTATTTAATGACACTAAATGATAGCTGCTTCCATGCTCATTTTTGGTTCGCAGCAAGTGCTGTTCAGTCCCTTCTCATGCACAGCCTGATGTGGCAAAAGTGACATTTGGAAAGTAAACAACTGCCGGCTGGACTGTGAGGGTTGGAGCTGGGAATCATCCGTACGCAGCGTACAGGAGTAATCATGCAGCTACACATGCAGAGCAGATGTAGTTGTAGGGAGCCTACAGGCAGCTAGACAAAAACATTGCTAACACCACTACTGTCTAATGGGATCCCTGAGGTCCTCCCAGACCAGAATGGTAAGTGTTGTTGACCTACACAGCTGTGATAACGCCATTTATCCTCAGCATGACAGCCCTTTTTTATTTTACAAGGGTTTAAGTTGGTTTGGCTTGGGTAAGTCCCACCACTTAGATCACAACTAAACTGTTTCTTCTTTCCAAGTACTGTATGTCCAAGGCCTTGGGAGAAGGGAGGTGGGGTCTTGTCCCATTAGCTTTAATCTAAACATGCATCAGATTACATTTGATATCTATAATCGATCAGTCTTTACCATTCTATCACTGGTAAAGAATCTATCATTGATGGGGCCCGAAAACATGTTGAAACACTAAACTGGAGGCACCTAAAAGTGCGGGATCCTATTTCACAGAAAATTTCAGGTGCTTGCCCCTATATTGTCTGACACTACCTTCCCATAGCAGAAAGCATAAGTTTTCTTTTATTTGCTACTAAAATACAGAGTTAGTGCATTTCTCTATGAACTGTGGTTTGAGAAGCTTATTTTTAACAGATCTGCTCTCTCACCAACCTTGGATCTTGCCAAGTTCTCATAATGGCTGCCACAGAAACCTAAGGATCAGTTGACTAGTTCTAATCTAGATGATACATCTCCTCCTGTAACAGACTTCCTCCCGTGACACCTCTCGGAAAGGGTTCAGTATGATAGTTGTGAGCGTCAGTAATGAACCTGTGTCCTATCGAATTGCCATTATGTTGTTACAGAACCATTTCTGAAAAGGTATACTGGGGTTTGCTTCACACAAAGACTTGACATTTAAAATGCCCCTACCGTGCAACTACCGCCGTTCCTACAGGGATTGCTGTCACACTCGCTGATCTCATGTTCGCAGTCAACACCAGTGAAGCCGGGTTTGCACGCACATGTGTAGCTGCCCTGGCCTGTGTTCATGCAAGTTGCTCCGTTTTTGCATGGTCTGTGGTGAGTGCAGTAGTTCAGATCTGCAAAGATACCAGGAGTTAGAGAGTGCAGCTTTGACAGCTGGGAAAAGATACATAAAAAAACCCAGTGTAGTCAACAAAAAAGACACAGTTTCCAATAAACCATATCATTTTGCTATCAACAGGAATACTGGAGATTATTATCCAGGTTATTATCAGTAATAATCAGATGTCTCAGTTTATCAGTGATTTTAGATATTTCTCTATATCTATCACTGTAATATGTGAGCTCGGAATTTTGAGACAGGTGGCAAAAATTTAACTTTCCTAGTGCTTTGCTATACCCTCTCTCTTTCGTGGACTTAAAACCATTAGCTGCAATGGGATTTAGGTGCCAAATTGGAAAACTTATTTCGTAAGTGTTCTCTGGAAGACATGCCACAGCACTATAGATACTTTGTGCAGAACATGTTACATACCAAAACATTTTAAAATGTGTGTGCGCTGATGCACATTCTGGAGAGGTACAAATGGAAAAAAAAAAGATGTTTTGGCTTGGAGATTTAAACAAACACTAGAAAACTTTTATGGTTTATTTACCATATTCTCCTTTTATGGATGTTAGTAGCTTAAACTGTCAAATGCCCTGCCAAGCTCGACGGTTTTCTTTTTTTTTTTTTTCTCCTTTAAATTTGAGACAGAGGTTAAACACACAAGTTCATAGGACATAAGTAGAAAAACTTTATTATCTCTATAAATACCATAGAGTAATTGGAAGACAACTGGTTAATAGATAACTACAAGCAGAAAAAAAATCTGCAACTTTACTTTTCCTGCTTAATTCAGACTTTGCCGTCTTAATCCTATAACTGTCCTGAAAACACTTAGCCTGCTTTGAGCACTTAATGATCTCAGTGCCAGCAGTGCATATATGGCCTTGAGGACATGACTGCTCAGCTGGCTATGGTTCAGTGATTCAGTGGGTTGAATAGGTGGAAGTGGTCTGGTGTACCTTAAAATGGAACCTGTACTTTTCATTCTTGCTTACATGATTTTTCTCTCATGCTCCAGACTTATCACATGAGTTAACTTCCTTGTATGCAAAATAAGGAAGGCCCAAATGATGGTGTTTACTGCTGCTGGAAACCATTTAGTAAATTTTTACAGTTGTGCAGGGAATAAGTTCAACTTAGCTTGAGCAGGCAGAAAACTCGCCTGTTCGACACTCATCCATATTGTTAGGTATTTTTCCAAAACAAAGACTCTTTTGCAAGAGAAAAACTGCATCTACCAAAAGGGTTTCCTCGTTTTCAAACAAAATTACTACAACTACAAGAATTGTACCTGAGGCAGCAGTGGCACAAAATGATGCCTGTGAACATGTACCTTGTGGAAATTTAATTCTAGATCCAATGGGTCAGATTCCTTAGTACAGTACCGAGGAGTACCCAGTCCAGAGACGTAAGTGCAACCTTCAGAACTAACCTTGATCACAGAAGAGGCCACCCCATCCTTCATCACATATGCACTGCCATTGTGTTTTACAAGTCCCGTGACGGCAGCCTATATGGGGTATGCATTCATCACAGTAGCGGCCTTGCCAACCAGGACGGCAGCTAGAAGAAAAGTCAAATTAAAACATTAATGACATGGAGAAGAGTTTAGGTTTCTATTGCAAGGTGACATTTTAACTGATGTTCACATTGCAATTGCCATCTACTCACATGCACTCTCCAGGCTTGTTGCAATATCCATTCTGTTCAGTACATCCGGCCAGACAGATGGCTGTAAAGAGAACATAAAAAAGCATAAATGTTTAGGTAAATACACATGGCACTACAGAAAACACTTCTAAAGGATAAATGCCAGCTTTACAGAAACATTTTGAAAAAACAGTTTTGCATTTTCAAAGCTTTGTTTAAAAACTTCTTGGTACAGGGAGTTCTGGAGCAGAAGGAAGTGAACAAGGAGAGCCAACACTTGACAAATTGTCCTTTAGTTTTTCTGTTTATGCAACAAACATGAACTCTTGCAAGAAAAGGAGCAAGAGAAGTTGGCTTTGGCTGGTGCTAATGAAAGACTGAGTAAACCCAATGGGACCCTGAGTTCAGAGTAAAGATTCCCACTACCACATCACAACACCTGCCTCATATACTCTGGCAGCACCAATGGTGGAAGCATTGTGTGAGCAAGCTGCTAGCCTTTTACCTTGAAATAGCTACTGCTATTTAGGGCTATCAGCCAAGATTGCCTCCCCTGCTAGCTCGCAGAGGTGCAGCACAGACTTGGTGGCTGCAGCCAAAGAGGGCAAAGTCCTCAGCGCACAATTTTGTCTCTCCAGGCAGGGAGTGGAGAGGTCGGCGTGAAAACACGGCCCGGGAGACGAGGGGCCTCTGCGAGCCCTCCAGCCCCGCCGGACGCCCGCGGTGCTGCGCGTCCCACCCCGCTCCCCGCGGCCCGCGGCGGGTACTCACGGTCGGTGCAGTACTCGCCGGCCCAGCCGGGCAGGCAGGCCAGGCTGCCGTCCGCCGCGCACACGTAGTGCCCGAACCGGTCGTCGCGGCGCTTGCAGAGGCGGGAGCAGCTCTCGCCGTAGTAGTTCTCGCTGCAGACCACGCGGTAGGAGTAGCGCAGCTTGGTCAGTGGGCCCTGGTGCACGTCCTGCGACCAGTCCTCGCCCACCGACAGCGAGCGCTGGATCGACACCTGGCTGATGAGCCACTCCTCCGGGGGCGGCCGGGAGCCTGCGGGAGAGCGGGCCCGGGTCAGTGGCTGCGGCTGCCCGCAGTGCCCCGCGCCGCGGAGACCGCCCCGGGCCACCCCGCCGGGGCGAGCGGAGCGGGACACTCCGCTCGCGCGCACACACACACATATATATATATATATATTCATACATACATATACAAAGGCACGCGTGTGGATATGAATGCATGGAAGGGTACGGAAAGGGGGCCGCTGGGGTGTGCAAACGCCAGCCGAGGGGGCTCGGCCGAGGGGCCTGTGAAAGCGAGGGCTGCTGTGAAATATCCTTTTCCTCTCCACTCAGAAAAACATCCCAAAGCCATTATTCCTTTCCAAAGGGCGGAATTCGAGCAAGGTGTAAAATACAGGAAAAGGCGGCCGGGGCTCGCTGGCAAGCTCCCGGCTTTCTCACCGCAGCCCGCCTCGCTTTCCCACGCCAAAAATAAACCGGAGGAAACGCAATTGTGTTGGAGATTAGGCTGGGGCAGAATCAAAGCGGCCCCTGATGGATATCGTTGGGGGACCGGCTCCTGATGGTGGGATAAAGCCGGCCGTGGAGTTATAGTATAAACAGCTGAGCCGGGGGGGCCGTTTCGGGATGGGGGGTAAGGGGGGACGGGCAGGCGGGACGGGGCC
>VYXB01007803.1:10763-24594 GCA_013397135.1 Pachyramphus minor | reverse complement strand
GGGCGCTCCCGCCGCGCGAGCTCCCTCTGCCGGCGGCGCGCGGCAATATTCACCTTCCGGCAGGTAGTTGGCTGGCGCGTGCCAGGCCTCGATGATCAGGGAGAAGGTTCCCTGCGGGAAAGAAACCAGTGTCAGCCCTGCACCCCACCGCACCACAGCCGAGCCGAGCCGCGCCGCATCCTGCACCCCAACCCCGCATTTGTGCTCTCTCCCTGCGACTACACGCTTCCCTCCTATAGACCACGAATACACACCACCACCCTATCCACCCCAGCCCCTTGCCTTATTTCATTTAATAACACTGATTATCCCAATTGCTTCTGGTCTGGATGAGTTTTTTCATCGTGCATTTTTCCTCCCTCTTTTTTTTTTTTTTTTTTAAGGAAGTTCTGGAAGTAAGTCTAAAGGCGAAACTAGTTTGTTTACATTACAGGTTATGAGCGCGCCGCGGTTAGCCTGCTATTGCCACCCTCTTGCCCCACCATCACAATCGGGTTTAAAGCGGAATCTCACCGGCCACGTGAAGTTAAAGGGCAGCTTAATGGGGCTGTCAAATCTCTCTGTATCCTTGATGCTGAAGGAGTTTATTCCCAGAACCGGGGTGATGATGCTGCCGAAAGTGCAGGAGCCCGGGGAGACCACTGCCTGAAAATGCTTCAAACAAACGCGAAAGAAGGTCCTGCAGTGGGGGGAGCAGGGCTTCCCGCTGGCCAAAGACCCGTGGCTATTCACGAATTCGTGCAGCTCCAGCTGGAAGACGCCAGAGCCGGACACCCTCTGCACAAAGGGGAGACACACAACATAGCCAAATCAGACCTTACCCGGCTTTGCCATGCAAACTTGCTTCCATCACCCACTTTACATTTCGCGAACCCTTTTTTTTTTTTTTATGTGCGATTACCTGCTGCAAAATCGTTAACAGAAACGTCAAGCCAAAGATGCGCAAGGCTGTCATCCTTGTGCTATTCGAGGTTTCAGTTCTTAGTGGGTTTAGTTTTCCCTTCTGTATTCCTCAAATGATCCAAGCAAGTGCTTCTCGGTCGAGGGAGAAAAGAGAGGCGTCACTGCGATTCTCCTGGAGCAACCTGCTCTTCCAAATATTCCCCGAGCGCGAGCAGAAATCGGAAGGTAAAATCCAGGTGTCGATCCGTCCCCTTCTGGGAATTAATCCTGCAGCCAGCCGCCGACCTCTGATCGCTGTCGTCGCCTTTATAAACTCCAGAGCCGGGTGGGTTTGGTGAGAGACGCGGAGGGGAGTGCTTAGTGTGGAACCGCTCCTCCTTTAACCGGTGCTAACAGCGCTCAGTAAATGGAAAACTTGCTTGGCTTCGAGCTGTTTATATAGTTGCCTCGCATCCTCACAAGCTCATTATGTAAACTGTCAGTCAGACTCACGGGCGATCCCTCCCCTTTTCCATCTTTCCTTTCTGGAAAAAAGAACCAAATGTTGCGGAGAGCCCTCATATCCCGAATTAATACCCTGCTGCTGCTGCTGCCGCCGCCGCCGCCGCCGCTGCCGCGCTGCCCGCCGAGGAGCCGAGCTGATTACGAACAAGCCGAGCATCTGTTGAGATATTTACGGCGCTCACACTGGGAGAAAGAGTTCCCTCGAAAATCAGACGCCTCTCCACAGGGCAGCTCTCTACGGCGGCCGAACAATAGAGAATGAAATGTTTTAAAACCACGCTTGTTAGTTAGTTTGTTTGTCTGTTGCCCCCATCTCCACGCGTGTCCCCCTCCCCGGGCCGTTCCCCGGGGCGGCGGGACGGGGCGGCGCAGCGCCCTGCAGCCGCGGCCGGGCCGGCGGGCAGGAGCTGCCCTGCCCGCCGAGGGCTGGCCCTGGGCAGAAAGCAAAAGTAAAACGGTGCTTGCCAGGCAGGCGGGCACCGGCACGGCCTCGCCGCCGTCCCCGGGGCGCAGTCCCCGGCTCCGGGGGCGCCCGTGCCGCAGGCCGGCCCGGCCCTATTCCTGAGCCCGGATAACGGAGCCCACCGAGGAAGGGGGCGAGCGGGGCGAGTGACGGCAGGGAGGCGGGCACGGCGGGGATCAGCGGGCTCTCGGTCGCTCTTCCGAATGCGGTGGCGAACGAGCGCTCCGGCGAGGTGGCCAGGGTTGACAGCAGGGACCGAGATGAGTTTTCCCGGGGCTGCCCCGGCTCCCAAAAACATGGGCAAGGGGAAGACTCGGGCGCCTGCAGGCAAGCGGGGCGGGAGCGGGGCCGCGGGCTGTGTCTGGCCGCGGGGCCGCGGCCGGGTTGCGGTCTGGCGTGTGCCATAAAGCCTTTGGCCTGATTGCAGCGTGCGCTTATTGTTGGGTCGCGTGTCCCTCATTAAAGCCAAGCACAGAGAAGGCCTTTCATGTGGCTTTTTATTTCAGCTTGTTAAATGGATGGGAGGCCGGAGGGGGGAGGGAGAGATAAACCCTCAGCTGTATGGTAATGAGGTCTTGCCACCTTTCTGCCAGCGCCCGGCGCGCCAGGCTGCGGGCCTCCGCGGCGTGGGTCACCTGGGGAGCAACGCGGGGCGCAGCGCGCTGCCGCTCCCCTTCCGCCCCTCTGCTCTCCCAAAGGGGCTGTTCTCGCAGCGTTACCTCCCCACTTCGAGCTCTTTTGGGGGGGGATTAAGAAAGCCAGGAATCTGGCTCGTTTGGAGGCGAGGCATTTGGGGAGAGCACCCCCAGCCAAACTTTCCAGGCCGTACTGCTCCCTCGTGCATTTAAAGCGGCCGCTCTCTCTGGAAACCTGCTTCGTCCCAGGATGTGGTCAGGGCCCGAAGGCCCGGGGTATCACTAGGAGGGCACGACACGGCTTCGCGGAAAACAGACAAGCTTTTTGCCGGGTAAAGCCACGGGCACCGCCGCCGTGGACTGGTTTGGGCAGGGGACGAGGCTAGGAATCGGGGTCGCCGCCAAAAGGGGATTAAAACTTCTCCCGGTCCCCACTGCACCTGTAAAAGCCGGAATCGGGGGGGGGCACAAACTCTGGCAATGTCGGGGGGCTGCACTCGGGGCCGGGCACCATTGGCTTGTCTTCGTCCGGAGTAGCTGGGCTGTCGCCTCGAGTACGTGTTTGTGTGGACGGGAGCCGTGTCCGTGGTGAAGATAAACCGCAAGGCAGAGGCACAGGCGAGGAGCTCTTTTGTCTCGGCCTCGTAAACAAGTGGGAAGGAGGAATGTGTCGCCGCTGATGAACTCGGAATTTTGCAGCGATCCACCCGGCCAGATCCCAGCTTTACCAGCAGCAGCGTCAACTGTCAAAATCAAATCTGATGCTAATAGCTTCGGTACTAAATAAAATGAGAGGCCAGATAACATCAGTGCTTGATAAATGGTAATGAGTGTCTAACCTAGGGGAACAGAAGGGCTGTGGGGCTCTTTAATTCAGTATTGAAAGGCTAGCTGGGTACTGCAGGCTCTAGCAGATGTTAGTATGTGTGTGTTTTGATTTTTGACTTGTATTGGACGTTTATTAGGCTAACCAGAGCCACCCCACGCATGGCCACTTGGTCCAGGCACCATCTGGCACAAGCAGGGCGGCGTGCAAGAATAGGGCCTTGCTTTGGTGCTGAGGATCCACAGGCAGCATCTACCATATGGACCCGGAGCTAATGTAGGTTAAAGCAAGACAAGCTGATCTCTGCTTTTCACAGCTCCACCAAACCTCTCTGCCATGCTGGCAATGTGCACCTTGGCAGCTGGAGAAGAGCTCCCACCTCTGCCTTCCCCCAAACCTGACAAGAGGGGTGTAAGCCCTCCAAGCACTTCCCAACCCATTCAGCTGCCCTTGGGTGGCCGCTGTTTTTCGAGTCAAGCTTTGCACTTGCTTTGCTTGTTCCTGACAGGAGCAGAAGTTGCTCCAGCTCCCCACGTGCTGTCCTCCCGCAAACCAAATACTTTCAGAAGCTCGAGAGAGTGGGGCAAAACAGACATAAAATCCTCCTCGATAGTCCAGACCATTATTTTGATTGCAGCTATAAAAAGAGTCCATAATAAAATAATAAAATAATAATCGGGGAATATAATAAACCACCTGCTGCGTGTTGCCACATGCGCAGAGGGATTTCAGACAAAAAAAAAAAATAAAGAAGTTGCATTAATAGTATCAAACAGCTGAGCCTGAAAGTCGGCCGAGAGCAGACTAGAAGTGCAAGTCCTGCAAACTCTTCCCTGTGCCCAACACGTCATCCTGGGTCTCTTGGAGAGGCACAGCGCATCCACCTTCTCCAAGATCCTCGGCTCAGTTTGAGGGGCGCTTGTCCTCGGGATAGGGGGGAAAGCCCGCAGAGCCCCCTGCTTTGCCAAGGGGCGGCGGCGGGGTGCCCGCAGTCCCTGTCGGATTGCTGGGACCGGACCTGCCCAGTGGTCTTCATCTCCCCGTCCTTTCCACCCTGCTCCTTATCTCTCCAGCTCACTTACTCGAGGTCAGGGCGCTTTCCCCCTCTCTTTCGCGCCTCATTTGCTGCCGGTTTATCTCCAGGCTGGCCCGGCTCAGCATACGCGTGGCCGGGACAAACGCATCTCGCTAACGAGACAACGTTAATTAATTCCGGGCGGGTGAAAGTTGCCAGCCTGCCCAAGCCATCCCTCCCCCGAGCCTTAGTGCCAGTCTGCCTTCCTCCGTTCCCGGGATGTGCCAGAGCCCCCCCACGGCCGCCCGTGTCCTGCTGCTCTCAGGCTGTCAGATCCCAGGAAAGAGGGCTGCGAAGGGGTCGGTATCGCCCGCACAGTCCCAGCCAGGAGCAACTGCATCGCGCCTCCCGCCATCAGTCCCACTTTTTCCTCTTTCTGAAGGCTCCGTGCTTTTTAAGAACCTGCCCGCCCGACCCACGGCCGTAAGTGGCTCCCGGCAATGTCGCAGTCACCGTGAGCTTTCTACGTGGCTTTTGCTGGGCTGCTTTCAAGGTCCTGCAGTTACGGAGCACCTGTACCTGCGGCTGGGGCAGGATCTGTCTGATGCTCCGGCTGCACCGTCATGCCACCCGTGGTTTTCGGAAGGGGACACGCCGAGCTGTCCCAGCCTTCCCTGTGTCCCAGGTGTCTCAGGCTGTCCCCTAAGGCAGCATGAAGCCGCAGCCAGGCTGCCCGGGCTTCTCGGCCAGGCCAAGCTTGGCTGGGGGCGTCCTGCGTCTTCCCGTTTCCCCTAACCTGGGGGACGAACCTCTGGCCATTCCCTGTGCCCGGGAACGGTGCGGATGCCCGGGGGGCACGGCTGCTCACGCCCCTCCCCTGCCCTCAGCGCCAGCCGCTGCTCACCAGCCTCCAGTTCTTCGCACTGATTTGGAAGCGGATCGCGGGGCGCGGAGATGGGGGAGCAGCGCACTAGCGCCTTTGAGCCCTGCAATCGCCTTTCTCTGGGAGCCGAACTCTCTTTCCCCCAGGGCCGTAGGCTGCGGGGCACCCAGAAACCCCTCGAAATTCCAGAGCCCTGCGGACTGCCCCACGCTTGGTCAAATTTATTGTAGCGTTTTTGTAGGTCAGAGCAGCATCCCCAGAGCTTGTACGAGTGCAGTATTTTATTGTGTAGCTTGTGCGCCTTTCTCGGGAGCGTTCCTGCTTTCTGGCTCTGCCGTTTGTTTCGAGGCTGACCTCGCTGGTCGCATTTTTGATCCCTCAGTCAGAGACTCGCCCATTTATTCAGTGCTCGCTAGCCCTTCCATGTGCACAGCCCTACTTTTTAAGTCGGATTCCCCGATGGCTTTAAAACCCCATAGCTAGAAAGTTGCGCATCGATTCAGCGCTGGCACACACCGAGAGCCTCTAAGAAAAAAGAGAAAGAGGAAAAAAAAGAAGAGAGAAAAGGAGAGAAAAAAAAATCTCTCTTGCTTGTTTTGTTTCTGCCTAAATGCCCGTAGCGTGGAGCATCCCTCCAGGGAGCGCCGCTCCGAGGGGTGTTAATGTGGTCGATTTGGGGTACAAATGTTTGGAAATGTTTCCCGATTCGCACAGAAGGAGGGGGGATTTGCAAACTGTTGCTGCCACATGGCCCCTCCAGCCTGCCCATTCTCATTGTAATGAGGCCGGCGCGTGCCTCATCTGCCGCNAGCACATTTCTGTTAAAGGCTGTAACGATCACTATTGAGTCTCTCGCTACAAATCGATGGCTTCTTTTCCATACAAATGCCTGCTTATGCCTTTATGTTCTCCATCTGTTTGTAGCTAACACCTGCCATTCAATAAATCGATTTGGCCATTTAATGTAACAGCTTCCCGGGACATTTTTTCATGCCAGATGCCACAGCAGCTCCAAACCTCTACCGTAGCCCAGCGCCCCACCAGCACAGCCGCCCAGCCCCGGGCCGCGCCTTGGCAGAAACCTGCTGCCCGGGTGTGGAGCAGAGCTGTAAAGTAAAGAAAACATTAAAAAGTGCCTTATTTTAAGAAACACATTTCTAATACTAACCCCACCGATTTCACCTTCTTCTTTAACACTCTGGTTTCTGTACGCCTGGGAAGTGTTATCTGGTCCTGGCTGCCAGTGGCAGGTGTACAGGTAGTACTACAATTCCTGTGGGTCACAGGCATCAGGGTGGTTTGTGACATTTTTGGCTCCCTTTTATTTTACTCACCAACAGACACTTCACGTGTTAGGGGATTTTGTGTTTTAAGGACACAAAGACACTCTGCATGCAGTTTATCACCCCATGGGATGGGGCAAACTACCTTACAGGGACTTGTGGGATGGGAGACCCCAACATTCCACTTGTTTCAGGGTGGCAGCTGTCTTTGAGAAGTCACTTTGTCAGGCATCAGGGCTGAGTCCCCCCCTAGTCCCTGAGCTGCAGCAATGCTGCAGTGCCCTGCAAGAAGAGCAAGGGGAGGTGAGTGCTCACTTGCATGCAGCTCTGCCCCATGCCATGGCAAATATTGAGTTTCCCTTTGGCTGCCCCAAAATAGGCTCTGTGCTAAGCTGAGCAGAGAGAAAAGGTAGGTGTCTCTAGATGTCACCTCTTAGGTCTCAGGGAAGGGAAAAAGACATCACTGGGGATATGAGAAAGTGATGTAATACATGGGGAAGTTATGCAGCTGTCTCCTCATGGAGCAGCTCTGGGCTGGCTGAGTTCCTCCAGAGGAGGCGATTTCAGTACTGCTGGGATTTTGTTTGACTGCATTTGTTGTATAATTTATTGTGCCTAGAGCCTTTGTAAGGTGCCTTTGCTTTAGATTTGAATAAATACATAACATGAAATGCAATACAAAAATAGTTATAGATATGCATATATTTCATCTATGTGAGTCTGTTTCTTAATTAGTTCAGTGCAGGCCATGGAAACCATTTGTAAATGCACTTGACTGTAAAAGCCTAATTTGCTTTGAAAGTCAGACAGAAAGTCATGCAGTCATTTGGCACTTTTACCTGAGATAGCTGGATAAAAATTGGATTTCTCATAAAAAGCACCCCTGGAAGCTATGGTTGGAACTGAGAGTAGTTACCTGGGAGATAACTGAATCTTTCTCTTTAAGTCTGAGAGTTGTGGGTGTGATTGGCAAGGGAGAGTTGGAGGGGATGGAGATTTCTCACTTGGAGCAGAGGTTCCCACATTTTGTTTCATATACAAGTCATGTATGGATCAACATTCACTGATGGGACACTGGCCTGAAGCAGCATAACAAAACAAGTACCGTCTGCCTTCTTAAAGGGGAAAAATTCCCTTTCCAGTCTTCGTAGTAAGTCTCCCATGGGCCAGGCTTTGGGAACTCCTGCATCAGAAGGTCTGTGTCTTCAAACAGATGGCTGGGCAGCTCTTGGCTACTTAGAATATGTTTGGACCTATATTATATAGCACTGAGTAAAAAGATCTGTCACCAAAAAACCATAAAAGGCAGTTTTAACCCTTCCCCTGGGGAGTGGCATGGATCCATGCTCTGCCTGTGTTACCAGCCCCTCCTCTCCAGTCCCCCATACTGAGCCCACGGGATGTTTGGTCAGGGCCCAGCATTGTGGTGCTGACTTTAGACAGTCGGAGGAAGAAACCTCAGACCTCTGGCATGTGAGAGTTGGCAGAGCAAATCGCAGAGTACGGCCTCAGTGCAGTCACTGTGCATCTTGTCTCAGAGGACAGAGAGGAAGTGGAGCAGAGTTGGGAAGCACTTTTGGAGTGGCCAGAGGTGCATGGCATCCAACCCTGCAGCCAACAGAGGTTGATGACATGCCATCACCCCAGTGATATCTACCTGCTTGGGGCTGGTCTGTCATTGCAGGCTTGTCCTGCCATCAGGCACGGTGGCTGCATCGGGTTCTTACTGAGCTTTTCTGCTTTCCTCATTCTTTTGGTAGTCTGGCATAGAGCAGAAACTGTTAAATGCCCTGGACTGAATTTCTGGAGAGATGTGAAGGCCAGCTCTGTCAGGAGAGGGTCTGTGGGACTCAGTGGAGTTGCACCTGCTCATGCACCAGGATAAGCTGCGGCAAGGCAGCAGCAGCAGCAAACTTCTCAGAGCTGCACACTGATAAAAGTTAAAGGTATTTAAAATACAGCTGACCACTTAAGTACAAAAATATGCTTTAAAATCCCTTCATTGCAGGTAAAACTTGCTAATGACTGGAGAGAAAGACCATTCTGAGTTCTTATACATAACATTAATTTTTATTTCTAGTAAAGAAAGATTTTAAACAGGACCAGCTGCTTCCACAGCCAACCAAAAGCAATCCTAGATTGTCCAGATGGAGTCACTCAAGACAGAGACATGAACAAGGGCTGCCACCGGCTCCAGGATTTCTGGGCTTGTCCTATTTTAAGAAGATCTCACATCCTGCAAACACTGCTTATGGGAAATGATTGGGTGCAGAAATCCTAGTGAGAGCCCATGAGGCAGCCTCCTGTGGAGATGTGGTGATGTGGCATGCTGACATTTTGGCATAACGTGGTGATGATTTTATGTTTGTATCAGCTCTCCAAGAGGAAAGTAAATATGTGACATATTGTTCAGGGAAACAAAACAAACCAGACAATGGGGTCCTGTGCCCAGTGACTGATGTAGCCTCTGCAGGCCCATGCAAAACCTCTATTCCTTTGTGATCTGGGGATGCTGGGAAAATGAGTGCATCAGGGTATCCAATACCCATCCCTGGACCATCCAGCCCTCCTCGCTTTTTGTCTTTGTGTGCGGCCATGCAGGGAGCAAACACAGAGCACCCGCTGAGTTTCTATTGTTTCTTCTGTCTAATGGCCCTACTTAGCCATGGAGGAGTGGGATGGATTTGCGCCTTGTGCACATTGTTCTTGGGGTTCAAAAGAATACTTAAGCCAGAGCAGTAGTTAGTATGACAATGGAATAGAAATGAACATTCACTTCAGTGGCTGTGGATGGCACAGGGGCTTAGATAATGGGACAAGGGAGAAGAAAATTAATGAATCTCTCGGTTTGTCTGTTGACCCATCAGCATAAATATCTTGTCAGTCATATTTGACAGCAGATCTAGTTGGCTGGTAAGAGCCCGGTTTGCGCGGGAACCCAGATGTATTCTTTAAATCAAAAGTTTATTCAGGTAATTTAGCAGACTAAAAAAAACTGATACCTGACCACATAGTGAGCCCCAAACGGACGAGCAATAAACACTTCATTTGTGAGTGTTAAGTGATGTAAACCAGTGGTACACTGAGTGCACGGGTACCAACTCCTTCCTCCCGCTTTGTGCCCATGGATGGTCAGAGATGCTCCTTTGCAGCCTACACACGAGCCTCTCTTCAGCTGAGCAACTGTGAGGACTTCCCGTGAGGCTATTTAGTGCTCTTATACAGGGCTATGCTGTCACCCTTAACCAGCTGGGAGGGATCAAGAAGGCTTCTGTCACCGGGTGCCCTTTGTCAGTGGCTGCTTAAGGGTGGCAATCACTGAAGTCTCTTTAGGTGACAAGGTCATCTGTGAGAAGGCAGACAGCAGCATCCATCCCAACCGGATGGGAACGAAGGACAAGAGGGCACGGGCTTAAGATCTGCCAGGGGAGGTTTAGGTTAGATATTAGAAAGAAGTTCTTTACAGGGAGAGTGATCAGGCATTGGAATGGCCTGCCCAGAGAGGTGGTGGATTCACCGTCCCTGGAGGTTTTTAAGATGGGACTGGATGTGGCACTGAGTGCCATGATCTAGGAATCACAGAGGTAGTGGATCAAGGGTTGGACCTGATGATTTCGGAGATCTCTTCCAACCCAGTTAATTCTATGATTCTATGATTCTATGAAGCTGTCATGTTGGAGCAATTAAACAGTTGGGTAAGGCTGACACACTGTTTTGTTTAAAAGCCTGGGGTGAGGCATGGGTCCATTCTGTGTGGTTCTGGTTCCTACACACACAAATGCTGTGTGGATAACCCTTCTTCTCAGAACTCAGGATGGGATTTGTCTCATCTTACTTTAGCCTTTTAATAGGTATATAGGCCATGTTAATTATCCACATTTCCTCCTGAGTCAACGCTGGGAGACGGGATCATATCACTCATTCTGGGAGGGGACTCTGAGCTAGGCAGGATGAATCATCATCTGCAGAAACCCTGCTCTCTCCATTGACTCCAGAGGACCTGCATGACTTGATCAGGTGAGACCCCTAATTTTTAGAAAGCTAAAGAAAGGTGAGATTGATCCCTTCCTTGGTGCATGAGTAGAGCAGGGATGATGTCGTCTCCCCTGATGCACAACAGCTCAGGTGGCATCTGAGCATCAGCCACTGGCCAGTGCTTGGAATGTCTGGCTGAGATTAAGATAAGGGTTGTCTCAGCTCTGTCAAGAGCACAGTCCTTATGACAAAGCTTGCAGAACTAGGTATAAGGTGTGAATAAATACAGTTTCATGGACTGCTTGCATGTTGGCACTACTTCCATTGAAACTTGCCTTATGTGACAGTAGGACACGTAAGTAAAAGGCATTGTTACAACCTGGAAAGGGTACAAGCTGGGATATCTGGATTAAGTGAGGGATCTGTACCACAATCATGATGCTGAATGGATTAATTGGTAAGATCAGGTTGTGCACTGTGGATTAGATTTTGAGTACCCTTTCAACTTTGGGGTCAGAGGAGTCTAATGCAGGATTCTGTTTTAGGCCCATTCCTAAGAAAATCTGGAGCATTGCAGTAAAAGTAGAGGAAGGAATGATTCAAATTACATATACTACAACTAATGAACTCTTTGTAGGTTACAAAGCATTTCTATCTTACTGTTTATACATTGGGAATGCTCCAAAACAGATAGCACAATGAATCAATAGATTTTAAAATATATCTGGGTTTTATTACTTCATTAGGGGATCTCATAGTTAACCCTTGAATAATCAGCTTAAAAGCAGAAGGCAGATTTACTGGCATACGGTTTTACATGGATATTTTGCTGGTCAAATGCCAAAATACATAACAATTTAGATTTCCAGTGTGTTTATTATCTAGTACCTAGCAGAAGCTTTAGCCTTCAGTCTTGAATCACTGAAAGGTAGCTCAAGTCTTTGGATAATATCACCAAACTTGGATTCTTTCTCTTGTATACTGGGAAACATTTTATTCTGTTCATGATGAATTGCCCAGTGAAGGCACTGTACACAGTATATTGTATAATATTGCTTATTTTGGTGCCTACTTGTTTTCCCATTTAAGAGTTTTGGCCACATTTACATGTTTGCTTAATTTCATTCTTGCTGCAGAACCTCCGTGGACGAGTGCTGCTTCTTGTCTCATTTTAGAAACAATTCACAGCTGATTAATTTCTGCTAACTCTTCAAATCGATGAAAACAGCAAGCATTCATTTGCAAGGACTAATTCCAGCCTCAAAGTATTCCTAAATGTAGTTTTTTTATTTATGAGTCTTTTTCCTGGTCATTTCCTATTTCTTCTTCCATCAGAAATGGTATCTAAAACAGGAGGATAGTCTATGTCCTGTAGCCTTGAATTTTAACCATCATTATATCTGTTTTTTCTCAGAACAACTCTATATGACAGGGCAGAAAAATCACCAGGGACAACTTTCCTCACATTAGCTCGCCAGCAGTGACTGCTGCCAGTGGAGATCTAGCAGGGAAGCAATGACAGAAGATGCTGAAGATAAAAGTCTGGCAGGGATACGACTGCTAGTCCAAATTCTGCTTCCTCCCTCCTGCCTGCTCTTCTTGCCTGGGGGGAAGCCAGTTCACTGTACACTTAGGTAGGTGGGTGGCACAGGAGCCAGAAAATATCCTCTGTGATGGACCTGTTTCAAAGTATCTCTTCTTCCTGCATAGGGTGGAAAAATGGTTAAAGATAGGAAATATATTTGCCTGCTGATGTACTTCTGTGGTTCTCATGAGGCTCTTAATGAAGAGCCTCACTATTCTTACCTGAGGCAAGGCAGCCCTACCAGGAAGCTCTTCCTAAACCCAGAGGCAGGTGTTCCATGTGATGGAAAACAACACACTGACCTGAATTCTGTTGTTAGCCAGCACTATAGTAGGATAATAGTGGTGAATCAGAGAGAGACAGGCTGTGTGTCAGGAAAGACACTTATCCTTGGTCTGTTGCCGGTACAGTTTTGCTAGGAGTTTGCAGCTGAGGCCAGAGACTGTGGGATGTTCTGGATGTTTAAAGAGAGAATAAGCACTGGATAGGTAAGGTGATGTTGCCTGCAAAGATCTCAGCATAAAGAATGAAGGAAAGCTAAAAAAGGACATAAGAAAATAGGAAAAGGAGAAAAAGTATGGAGGTAACTTCTTTGTATGATGTGGAGAAAGAGGTGGGACAGAGGGCAAGTGACCGGATTTCGAGAGAAGTCTGCTTTAGCTCACAAACTTATGATACCCTAGACATGGGTGTATCTGCTCTTCTGAAGGCAACCATTTGGCAAAAAAATAACCAACAACTGCATGCCTCTACTGTGCATTGGTTGGCATCAGTTCTCTTCTTATTAACCAGACTGGCAAATTGATGAAATTAAGCTTGATTCTAAAATTGCTATTCACATTACTTTCTTTCATATTACTTTTAGCACAGTCATTCGGAGGCACACAGCGAGAGTCATTAGAAAATTCACAGAAATGACCAGAGTTTGAGTGACTGCAGCCTGGATGAGGAAGTACCAACAAAAGCTGCTGTACAAGTACAGTACCTAAGGAATAGAAGTTTTCTTAGCAAAACATAGCGATGGTAACAGTATGGTTGAGTTTTGTGATGTATCACCATGAAAGTGGTTTCACTTCACTCCTAAAATAACAGAGATTGGCAAGTTTTATTGCTCATAAATCTGCCAGAGAGTCAAAGCCTTGTATTGCTGTGGATGCCAAAGCACTTCTAACAACAGACTCAGTACTGCCATATTTGTTGAAGTGTTTTGGGTAGCGCTTAGATGACCTGAAATTATGCTGCCCATAATCCTATCAGGTGCTGTTAAACCAATGAAAGCAGCCACCAAATTCTGTCAGCGGGTCACAGTTCTGACCAGGTCCCTGTGCTGCCTCAAACCAATTTTTCTTGAATTCAGTGACTCTGAGAGATTTTGGACAGGCAGCATTATAGGCTGATACTCTCTCTTACTAGTGGATCCACTACAGCACAAGCAGCAAAAATGCAAGATATTCTGTGCTGCTCATCTGTTGTGGTTTATCTCCAACCACTCTCTCACTCCCCTGCAGTGGGATGAGGGAGAGACTCAGAAGGGCAAATGAGGGAAAACTGATGGGTTGAAATAAAGGCAGTTTAACAGGCAAAGCAAAAAACAAGGGTGCAAGCAAAGAAAACATGGAATTAATTCACTAATTCCCATGGGCAGGCAGGTATTCAGCCATCTCCAGGAATGCAGGGCTCCATCACATATAACAGTGACTTGGGAAGACAAATGCCATAATTCCAAACATATTATTTTCTTCTTTCTTGCCTCCCCCCC
>VYXB01007803.1:0-10652 GCA_013397135.1 Pachyramphus minor | reverse complement strand
AGGGTGAGAGGCAGAGAAGATCTTAACACTGTATAAGCACTTCTCAGCAGTAGGAAAAACATTCTCGTGTTATCAATACTGTTTTCAGCACAAATCCAAAAAACATCCCCATACTGGTTACTACGAAGAAAGTTAACTTTATCCCAGCCAAAACCAGCAGATCATCTAGTTTTCCTTCATACCAGCATGTAAGGATAGCCAGTAGCATTAGAAAGTTTGTACTACACCCATCAGAAAAGATGCTTGCACGCTTTGTATGTGGATTGGTACCCACTGGCAGTAAAGCAGAAGTCATCCAATTCATTGTATGCAAGACACGTAGTGTGTAGAGGTGACAGTGTCTTTTGGTCACTAACATGTTGGGTGGTGACTTGGAGGGAAGCCACAAGTTCCTGAGCCAGCAGGTCCTTCTGGTGATTTTGACAGAGACTGCTGAGTTGCTGATTTTCATTAGTGGTTATGTTTGGATGTTGTATTCCAAAATGTGTCAGGGTTCAATGAAATGTGGAGCTCTCAGTTGCTAAGAGATGGAAGTGAATTTACATTGCTTTGACCTAAATGTTAGTAAGTAACAGGAGTCATTGCTGTCTACCAGTCCTTTGCAATTTCAAGTCCTTGAAATTTCAAGTGCAAGGTTTGTATCTATATTTGGTGAAGTTATGTGGGAATGGTCAGAAGGTCCCTGGCTCTCCAGAGTTGTGTCTCTCCTCTTCTAATGCAGTGCCACAGTAATGGGAAGACTTCACTTAGCTGAGCTCAGGGCATTATCATCCATTAGAATTTAGATACTATTACTTTTCTCCATCTGGGGAAGATCTTGCAGTGTTTGTGGCTCTGGACTGCCATTGTCTGCTGCTGGGACATCTGCAGAGGGAGAACGTTTGGGTAATAGGGAACAGAGCAGCACCAAGCAGGCTGTAAGCCTAATTCAAACATGCAAAGCAGGACTAATGTTTTGCATTGATCAGAGAGGGTTTTCTTTGAAAGACCCAGGTCTCCAGCGGCTGTAAGTGCTGAAAGGTAGTCTGGTGAAGGAAGCTATTTCTGTGGAGATAACAGCTAATTATTTGTGCCAGCATTTTATCAGTAAAGCAGCTCACAAATCAGAGTAAACTGAAGTATGAAATCTCTAGGAGCAATGACTGCTTTGCTCTGTCCCTCTCCCTGGAAATCAGGTGTGTGGAAATGTGGGAGTATGCATGCTACTATTCAAATGAGACTTCTTACTAGACCTATTGTTAATGTCTATTCAAATGAGACTTCTTACTAGACCTATTGTTAATGTCTGCTTTCTCTCTCCCCAAACCAGGGAGTTGCTTAAGTAATTTATCAGAGGTTTATAGATATGTGATGAATTCTGTGAAGTTTGGTTGTGAGCTTGCTGGATATCTGTCCATTTTGATGAACGGAATGCAGGGAACCTCACCACATCCACACTATTTACATACCCAGGCTGAAAACTCCCTGCTTTACCAGGACACTGCTGGATACTTCATGGTTATAAAAGTCCTTCTCTTGCTCTGTGCAGAGGAAGGGCCTGAATCCCAGGTGACATTTGATGGCCTCATGTTATGCAGAAGGTGATCACTGAATCTGTGAAGCTCTCAATAGACCAAACTGACTGTCTCATGTTTGCTCTCATTTTCGCACCTTCCTTTGGGAACAGTCAGGTAGAATCTCAGAAGATCGTAGGACAGGACTTGGGGTTAAAACTCAACTGCCTGTAATTCTGATCTGTAATATTGTCATCTTTGTAGCTCTGTGCAGGGCTCTGGTCTTTCCATGGTAGGAAAGGGACAGGAAATGGCCATAAAATGTTTGAGGACTTGGAGTGATGGCTCCGTCAACATCTACCAGCAGTGGAGTGAGGGAGTGTCCAAAGACAAGGCTTGAACAATGCAGTCAGTGGCAATATATACGACCTTGGATTGATACAGTAAGAAGAGACTGTTTGGTTCGTTCAGTGGCTAAGCAGACAGTAAATGACTGTTTAACTGACGTTATATCTTTATTTCTTCTGTTCATCCAGAAATCCAAATTATAGGAAACCACTGGAATAAACAAGAATCACCCGTTTCTTTGGTGCATTGCCATCTACACACAGTCATGGGCTATTAACCTTTACAGCAACTTTTCTTTTACTCCCCACCTACAAGCCCTGTCACTCAGCCGATTCACATGATTTCTTTGAATCCCAGTTGTGGCTTGATACAACTATTTTAATAATGTAGCTGTAGAGAGCTGCTATTACCTTGAGATTACTGTCCTGATCTTATCATCTGGTGAACCCAAGTCAGAGTTTAACTGAAGTGCAACTTAGAGGAACTGAAAGTAGGTTGTATGCACTCATTTATTGTAAATAAGAAGTTTGCTGAAGAAAGGTGGATTGTCTGTGAGTCAACACCTTTACCTGCTTTCCTGGTGTGTCATACCTTGGTATTTGCTTTACTGTGCGTGAAGGGCGGCATCTTGTTCCTCTTATGATTAAAATGGCAGGTAGGGTAGCACTGAAATAGGTACCTCACTTGGCTGTGGTCCTCACCTCTGTGACTGCATCTGGACAGGTTGCAGGAGCTGGATGACTGTCATGCTGCTTCCCACTCTCTGTGGCCCTGCCTGGAGGCCACTAGAGTCCATGTGCTTTGGTGTCTCAGGCCTTCCTGCTTCGCTTGAGATCAGGAGGGTTAACCTGGGGCCACTTGCCTGAAAACAACCTTGTGAAATAGCCCAGTGCATCAGCAGGATTGTACACTGTGTGCCCTGTAACACGGTCCCATGGCTGGAGAAAAGCCACAGTGTACAGTGTTCTCCAATCTCAGGTGACAGATAATGCATTCCCCCAGCCAGAAAGGCTGAGTGATACTGCCTGATGCATCCTCAGCCCAGATCCATGGTGGAGCTTTTGAGGGTTATGAGCTATTGCACATCAGGTATACACAGAGGGTCATGCTGATGTTTACTTCGCTGGGAGCACAGAAGTGGTAGGTGTGTACAGGGGATCAATGAATGTGTGGTAACATTTTCTGCATTTAGCTCTCCCTCCAAGGAGAAAATTCATGCTTTTGGGTTTTCTTTCAGATTTGCAGAAACGCAGCTGGCTCAGCCAGCGCCCATCAGAATATGGTTTTGTTGACTGAAGATTATTCATTTAGCAGATTTCTGTTGGAGATGCTCACAAATGTGGGAGTTGCTGGGTTAATCTTCATAGAAGATAGAAAAATTGGCAGCAGAAGGAATTTTTGAAAAGACAAATTAAAATTAAGGGAAGAAGCAGGTGTGAAGTAAATTATTTGCAGTGGAGTGTTTTCCTTTCTGAGCTAGCAGAGAATGTAAGGGTATTTCCTGGGGACAAGAATGTCACATTTAGAGGTGTCCTTCCTTTGCTAATAAGGAGGTGAAAATCCCTTAACAGTTAAACTTTTCCTGCTCAAACATGCCCATTACAGGCAGAAGAGGTTCTGTGATTAGTGTTTACTGGCCTTTTGGGTCTTTGGTTAAGTTCTCACAGACATTTAATTTGCCATGAAGAATAAAGTTGCCATACCAATGATTAAGGAAGTTTTTCCAAATTGTGTTATTGTTTTGTTTGTGCCTGAGCAATTCCTGCAAAGAAGGAAACATGAACAAATATACCGTATTTTTTGCATAGCTCAGAGAATGCTGTGGCCATTACCAGAGGAGATTCTGTTCATAAACCTACCTGCCTATTGGATTTTTCCACCACAGGGAAAAAATTTTCTAGGTGGCGACTCAATTCAGTGTCCTGCCCTGTTGGTGTCACTTTGAGAGCAGCTGAGCTCTGTGAACCCTGAGGAACAGAGTGCACCACACTGTTCTTGAAGCATCCTGTGGATCTTCATGCTACAGCAGGAGCTTTGGGACCAAAAACCAATGCAAAATTTCTGGAGGCAAAGGGTCAGAAGCTTATGAAATGAAGACAAATTGGTGGATTTCTGTGATCTCCCAAGTCTGAGCAACTAGATCAGGGCATAGTCTCTTTGAGTCTGGTAGACCCCCAGCTGTTTGCTGTCTCTTCATCCCTTGCAGCCTGATCTGGTTGAAGATGTCCTCTCACTGCAGGGGGGTCGGACTACATGACCTTAAGGTCCCTTTGAACCCAAGATATTCTATGATTTTATATTGCAAGCAGAAACAATGTTTTGCAGTCATTGTAGCAACATTCAGCTTAGAACTGGCTTTGGAATCTGGAGGAAGAGATGCAGGGAGATTCCGATGTAGCCGATATGCTTGTCTGAAGATGGCAGACACACATCTGAAGAGGGGATTTAGATCTTTTGGCTTTCACTGCTGCAGCCAGCTGTTCTTTCTGATGGGCTTGTGCAAGTCTACCCTCAGCTTAGTTTCAAGTTTAACTTGCAAAGAAAGACCAAAATACTTATTGTTTTTCTTAACAAATAGGTTCTGTATGTTCCTAGGTTCCTCATGTCTTGCAGGGGGTCTGGCTTTGCTAGTAGCATGAGTCTTGAGACATGGCCTAACGCAACCTGGAATGACACTGCTTGAGAAATGCCTCCTACACAAAGTCTCCAGTACTCCTGACTCCCATTTGAGTGAAGAGCATCTTGAGAGCAGTTTTTCCCTCAGACCTGGAAAGTGTAACCCCTGGTGTGATCCTGTCTTGCACTGTGAATGTGACTGTGTGTCTGTGAGTATGCAGGGGAGCAACACGCTCAAAACCTCTGTTGGTGTTGCACATATGGAGGTCTCATTGAAAATCACCCTTGCAATTTAATATGTTCAGCAGAGCGCTGTACAAACTGTAAAGCTTTTGTCCTGCTTTGGACGTCCCTCTGACTGAGGTGCTTTGGGACTTAAGCCCATAATTGTGCCTATTGCAGAAAGATCATCACCTGAGGGGCAACAGATTTGAGGGATGTTGATATTTGGAGGTAGGAACAATTCAGATTCAAGGTTTCAAACACTGAGTGTGAAATGTGAAAGACAGTTTTTAATCACCCTTCAGCCCATTGTATTTCTATCATTAATCCTTCAGCACAACTAACCTTCTCAGTAGGTGAACTTTTTCCTTTTTCCCCTTGTCACACATCTAGGTTCCACTTCGTGCCCATTCTAATTATTAGTGAAATACAGCATCTTTATGATGCCCTAATAGTCCAGAGGCTCCAGTTCAGGGCAGGAAATTCCCATCATTAAGGGTTTGCTGAACTCTCTCTCTCTAGAAAATGACATTTACTAATTACATCATTTTGATGTATATGATACCCAATCCAAACATGTTATAAATTAGCAAAAGCTCATTTGTTTCACGAAAAGTATTGTTCTTCTTTTATTCAATGACCTTTTTGTTCCTCTATATCCTGGACCAATCAAGTGCTGGTGCAGTCGCTGACTTCTGAGCACAGACAATAGCCTATTCCGTCTATTCTGTTCAGATGACTGTAGGAATAGGCAGTCACTTTGTCATGTGGAGACTGGAGGTTGTATAAAACCCCTTTTCCCACCATTTACAGAGAGTCTGAATCCTGAGAGGAAAACCCTGTCATAATAATAATAATAATAATAATAATCCAGAAGCTAGGGCCCATTGAAGTTTTCTCAGCTTTATGATTTGGGTGGGGTTGGAATGCAACCCTCCCCAGCCAAGGCTCATTCCAATTTTTAGAGCTATAGCATGGATTGCCTTTCCATAATTTTCTAGCAGCAGACTGTGTTTTTTTCAATGAGCTTCATATGTAGTTTCCACAGAGAAACTTCATTCACTCATAAATGTAGCAGGTCCAGGGGCCACCTGGTGCAAGCCCGTTCCTTTTTTCTCCAAACCTCCTGGGACAGAGAGTGCCTTTCTTCTTGGTACTTGTCAAGCAGCCCAGCAGAACAGCCCTGGGCTGGACTGGTTGTTGCTGTAGTTCAAACCCACAGCAATCCTCAGCCACCTTCTCAATGCTGCAGTGCCTGACAGCAGGCTCTGCTCCAGATAAAGCATCCCGTGGGAGATTCCTGTGCAAAGGCTCTTGCTGGAGAATGGAAGGAACAAGGTGATGGGGGAGCTGACACTGTAGCAAAGTTCTTAGGTGCTTTTGTGAGTGGCCTCAGCAAATGCCATCGTGGAACTGGGACAAGGAGTGTTGATGTGCTGGGGGGATGCTGGTGTATGATGGTAAGGGCTGATGCTGTGCCAGAAGGCTCTGACTGGGAGTGTTTTGTGCCATCCAAGCACCAAAGCAACTCATCTGCAATATTCCTGTGGCCAGCCAGAGAGAAGCAGCATCTGGTGGAACCTCTTGGCAAGGTCTGAGCTCACAGCCACCCCACACCTGCAGCCTGTGCAGCCCCAGCCTGCAGCAGCCTCTTACTGTGCCACAGGGTCCTAGGGAGCAGGCAGGGAGACAGTGAGCAGGGAGGAGAGGCAGCAGGAGGACTAAGACTTCTGTAAATCCCAGGAAAGCAGCAGCTCTCCAGTTCCACTGTTATCCACAGAGGAAGCATTGAGACACAAGCTGAGAGGCGTTACATGTTTTTGGTGGGGCTAGTAGAGGGCTAAGAGACCTCATTAGCATCATTCATATATTTCTGAGCAGTCATTTAGTACCATTCTTCTTCCTACCAGCCCTTTTGGAAGGCAGCATATACCATTCACAGCAAGTGTTTATCTTCCAGCTTTAAAGACAGACGTCAGAATATTTCCCTCCTTATTCATGCTCCGTTTTTTCTCACAGCCCAATTATTCATGACATCACCACCTTTTCCTCCTCAGCCCCAGACACAGTGTTTCTGTGGCTACAATTTCCTGGACAAGAGTTTCCAGTTTGCATTGTTGGGGGGCGGGGGGAACAGGAGGGGAAAAAAAAGGTTGTTTCGTGTGGAAATGTTAAATGAGAAATGCAGCCATGGAAAACTCAGATGTGCGCACACACATACACACATGCACACACAGAGAACAACAAGAACAACAACCACCAAGGTTATTATAATTAATTTAAAATCTGTTTAGAAAAGGGTTCCTTTTATGTTGGACAGGCTCTTTAAGCAGCTCAAGAAGTATGAAAAACAGGAAATCAAACTGCCTCATTAGGAATTGACTCTGCTCAGTAATTAGAGGCTAGAAAACAAAACAAGGAAAAGCAGGTGGCGAGTGAGCTCCAAGCAGGCAGCTATTGTATAATTTCAGTGTTCTGCAGGCTAACAATGTTATTTTTTTCAGAAAAGTGTTACTTCCATGGAGAAATGACTATGAGAATCATCCAAAGTTTAATGTGAAAGCGCTGCTTGCTCAAAATCAATCCAGAGGCTGCTAACTTGGCTCAGCCTCGGGTTTAATTCATAATTAGGCAGTATTTTGCTGCATTTAAAAAGACAACTCTGTTCTCCAGCATCGACTGTTCTCCTGCGAAAATCATGTTAAAAGTAATTACCAAGTGATCCCATATTTTGCTGATACAGTCAGATGAGATAACCCTAGACATTAATATCAATTATATCTTCCCACAATAACCTTTGCTGAGCAAATGCTGCCAGTGATTTCCAGCAAATATCTGTTTATGTTTTAGTCATGCCAAAATAAGGCTTTGCTTGCTGCACTCACTTACTCCTTCATTTTTTGAAGGAATGTGCTTTTTGCAGAGAGCTTGCTTCCAAATACCCCAAATAATTTGCCCAAACTGAATTTGGATGGTGTGAGCAATAGTCACCCTTTGGGAGTGCCTGCTCTGCCCCTCAGGGGTGGTTGCAGGGCTTTCTGACTCATTTTATTGACCTGGGGAAGGTATATATATTGCAAAGGGCAAACACTTGTGGGGAACAGGGATAGCTCCTCATTGAGCCACAATACATTTGTTAATAAATCAAGTCTTTTCCCAACAACTAAGTAGATAGATGCAAAAGGTCTAAAAAAGCTACCCAAACATCACCAACTTGTGTGCGTGGGGAATAATGATGAAGGAAATGGCTCTCTTCACATGGTTCTCTTGTGGGCAGAAAATAGAAGCTACTTTTGTTGTACGCATTTTTTTTCAGTGGGAATTTTAGTCCAGGTCTCTAAAAACAACAAATACTAACCAATGATAAAGCATGAGTATTTACCTACTGTTTACTGCTGACATCCTCTCAGGATATGGTGTGGCTGAGTGAGTGCACTTTGGCTCACGACGGGCCTGGTGACTTTGCAGGATGAAGCCCTTGATTGGGAATGCTGATCAAATGGAGGCAGCAGAGTTGTGCAGTTTTTCCCCTTGCTGGATGGGTACTTCATGGCTCTGTGGTGACCTGTACCTTTGGGCAGCCAAAGACTGTGGCTGGGGGAGAGGGCTGTGCTTTCCACAGTGTCTGCAAGGGTTGGGCATGGTGCAAGGCAAGTCTGGTAAAGGAAAGCTGACAGCCAGCTGCAATCAAAGCAGATTCCCTGGAGTAAACAGGGTGTCAGTAAGATTAAGAGTCAGCCTTCCTGTGTCTGAGCCAAGCCACAGAGCCAGGGAAGAGCTGCAATCGGCACTAGATTGATTTATGCCAAGTGTGGTACTGCAGGAAGGACTGTGGCTGCTACAGAGGTTTGTGGTCTCTGGCACATTTCTTATCCTGTAACAAAACTCAGGTGGACAAAGAGGGAAGTTTACTGGGTGTTCAGGTTTACCTGGGAGCAGCTGCCAGCCCACTGGCCACAGGGACAGTGTGAGCATGGCAGCTTTATGCTCCAGGAGTGGTGCCTGTGGGTAGGACAGGTGTCACAGGTCTGCAAAAGCCATCAAATAAAAATCAAAAGAAATTCTGTCAATTGTTATTAAAGATGACTCCTTAAAGCACTTATTCCTTAAGGGAAAGAACTTTAGCATCTAGGAGGGGACATGGCTGAGTTTCTGGAGTTATGAAGGGAGCTCCCTGTAGCTTGCTGCTCTGCTGTCAGCAGTGAGTGGGTACCTTTTTCCACAAACAAGCTCTCTGTTTTGGGCTGCTTCCTGCCCTGGGCAGGCTGCTTAGAGAGGACAAGGTTAGCAAGGGGTGGAGTGGTGCACATCCAGCCCAGAGCTGCTCTGGGCTGCATGTTGCTGCCCATACTCTACCTTGGGAGAGAACTCTGTCTTCTTGTAGAAAGTGGTGGTGGCAAAGCCTCCCATTTACATGACTGGAGGCACTGGTGTATGGTATGCAGCACAAACATGCCTTGATTTAGCAATTAAAAGGTTTCTTGCTCCTAGCCAGGAGAGTGGTGTGATGAATCGTGTTGGTGGAACACAGGCTAGTCCTGTGTCTGGTGGAGAAGGAAAGGTATGAGAGTGTCACCTTGCCAAAGGTGAGCATTAGGAACATACCCAGGTGCTTACGTGCTGTGCGCCCATATGGGAAATGTGTCCCTTTCACCCAGCGCCCGGTGGCTGCCTCAGAGAACAGCTCTGGGCAGCTGGAAACCACTCTGCTGAACAAAGGGACCTTGTGCTAGCTTGGAAGATCAGATATGCTGAAAGCAGCATAGATTGCCAACCTTCCTGTGGTGGAATAGCCCCAGAAAATGTGGATGCAGCTTTGACTGTGCTTTTCTCTCCCATCATCCTCCTCAGTGGGTTTCCTTTGGTCAGCAGGTTTGTGTTGCTTTCCTGTTGTCATGCATGCATTTGCTGCCAGGGTAGGGGGTTACCTTACTGGCAAGTTGAACCTTATTCCTAGATCTATTGACATTTACTGTAAGTACTTAAGCTGGGCAAATAATCCATGAATATATGTTGACATTTCTAAACCAATTTGCTTAGACTACTACTACACCTGTCTAGGGATTAGTCTTTGCAAACATTCAGTGGACTGACTTCTGTCGTAAATATTCACAGGAAGGGTCTTTCAGCATCTCAGAGAACACATTTGAAAGCAGCTCACAAATGTGTGAGGGTTGGACCTGCCACTGTGTGTATTTATTAGGGAGCAGATATAATTTCATGGCTTAATTACCCGATTGTAAGCAACAGTGCTACTTAAAATCAGCGTAACTGCTACTTGGGAGGCCTTTGAACCCCACATTGCTATGCTTAAACTACATAGCCAAATGATAGAAACTGCATAAACCAGCACCACAGATGAACCCATGAAAATCTTCAAACAAACAAAAAAATCTCTGAATACATCAAATGTGAATAATTTGTTGGGATTTAAAAGTTCTTAACAGGAACAGCTAATGATTTCCTGTGGTTTCACAGTGCAGTGGCTGAGAGGGATGTGGGGAGGAATGCCACACCACCTCCTGTATTGTTTAAATCAGGCTCTTGTAGGTGAAATTTGTGAACTCATGAGAATGAAAGTTTCCCAGCACTGGCAAGGATCCAGGCAGAGTTTGGGCAGACATTGTGCAAACTTCCCTGTGCATCTCCAGGGGCTGATTTACTGCAGGATGAATGGGGTCCCCGAGCCACCCTACTAGCCCAGCCCAACATTGTTGGTATCTTCCAGTCTCAGGGTAGGTGAGCATCTGGGCTGCCTGACAATGTAGCTCTGCCTCCTTCCATTCCTCTCTCCTGCAAGAGGAGGAGATGTTGCTCCCTCTTCCAAAGCAGCCTCAATCCTGATTTGCATCAGGCTTGCTATTTCAGTCCTGGGAACTCCAAAGTTGCTGGATTAAGTTCTTTCGTTGTTTTTACACATGTCCCTTTGGGGCCGAGCTGAGCTGTTAAAAATAAGGCACTAGAAAGACAAAT
>VYXB01007802.1:69640-120832 GCA_013397135.1 Pachyramphus minor | reverse complement strand
TCCTGTCCCTCCTTTAAGAGCTTCAGACCTTTCTTATATCGTGGTGCTCAAACTGCCCCTGGGACTCAAGGTGAGGCCACACCAGAGAGAGAGGAACAATCCCCTCCTTCATGAAGAGGTCAATCCCTGCTTATCCCACAATAACCAGTTCCCACATCCATGTGGGGCCCATTATCACCCCCACAAGCCCTGGTGCACCTCCTTTTCCAGGGGAAGCTATTCCATAGTGGTTCCAGCACTGTGAGCTGTGCTGCCTTCACCCCACACACAGTGACTTACACAGACTGTGCAAGGACAGGAGTGAACCAGGTCACCCCCACAACAGGATTGTCCCCAGCACTGCTTGTCCCCAGCACTTTTTGTCCCCAACACTGCTTGTCCTTGCCTTGCAGGTGCTGGTTTGGGAAGAGAGCAGGAGTTTACACTGACTACATTTACCAAGGCCCCATGATCCTGGTGCTTCTGGTAAGAGCCAAGTGACCTCCTGGGCTGAAAACAGAGTCCTTCCACCTGCAGGTGGGATACAGAGCAGGGTCTGGCCCCCCCTCCTTTAGCTTCACTCTGCTGTGCCTGGTTCTGCTGCCCCACAGCAGCACTGCCTTCACCCAAACTGCCCCCTGAGAAAATCTGGGCTTGGGATGGGTTGCAAATGTGCCTGGAGACCTCACTCTGCCAGGGATGTCCCATCAGCAGACTCCCACGTGCACCAGTAATCCCCTCCATCCCTGCCCTGGCATTGTTTGGGTGCATGTGGGTGCTTTGCCAAGCAGTTGCAGAAGCCTGGGAACCTCAATCCATTCCCTGATCCACCTCTCTTTGCTCCTGGCTGAGCAGTGATGACCCAGGCATCATAGGGAGCACAGTTTGCTGGGACTTTGTCCTTTTGGGAAGGGGTAAAGAAGAGCAGTGGTGGCAGGTCCCACCCTGGGGGTCCAACCTGTGTTTGCAAGGGGAGAGCTGTGCACAAGGTCCCAAAACTATTCCTCCCTGTTGGCCCAATGCTGAAAACACCCAAGGGAGGACTGACCTGGAATAATTGATCCTGCTTCCCATTTCCCAGCCTGTCAGGTAGCCAGGCCACTGCTAATAAATGTCAGTCGTGCTCAGCTCCAGGGCCACCTTCCCGTGCCCTCATCAGTGATTCTGCAGTGGGAGAGTGGCCAAGCAGCTCCTGGCTGTGGTGGCAGCAACTCCCAGCCTTGTGTTCCTCCTCTCCCTCCAACTTTTTCACCTTCAGTCCCTTCTCTAACACTTGTCCTGCCTCACCAACCTCCTGGTGTGCCCTGCTGCCCTGACCCCTTGAGCAAACTCCTAAATCTTATTGCTGAAGTGCTTTAGAAACAATAAATGCACAGGGAAGGCAGTGGATCAGGTTCAGGAGGAAACATTCCCATTTCCCCTGGCACAGCTGAGGGAATGCTGGGGCAGCAGCCACTAACCATGACCCTCTTCCTTCCAGATCAACTTCATCTTTCTGTTCAACATCGTCCGAATCCTCATGACAAAGCTCCGAGCTTCAACCACGTCAGAGACAATCCAGTACAGGTAAGAAAGGGCATGAGCAGCAAGATCTGGCTTTTCCCCATGATCAGGGGAGATGGGAACAGCCCCAGCAGCCAGGGATCAAGGTGGAGAGACACCTAAGAGCACCTCAAATGCTCTTTGGAGGAACACGGCCATTAAATCTGGGGTTGTTCAAGAATCCCGGCCAGTGGGAGCCTTGGGATGGAGAACATGGATGGCTGGAGATGCCTTGGAAGGGAGCCCTTGGGATTTGAGTCTCTTTGCAAAATAAAAAAAAAGCCTGTTCTGATGGGACCTGATGAGCTCTCCAGGCTCAGAGCTGCAAATCCTGGCACGGAGGTGAGAATTAAATCTCTGCTTGACAGCAAAGCAAAGGCTGAGGAAGGAGTGATGAATCGATGCCACCCCAACACCTCCCTGAGAAGAAGGAGGCAGCACTCCCACAGCACAAGGCAGGAGGACTTAACCCTTCCTTCCCTGCTGGGGAATGTTTTGCAGGCAACTTGGGAGGTGCGTGGTCAGAACAGAACAAAGTCCCTGGGACTGGAGAAGACACCTTGCTCTTCATCACTGCTTCTCCCTGGATCACTTTGTGGGCAGGAATTGGGGGATCTCAGTGTGTGCTGGGCCAAGAGAAGCAGGTTTGGGGTGGAGGGTGGCTTTTTTCAGCTGAGAATGGAAAAATTCTGGTTCAGTTATGAGGAAACACCAGCTCTGCTCCTCACAGAGCTGAGCTGGATGGTTCAGCTTGGGCTGAGCAAAGAGAAAGGTTATTGGAAAAGGCTGGTTGGCCTCAGCCAGCAACTTTGAGAGACTTTTGGCTTTCTGCTATTTGCCTGATTTTGGCAGGGAGGGTTTTTCAGCTCTGGACAGGAGAATATGTTCATTTCCCAGAAATATTTTGAGGGACAAGAAAACTAGGAGGATTTGGTAGGTTATAAACTGTGCAGTCCTGCTTAAACCAGCAAGGAACAGCCCTGGAAGGCTCCTGCTTTCCTTAGATGATGACTTTAGGTAAAAAAAATTACTGGACTTCATGCTACCATAGCTGCTCCCATGGGAAAAATGTGTTTTCCCAATGTTTTCCAGCCTGAAGATGCTCCTGTCCCCAGTTTCCTCCATGTCACAGCCCATTTGTGTCAAGGGCTGTGCTCTGCTCCAGCTCTGGGTTGTAGCACAGGTTCCCAGACCAACCAGGGATGACCTTCCCATGTTCAGCTGCTGTTGGGATCTGCCCATTAACAGGATCTTTAAGCAAAAAGTGATGTCTTGGCATTGTTCTTGTCCCCTGAGCCAAAGGAAGGAGATGCCAAACCCTGGGCCCTCCCACACTCCCTGTATCAGCACCTTGGCTTTCCACAAGCCACACTTGTAATCTCATCAAGTAAAGACACCAAATTAATTACCTGAGATAAGGTTTTCATAAACCCAGGTTGAAGGGTTTGAATTATTACACCCTCCTTAATTCCTTTTTAATCGAGCCCTGGATCAGCCAAGCAATCATTTCATGCCAGCTCAAGGTCAGGCCTCTGCTCTCCACTGCCCTTTCCTGGATGGAGAAGCACAGCAGGTGCTCAGTGCTCAAACCAGCCCAGTCCTTGGGGATTGCACTGGAAAACTGCTCAGCTTTGCTCTGGTTTTGCTCTCCCCTGGTTTGCCAGTCCCAGCCAGGCCAGTCCCAGCTGTGCTGGTGCTGGGAGTGGGATGGGCAGAGTCCTCGTGCCCAGGGCTGCCCTGCAGCAGCTCAGGTCCATGTTTTCTCCCCAGGAAAGCAGTGAAGGCCACACTGGTGCTGCTGCCCTTGCTGGGGATCACCTACATGCTGTTCTTCGTCAACCCAGGGGAGGATGAGATCTCCAGGATAGTTTTCATCTACTTCAACTCCTTCCTGGAGTCCTTCCAGGTCTGGTCCTCAGCACTGGCTTTCATCCCAGTCCCCCCACCAAGGGATGTGGAGGAGCCCATGGGGCTGATGCCTCACCTGGCTTCTGTCCCCTCCCAAAAACAGCCACCCCCAGACCCCAGGGCTGCTCCAAAGCTCCCAGTCTGGGGGTAGGTACCTGCTGGAGGTGACTCTGCTGTTTGTCTCCTTCCAGGGCTTCTTTGTCTCTGTCTTCTACTGCTTCCTGAACAGCGAGGTGAGCACTGAGGGGTGTTTGGGGGGGGTTTACAGACACCAGCTCAGCCTGAGGCTCTGCCACTGCACAGGGTTTGGAGGGTGCTGGTCCCCAATTCCCCAGCTGAAGGTGATCAGGGTCAGAGCTTCAGGCACCTCTGCAGCCACAGACTGGGCCCAGGTGGGAATGGCAACTGTCGGTCTCTGGAGGAGGAAGATCCCCCCCTGAGAACAGATGCTCTCAGGGTGTCCCTGTGTAATTTGGTCCCCCCACCCCTGGGGAATCCTTCCCAAGCACCTCACACCAGCTCTGCTCTCCACTGCCCTTTTCTGGGTGGAGAATCCACAGCAGCTGCTCAGTGCTCAGACCAGCCCAGTCCCTTGGGGATTGCACTGGAAAACACCTCCAGGGGCAGTGACTCCCCTGCTCCCTGGGCAGCCCATTCCAACAACCGATCACTCTCTAAAGAATTTCTTCCTGATGTCCAACCTAAACCTCCCCTGGCCCACTTAAGCCTGTGTTAATTAATAGAGTTAATGGGTTCATCTCCCCTGGTAGTTGCAAGAGCTGCACTTCACCAGCACCAGCGAAGGCTGCGGGCCCTGGGTGGGTGACAGGGGTTCCTGGTTCCCCCAGGGTTTCAGTAGCATTTTTGGTGGGAAGGCTGAGGGTGGGGATGGCTGGTGGCTCTGGGTGTCTGTGTGATGACTGAATGCCCCCGTTCCTGTGCCCCCAGGTGCGCTCAGCCGTGCGGAAGCGGTGGCACCGCTGGCAGGACAAACACTCCATCCGTGCCCGCGTGGCCCGGGCCATGTCCATCCCCACCTCCCCCACCCGTGTCAGCTTCCACAGCATCAAGCAATCCACGGCTGTGTGAGCCAGGACACACCCTGGACGGGACAGGGGAGAGGATGTCCCTGCTGTGAGGGACCCCGAGGTGGCACAGCGAGGGGACAGGTCCTGCCCGCGCCGCCCAGGGAGGGCACGGACTCGCTGCAGCCACGGGAGAGCTGCACAGCTCCTGTCTGGGCCTGCAGGACAGGACAGCTGAGAGGCTGCTTGGTCACCTCCCTGGCAGTGTTGTACCTGCTGGGATGGAAGAAGGAGCCAGAGGAAGCTGGAGAGGTTGCAGCAGCCTCCCCACCTGCTCCAGCCCGGGCACGATGCCGCTCGTCGCTGCCTCGCTTGTGTTTGTCACTGCTTTGAGGTGACAGGACACCAGGACATTGCTGGGACAGCTAATGGGGCCAATCCCTGGGAAGCTGGGTCAGCCCTTCCAGTGAGCACACACTGGGATGCTGCTGGTGTGGGAAAACCCTCTGGAGGAGCCAAAGCCCTCTGTGTTGGCAGTGGGTGGATGGAGAGCCCTGGACTGATGGCAGACGTTGCTTTATGTGGCTGTGGTTTTGTACCACTCGAGTCACTTAAGCTCTCAGTTGAGCCCTGGGGTCATCTCTGCCACTGGGGTTGTTGCAGCCCTTCCCCTGCCCTGTGCTGGGTCCCCAGATGTCCTGTACCTGCTGCTCGGTCTGACCAGGTCATTGCTCACCTTGACCCCAGGGCTGGGGGTGGAGCAGTGGGGTGGGAGAGGACAGGGAACCACACAGGGATGGTCCAGGGATTCTGAACACCCCCAAAGAGGAGCTGGGGCTGAAGGGAGGCACAAGAATTAGGTAACTGTGTGGTCTGGTCCAGCCCAGAGGGATCCACAGGTCCTGCACCTCAGGCTGACTCCGTGTCCCTGCTCTGGGAAGCTGAGGGAGCCCTGAGCCCTGTGGTGGAGAGGTGGCTGAGGTCCCCAAAGGCAGCTACCACAGGGACACGCTGTGGCTCTGCTCCCTTTCCCCCTGCCCTGCTTTTCCCTGTGCAGGTGGGCCCAGTGCCAAAGCTGCTCCTTGCTCTTGCACAGGGGATGGGACCAAACCATCCCTGGGCTGGGGTTAAGTGCCTTGGAGGAGCAGCAGCCTCCCTCCCCCAATCCCTCCATCCTTCCCTCCCTGTGCTGGGGACTCCAGACTGTCCCTGATCCCCCCTCCCCACGCCCTGTTCCATGTGGTCACTGAAAGCAGCTGAGCAGAGAGGTCCAGGCAAGTGCAGGGATTTGCCTCGACCTCCTTGGAGCCACATTTTCCTTGTCCCATAAGAAGAGGTCTGGGAATACCTGGTTGGGGGACAGGTGCCTGGAGGGTGTTATGGGACCAGGCTGCTCTCTGCATCCCAGGGATTTTTCCAATGGGGACCTACAGGGTGTGGTGTGAGCCCCTTCACACTTCTGTGCCTCAGTTTCCCCACAAAAAAAAGAACAGGCATAAGTGTGTCCTGCCCTGGGGAGATTTAAGCAGCTTTGAAATCGCTGTACTCTCTGATTTCCTCAGGATACACCACCAGAAATTAATAAAATCTTTCTTTTTTTTTTTTTCAAGGAAGGCATAGGGAAAAAACCTGTGGGTTCTTTCTTTAAGCATTTGAGAAATTCAGTGGTCTGAAGCAAATTCCTCCTGTTTCCCTCCCCCTTTGATTTCCTACCTGCATGTCCACAGTGCAGCTAAAACAGAAACATCCCATTGCCTCCAGTGATGCCCTGGGAGAAACAACAGCTCCCAGGATGACACAGTGAGGGCCATTCCCTGCACATGGGGCAGGTTTTAGGCTTTGTACAAGTTCATCCACCACCAACAGTCCCAGAAACTGCCCTTAATCCAATACATGGGTGAGAAAAAGACCCCCAGAGTTATACAGTGGGAAAACTGGCACCTCCCTGTTCTACAGATGCTCCTATGAGGAGACTTGTGTCTTCTCTTGTCTTTCTCTGCCAGGTGCTCTGGCAGATTGATAAAGATCTGCTGGACCAGAAGAAGGTGCAGTGCCCCAGGGAGCTTTTTAAATCATCCCCATAAGTGACAGTGCCAAAAAAAAAATAAAAAAGAAGACATGCTACATGTTCAATTTGGATTTTCCTAAAGCCAGGGTCTACATTTGGTGCAAAAGAAGAAGCTGGAAATTGAAAAAAAAACCAAAGGAAGAAACCCAAACAGAAGCATCTGTGTTCACAGGACTGTTTTTCCCTTCTCCTCTGGGTGGTTTGCTCTGACTGAAGTGACTTTTCTTTCCGTAGCTGGAGAAGTGTGTGTGTGTTCTCAGTCTTGTTTGATTAAAACTACTTGGATTCCTCTCCAAAGGACTTATGGGGCATGTTTATCTTTTGGGAAGGACAACACTCCCCAGTTTCCACGGGAGCATCCTCACACTGCAGTGGGCTCAGCATCCCACTGCTCCAGAGGCACCTGGTGGCTTTTTTGTCTCCTTCCTACCCCAAATCCACAGGCCCAGGGCGTGGAAGTGGCTCTCAGTGAAGGCATCAACAACATCTCACCTCAGGGAAGTGAGGACCATCCCCCATGAGTCTCCCACACAAAGTTCCACCACCAGGGCTGGAGAAACTCCTCCAAACTTTCCTCCCTCACCACCTCAGCTAATGCAGAATAAAAATGTAATGTGCTTCTCAGCAGGAGGGAGGGCCAATTAAACTCGAATTTCATTTCATACATCAATGTTTACAAGTGAAATTCAGACACAAACAGATTTCTGGTCAAGCTCTTCCGATGCAGAATTAATTTGTTCATCACACAGTGCCTTGGAGAGAGCTGTAATTTAGTAAGCACCATGCACATAAATAATAATTACAGGTTCCTGCTGATTGCATGATTGTATTTTAAGTTATCAAGTAACTCTGAGATTAATGACCTGCCAATCCTGTGCTCTTGAATAGGTTGTGGCCTCTTGAGATCATTGTGGGTTAACCCTTGATGTTATTCTGGCAGCTCTCAGGGCTGGGAAAAGAAAAGTGGGACCCCAGGGATGGGACATCCCAATGGGATGAGGGGACACGCAGGGGCATCTCCAGCACACAGAGATGGGTTTTTATTTAGCTTTTTTATTTGATCAACTCATCCAGCCCACCACGGGGGTTGTCTCCAGCCTTGGTCACCCCCCATTGGCCTGGGGTCACAGTTTGGGGGTCCCTGAGTGCCCTGAAACATCCCCAGCAAACTGAGGAGAAAATCTACCCTGCAGAGCCTGGCTGGAGGCAGAGGAAAGCTCATGATCCTGATTCCCTGGGGAGGAGCTGAGCTGAGCTTTCATCCCACCTTCCAGCCGGGCTGCCCTGTGCCAACACCCCCCTGGCAGAGCCAGGAGCTCCCGGTTCCAGGGCAGGATGGATCCCTCCCTCAGAGCTGGGATTTAAAGCCAAGCTGGACCATCACTCCCCATCCTCCACCTGGGCTCAGACACCACTTTTCTGTCGGGTTTTCCACAGCTTTGGGCCACTCCTGGATGTTTAACCCTCTTTGTGCCTTCCCAGGCTGGCAAACGTCCTGGAAGGGGTGGGAGGTGGGGAGGGAGAGGAAGTCTGGTGGCACTTTACTGCCCATTTGTGGCCCATTTGTGGCATCCAGCGCTGTCTGCCCCAAGGTGCCTCTGGCCCGTGGTGTGTTGCCCTTCCAGCGCTGCCAAACTCACAAATAAATATTTCATCCTTTCATTCCAGTGCCCTCTCCCTCGCTGCTCTCTCCCCCCAGCACGAGCCTCTCGCTGACATTTGTCACTGCAGTCACATTAAATGGCTTTCTGGGGCAGCTCCTTCCCACCCTCATGAAAATTTCAAAGGGCTATTTTTCCAGTTTGGAGGAAAACTGAAGCTCAGAGACTCAAGTGATTCCATTCAGCCCTGGAGAAAAGGCTCCTCGAGGAGCCCTGAGGCAGCAGAGGTGTGGGAATCACACTAAGAGCTGGAGTTGGCACCTGCAAGGAGCAGGGGTGGGTTAATCCCACAACCAAAAGCTGATTGTGGCCACCACCCCCCAAATCCATCCTCCTGCTGGAGCCCTCAGCGATGCTCCCCACGGGGATGTGCACCCAGGGCTGCCCAGGTTTTCCAGGTTTCTTTGGAAATAGTTGCAGTCCCCAACCACCTGCTCCCAGTGCAGCACCAGCAAAGCCCCATCCCAACCCCATTAGGCAAAATTTTCCATGGGAAACTGGTGCTTTTAGGCTGCTCAAATCCACTTCAAGCCTCCTGCTAGTAGGGGGAACTGAGGCACGGATTTGCTCCCTGTTGGACAGGCAGATGTTGGGCTCTGCTGGCTGAGCACCATCCTGCCAGACATCCCCCAGGCCTGGGACCTGTTTCAGGAGGCATCAGAGTGACTGAGGGCTCAGGACCCTCCTCAGCAGCTCACAGCCTCCTTCTGCCCTGGGAATGTGCCCAGCACCCCATCCTGACCCAGCCAATCACCCCTCAAACACAGTTGCTTCCTGCTCCAAGCAGCATCCATTTCCAGGCAGCTTCCTGCTCCAGCTGCCCTGCCAGCCCCTCCCAGCAGGACACCCTGATTTTGGGTGCAGCAGAAGAGTCATAACTCGCCTCACTCAGCTCTGTGCCCACGGGGCCCAACACCCAGCTGGGTACTGCAAGCCTTGGAGATGCAGATGTCCATCTCCTCTCCTGCTCCTTCCCTGGCTGCTTCCCCTTCTCTGTGGAGGCAAATCCCCAAGGACATGTCCTCCCCTGCCCTTCCCAGCCCACGGTGTGGGTGACAGGGCTGTCACAGCTCAGCCAGCACAGAGTCTGCGGGGTTTGTGTGCTGAGTGTGGCTGAGCCCCCACCACGAGGTGTCAGAGCTCCTGGCTCGGTCCCAAGGGATTTTCTGTGGCTGCCAGGGTCCATCAGCATCTCCAAGTGAGCTGTTTGGGATGAAACCAGCCTTGGAAAAAGTAGATGATCCAGGGATGTTGCAACTAAGAGGGTCTTCTGTCCTGTGCTTGCAGCTCTGGGTGTGCTGGGGGAGGCCTTGGGGGGTGGATGAGGCCCTTCTTGCAGGACCATGACTTCAGTGGGGTGGTTGGAGATTCCCAGGGAGCTGGTGACTCTGGAGAAACCTGTGGAGGTGTGAAATATGGGACAAAAAGGGAAGCTCTGGGTTAAGCACTTGCAGAAGTTGCAGAGGGACGATTGTTGGCACAGCAGGAGCCAAAGACCTGGAGGGACACAAACAGGGAAAACTGCAGCCTGAAAATCAGCTGCAAATGAAACAAGCAGCAAACACGAATGGGAGCTCAGCACAAGGCAGGAAAAGCAGGGTGACTGTGCCTGATGGTTTGAGGGGCAAGTGAGATACTCAGGAAAAGCCTTGGATTATGGGATAGAAGGGTCCAATCTTCACTGAAGTTTGACTGATGCTCCATCACTAACCCAAAGCCATGGTGATAGAAATGCTCATGTTCATGAAAATTATTTGGGTGGCTGATGGGAGCTTTATTTTAATGTATTAATATGATACAGATGTGCTTAGAGACCCAGACTGACCAAGCACATAAAGCAGCTTTTTTTTTCCCCAGTGAGGTATTGGGTTATTCCATGGATCTTTCCACACAGGGAGCGCTGCATCCAGCTCCCCCAGCACTGGAAGGGTGTGGAGCTGCTGGGGAGAGTCCAGAGGGGCCATGGAGATGCTCCAAGGGCTGGAGCCCCTCTGCTCTGGAGCCAGGCTGGGAGAGCTGGGGGGGTTCACCTGGAGAAGAGAAAGATCCAAGGAGACCTGAGAGCCCCTTCCAGGGCCTAAAGGGGCTCCAGGAGAGCTGGAGAGGGACTGGGGACAAGGGATGGAGGGACAGGACACAGGGAATGGCTTCAAACTGATTGAGTTGAGGCTTGACAAATACACCACGAACTGGGTCTAAGTGTATCTCACACTCCCAGAGCAGCCCCACTGCTCCCAACACAACTGACTCCACCTGGTGCTGGTTCCCTTCTCAAAACCCTCATCAGCTGCTGTGTCTCAGTGGTGGGGGAGGCATTTAACCCTTCTCTCCTCAGTGGTAGCCCTCAAACACAAACTTCACCCTGAAAAAGGACCACACTTAATATTTCAACTCAGCTTCATCCGTATCTTCTCACCTCTGGGTAAATAATTTTGCTTAAACACTAAATTCTGCTTGGTTGTTTGGGGTTTTTTTTTGTAAAGAAGGAGTGTTTCCTGCCACTAAAATTCCCCATCTGTGTGTAATTCCCAAGCTTTCCCGTTTGTTTTTCCCAAAGCAGCGCTCACATACACTGTGTAACAAAGCCTAGCCCAGTCCTCAGAGATTTGCTCCCACAAAAGCTGCAGCTCAGGCACGTTCCACAGAAATTGCACAGAGAGAGCTGAAGCCTCTGGCACAACCCAAACCATCCCCGATCCCAGCCTGGCAAAACAAGGCGTGAGTCAAGCACCGCTGGAGAGGAGGAAGCGTGGAGCCAACGCCATGGCAATGGAGGGAAATCTGTGCAGAATGGGAAGCAATTAAAAGAGAATTAACCGGGCCGCAGGAGGAGAAAATTGCTTCTTTCAAACCGTCTGCAATGGCCCAGAGCTCCCGTGGCTTATCACCGGTGAATGGGTGAAGAGGTTGTTAATCAAGATTGTCAGGAGCTCTCCCAAAGCTGGAGCCACATCGGCAGGAAAGTTGTGCCACAGTTTCATCTGCTCGGCCACCAAGCCCTGGCTGGAGGAGGGAGGTGGGTTGGTGAGTTTTCCAGAAAAGGGTTGGGGGTTTCACGCTGGTGGTCGGGAAGGTGACAGTTCTGGTGGGGGCGGGATGGACACGGAGCCTCCAGGGCCCATCCCTGTCCAGCTGAGCCTTTCTCCTTCCCTGCCATCCCAAAAGGCCAACGGTGTTGGGGCTGTGGTGCAGCAAACAGGGTGTTTGTCCCACTGTGTCGCCAAAAGCCGAGCTGGGACATGGGCTGTGACCGGGGGGACGCTCACCTCTGATATGGGCTTTGGGAAGGACCTGCGTCCAGCCAAGGCCAGACCTGGTCCTCTGACCCTCTGAAAGGATAAACCGCGGCTCCTCCTGCCCCGCAGCGCTGGGAAGCACCAGGGGCACCCTTCACCTGCTCCCTGAAACAGCTCGGGGGCTTTGAAAAAGGGCAGAGAGCAGAAAATTACTTTTTACTGCGGCTGAAGTAAGCGGGGAGCGGGTGCCCAGCAAGGGCTGCACAAAAAACCAGCCCTTCCAGTGCTCGGGGAGGGAACCACCAGCTCAGATAAACCCCAAACAGGCGCCTTTTGGTGCTCAGCAGCTGAGCTGCAGCTGCCTCGGTGCCAATTACATCCTTCCACGGGCGCCACGGCGCTAATTGCATTAATGGGAGACTAATCGCACACCTAACGGAGATAAGCGGGAGCTAATTGCTCTGCACTGACATCGTGCTCCGTGCAGAGCTGGCCGGCCCTGGAGGAGCAGTTCCTGTGCATCCAGATCACCCCTGGTGAAGGTGCTGCCAGTGCCCATCGGGGTCTTGCCCTTGTCCTGCACCACCAGCACCCTGGGTACGACCAGAGGCACTGGGTGCACCCGGAGAACACCCAGTATGCTCGCCGAGAGCGTAGGGAATTGGTTTTTCCTGCCTTGGAGGAGCAAGCAGGAGCTGGGGGATGCACTGACCCCGTTCAGGGGCTGCTCGGGTGCTGCCAGGCCGGGTTTTGCACCGTGTTCCCATTCCCGATTCCCAGCCCCGCGCTCCCTGTGCTTCACAACCACTTGCTAACACCCTTCCCTGGGGCTCCTGCCCCGGGCACAGGAAAACTGAGCCGGAAAATTCGCACGTCCCCGAGCAGTGTCACAGCCCGGTGCTAAGCAGGACGGACACCAGGCTCTTCCCCGCGGGCTCCGAGCCCCTCTCCGCCCTTCTGGAGGGGAGTTAGTGCCTCTTATCTTATCGGTGTAATAAACTCCAGCAGCGGTGGCACAGGGAGGGGGAGCTGGAAGCAGCCGGGTGTCAGGACACGCGGCTTCAAAACGCAGCCTCAAGCGGCTGAGTCACATTCTCGGGGTTTGGGATGAATTTAAGGTCGTTGTCCCACCCGTGGCACAGCGCAGAGTCACTCAGGGGATGTTTGTCTCTCGACAGACACCGTTATCAGCCCATCGAAGCAGCAAAACACCCTCAACTCTGCCCCGTGATGGGACGGAGTGTTTGAGAAAGTCAGATGTGTTTGGGAAGGAGGGGAAAGCTGGATTCAGAGGTACAATTTTCAGATAATTGGGGGCCGTGTTTAGCTAAAATCAGATGGGGGCAAAGATGCGTTGAGGAAGGCACTGGACAAGGCTCTTCCCAGGGCACGGTAAATATGAGATGTATCACAGCAAACCGGGAGCAGGAGGAGGATAATCACCCAGGCCATTAGGAGCAGGAGAGGGGGATTCTCCTCCATCCACACGGTTCGTGGCAGCCCGAGCAGCAGCCGGGGCCGCTCGCAGCGAGTGCTGCAAAGCAACTGCGGAGAAAAGCCCGGCTGCGCTCCCAACGCGCTCCGAGAGGGCGAGCGCGGGGCGTGAGAGGAATTTCAATGGCACAGCAGCAGCTGCGGCAGCGTTTGTCATCTCAGCATCTCTCCCGGGCAGCGCTGGCGCTGCGGAGCCCGCGGGGTCTTTCCCGGTGCGGGAACGGTGCGATGGGCTCCCGAAAACAGGAGAGCCAGAGAGGCAGGACGCTGCTCGCCCAGGCTTTGCGGCACAGAGGGTGATGCGGCGCCGCGTGGATCTGGCACATTTGGCACGGAAGCCGCGCTCTGCCACCTGCACGAGTGAAGAACACACCCACGGTTCAGAAGAGGGGGAGGAAGTTGTAGAATCGCAGAATCATCGAATGTCAGAATGGTTTGGGTGGAAGGGACCCTCAAAGACCATCTTGTTGCGCCCCCCTGCCATGGGTAGGGACAGACAGCTTCTGCTGCACCAGGTTGCTCAGTCAAGTAAAGCATTTTTTTCCCCCCTTCCCCAGCACTGACTCTGTTTTGGAGTTAGGGATTCCTCAGTGGATGAGAGCAGCTGTCCAAAAAATAAATAAAGAAATAAAAGGGAAGCCTTTGAGATAAATTTCCGCCTAAATCAGTCTTCTGGGAGGGATCCACATCATGTAATTTTGAAATATCACAGAGAAACATTTCAAGCTTGAAGGACATTCTGGATTTTAGGGGAGGCTGACAAATTCCACCAGAAGCCCTGCACACCCTGGTGTGTGCCAGCACTGCTCAGAACACAAAATGCTTTTGGTCTGAACTCACATTTCCAGGCTGGAAGAAACATTTTCCAGCAGGTACAACCTGAGCAGAGCAGTTTTCCCTCAGAAGAGCATCATTTATTTTCCCACCCCTTAAACCTTCGTGGCTGCACCACTCTGTGACCTCTGTCTAAGGAAGGGGCTGCATTTCATTAGCCAGGGGAAAGCACTCAGCTTGCAAAGGAAAATCAATACCTGTCATCTGTATTTATGTATGAGCTTTTATTAATGTTGACTCTGGAGTTTGCCTGATGTTCTCCATGTCTGTCCCTAATACCCCCTGCTCCTTGTGCTCTCCCTGCTCCACTCAACAGCCCATCCAGCTTCCAAAGAGATGCACTTTAAAAAGCATCTGCACCTCTTAACCCAAAGGAGTGGGTTTTTTACAGCAGTTCAATAATAATATTCATGTACAATATAACAATATACAATAACATCCTTTGATGGCCTGAACAGCTCAATGGTGTTTTTCCCTTTCCTCCATCATCTCTTTCCTCCGGTAAAGGGAGGAATTAGTCAGGGCTCCTCAAAAGCTCTCAGTCAAATATATAATTTTTTTCCATGTTGGGATTTATTGCTGTTTTCTTCCTTAATAAAGCACCTATTTCTTTCTTGTTTTTCTTTCCCACTGGAAGATCAAAAGCTCAAGCGTTGTTTTATTGGCAAAGCTTTCAGCTTTCAGTTGCTGAAAACCGAAGATGTTTTGGCCTGGAACCAAAATCATGGAAGTATTTCCAAGGAACATTTCAAAACCTCGAAACTCTTCTTAGTTTTTTTAGGGTTTCAGTTAAGATTTATTTATAACAAGCCCTGAAACAGATGTCCTCTGGGAGGGGGTTGTACATTTATCACCTTTGTCTACAGGTCGTGTCTTCCACCGCTCTCGTGGCCATGGCAGGAGAGCTGAGGATCCCTGAGGATCCCCATCCTCCTGCACTGTCACTTCTGGGTTAAATCAGAGCTCTGAGCTGGTTTTGCTCTCCCAAAGCCCAAGCAGGGATCCCAAGACAGTTCCTACTGGTGAGGTGTCTGTTTTGGGGAGCAGCAGTACACTAGCACAGGCAGCTTTCTAACCTGGCATCCCTCCACAGCAGCACCAAAAAAACAACCCAAAACAAATAAAAATGGAATGGGGAGAGAGAAACCCAGAGACTCCAGGGCCTTCTGCCTGCAGCTGAGCTGGACCTGCATTTCCCCCACGGCTCCTCAGGGTGCTTTGAAGTGCTGGACCCTCCCTGCCACATCTGGATCCTCTTTCTCTCCTTCCTCACTCATTCACTGCCCAAGAGTGGATTGAATTTGTGCAGATGCTGGCTTCCCTTTGAAGAATTCCTTGATTTAAGCACCCTCATCCCTCGATCCTCCCCATCCCTCCAATTCCTCTGTAAGAAGAAAGCCAAGGATGGAAATCACGTGCGTGGCACTGTTGGCACCGAGCTTGGCATGAACAGCATGGAGCAACGGGCTGTGGTGGGGCTGGGGAGCTGGATTGCCTTCAACCTGAACATTAGTGACTGAACAGCAGTGTTTCAGTGCTGGAGAGGTTCTCTCCTCATTTCCTCAAAACCAAGCAGGAGATGCAAGGTGAGCTTTGTTCACACGGGTCCTGTGGAAACCGGAGTGGAGGGAGCTTCTCCTCAGCCTGGTGCTTCCCATGAAAGGGTTTTCCCCAGGAAATACTGAATGCTGGGAATGTGGTGTGGGTGTGACCCCATTCCCTTATTTTCTTTCTGTTAAATAGCTTTAACCTCCCACCACATTTCTTACAAAATTAGGGGGTTTAATTCACCTGGAAAACTCCCTTCTGCTCCTTCCACTTGAAGGGGAACTGCTGGTGAAGCCTCTTATCCATGGAGAAAATGAGGATGGGAGACCCAGGGTATCCCAGGGTATTTTCATGCCCCACATCTGCACCTCTTGTTGCAAAGGGGGCTTCCCAAGGGTTTGGCAGCTCTGTTGTGTCCCACGTCCCTCCTCAGTGGGGTGGGAAGGGACCTGCAGCTCCTGGATGATCCTGGAGTGTCACTGGAAGTCACACAATCACAGAGCGTCCCCTGACACTCCAGCAATCCCCCCCTGTCCCTCAGAGCGTTGTCCAAACCCTCCTGGAGCTCTGGCAGCCTTGGGGCTGTGCCCACTGCCCTGGGGAGCCTGGGCAGTGCCAAGAGAGGGACAAACCCCTCCTTTGACTGTGACAACTTTGCTGACAGCTGAGAAGAACTGCTGCTGCTGCAGCAAGTGCTGCTGTTTGCCCAGGGACAGCCCAGGGTTTATTGCTGGGCTGGTTTGTGTTGGCTTTTCCCTTCCCTGAGGCAGGAGAAGCCAGGGAGGCTGCAGGGTCTTTAACAGCAGGTTAAAGATAACAAATTGCAGGGATCTGCAAATGGAGCCCTGCCATTGCTTGAAAGCAAAACCTGTGAAAAGCCATTTGGGAATTTATGTTGTATGGGTGAGGGATTTCTTGGCCTGCAGAGAGATATGGGTGAGTGTGACAGAGCATTAAAACACCTCTTAGGAGGGTGATAAATAGGAGCTGGAGCAGAAAGCCAGACTCAGAATGCACAGCATGATCCTAGGGACATTTTACTGCTCCCTTTAGCTTCCTCTAGTAATTACTGAATTTATTAACTTACTACCCCTGCTCATTGCTAATTCCAAAGGACAGATACTGAGGATTGGAGGAGGGAGCCTGCAAATAACCCTCGTCCCAAGTACAAGTGATTATAAAAACATGGAATGGTTTGGGTTGGAAAGGACCTTGAAGCCCATCCCATTCCTTACAGATGAAGTTTATCTTTAAAACATGCTCAGCCAGACCCTTCAGGCAGATGTTGACCAGGAAGGAGGAGGAGCAGGAACACTGCCCATCACAGTGTGACCAGAGAAATGCCCTTTCCAAGGCTGCTGCCCCTCTCCTGCCTGGGATGCAAATGATTTAGAGTGATAAAATCACAGAATGGTTTGGGTTGGAACCTCAAAGCCCATCCAGTGCCACCCCCTGCCATGGGCAGGGACACCTTCCACTGGCCCAGGTTGCTCCAAGCCCCATCCAACCTGGCCTTGGACACTTCCAGGGGCTGGATTTAGACCTAAGCATGAACTTTCTCCTGACTTACACATTCTTTTTCTCCTTTGAGTCTTAGTTCAGTTATAAACCCAGAAAACAAATCCTCATCTGCTACAACCCCAAACGTGTTTAATGCAGCACCAATTCCTTTTCCAGCAGGTGAGCAGCTGCAGCAGGTTGAAGAGATTCAATTTACCCTTATCTTCCTCTCTGTCAGGAGTGTGCTTCCTTGCCTATACTTTCTATGTTAATTAAAATAACTGCTCCTACCTAATTTGTGCCCTATTACCTATTTTTCACTGAGGGTACAAAGAGCCCTCCAGCTGCTCACAAATTGGATTAAACTGGAATTGATTCCACAAGTGTAATCACAGAATCATAGAATTATTTAGGTTGGAAAAGACCCTTTAGATTATCAAGTCCAAGCATTTCTCTCGGTCTTTCTCTTCTTCTTCCTCCTGTTGCTTTTTCTATTCCTTCTTCCCCTTTTCCTCCACTCCCAAATGTCCATCAAGGACTCCCACAGCAGTAAATACCCAGTAGTTCATAGCACATGTGATGCTTCCAGGGTTAAGTTGTCCAGGACTGTCCCACTTTAATCACTATTTTTCCATGGCCAGAGGAAGCTGCTGCTCAAAGACAGAGCTCCAGTTGTGCCCTTACGTGGGACAGGTGTAACTTCAGCAAAAAATGCATTTAAAATCCACACAGAAGCTGTGGTGGGAAGGAGACAGGGATGCCTTTGCCACAGGACAGTGTTTGGGGTGTTTTATCCTTTGGAGATGGCACAGAACCTTTCCCTGGTCCCTGGGATGAGGCCTCAGCCCCCAGCACCTGGACAGAGGCCGCTTTTAAATAACTGCACCAAAATATCTTACTACACACAAGCTACACTTAAAGAGTCACATGTGCAGGTGTTTGACTCCAAACAGCTGCCCTGGCTCCTTTCCCAATATTCAGTGGGAATTGGTTTCAAAGCTGTGGGATTTGGCTCTGAGAAGGGCTCCAATTCCTGGTGCTCAGCTCCAAAATCAGCTGAACGTGCTTGTGAGAAGCTCCTGCCTCTGCCTGTGGAGTGAGGAGGTTCTGTTTGGAGCCTGGATCCCCTGCCAGCCCCGGCACTGACCTCCTTATCTGTACCCCCGGGGCTTTCCCGTGCCCTGTTCCCTGCAGGGAACACTTAGTCCCCCCTGCTTAAGGCTTAATCTGCGGGCTCGGCTCTCCCTTTCCCGGCGGGAAGCAGCGCTGAAGGGAGAGCTGCCTTCGCTCCAAAGCCTCTCAAACTGTGTCCAGCAACCCCGGTGAGCCCTGTGCTCAGCCAGCCCCTGTTCCCCCTCCACCCGGAGGGCTGAATTAGGGGTTTTGTTAACACGGCTAATCTTGGCTAAATCCCTGCCTAACCCAGAGCCTCCAGGCTGGTTGGCAGCTCCCTGCTCAGGGACCCTGCCAAGGGGTGGCTACAGAGTGCCCAGGGGGGGTTGGGGTTTGGCTGATGGAAAACCCTGATGGTTTTCCCAAATAGGAGACTGGTGCCCCTGGGGGGAAAGCCTCACACAGAATTTAAGCTCAGTTTTACCTCATAGAATCTGTGTCTGTCGATGTGGGGGAGAGCAGAGAGGTGTCCCCAGGAACTTGTGCAAGGAGATGCAGCTGCAGCTGTGGGAGTGTGAGGGGACTAGATAACCACGTGGAAGGCAAAATTATAGAGTTATTGCACAGAAAGCCCCTCTGTCTCACCAATCCCTAAACCACAACCAGCTGGGGGCCAGGAACACCCCTCATGTGCTGCTGCTCTTTCCCCAGCGCTTCCTTTACCCCCAGCCGTGTGCTGTGGTGGGAAGGAGCTTCAGTGGGACCCCTGAGGATGTTGTTACACTGGGCAGGACCAAAACTGTGACATGGGGACACGAGTTTATGGTTTAGCTCAATCCCAAAGCCAAGCTGGAGCTGTGTGGCTGCAGGAGTCACTGTAGCCTGTGTTTGCTGGAGGAAGGTGGTGCAGGAGCGTCTCTGACAGCAACGTGGAGGCTCAGGGATGACAGCAGCACCCCCCTCCCGGTGCTAATGGCCCTTCAGGCATCAGGGTAATAACTCAGACAGACAGGATCAATCTTTCTTCTCCTGCTGGAAATGGTGAGGAGCAGGAACAGAAGGATCCCGAGCCTGCCTTTGCCATCAATCAAATCTGCATGGAAATAGTTTGGTGGTAACAAAGCAGCAGGGAGGAGGGGGAGGAGGGCAGGGGGTGCTCATGAATCACAAACCAAGGGTGAGAGGGGGCAGCTGGATGTGAGGCTGAGAGCAGCACCCTGAAACCTGCTCCCAGCTCAGCCCTGGAGCTGGGAATGGGGCTGGTGATTGCCTATGGATTCCAAACAGCCTGTTCTGCCCCCCTGCAGCAGGTGGAAGCCTGGAGGGAGCCAAGGTGCCAATGGGCAGTAATGAGCTCTCCTCCTGATGCTGACCAGCTTGTCCTGAGCTGAGAAGGAACCACCTTGGACACCCCAGGGGAGTGAGCAGGTCTGTGGGTGAAGGGAGCAAACACACCTGGTTTAACCTGAAACTCTCTGGGCAGGCTCTGAGTGAAGAGGGCTTGGCAGGACCATCCTCCCCCCTCGAGCTCTGCAGGGCCACTCTGCAAGAGGGACTTTGGGAGCTGCCCCAGTGTGACATCAGGAGCTGGGGCAGGAAAACAGCAGGTCACAGAACTAACCCAGCAGAGACAAACCCCTCCAGCCTCTCCTGCTCTGCCCTGTCCATCTCCAGCCCTGCACAACCTCCACTCCCTCCTTGGCTCCTCTCACATCATTTCCACACCACAACTTCTGCCCCAGCCCTCCAGCACTTTGCACAGGGGTTACACCACCACTGTGTGTCCATGTCCTTCCTGCTCCCCTGTGCAGCTCCAGAGGAACTGCAGGAAGCTGATGGACAAATCTCTATAGGAGTGTGCTCCAGTGACAACTCCCTAACAAACCAAGTGGGTTAACAGGGCTCAGAATAAGAGCTTCTGTCTGTGGGAAGACATTCTGACCCCTCCATCAGGCTGCTCCCAGGAAAACTGGCCCCCAAAGCCCTGAACTGACTCCACCCCAGCTCACCTGCTGCCCTCTGCTCAAAATTAACATTTCCTCCTCCTCATTAGGACTGTGAGATCCCAGATTTATTTGGGTAGGAAGGGATCTTACAGGTCCTCCAGTTCCAGCTCTCTGCCATGGGCAGGGATTAGCAAGAGGAAAAGCTGCAAAGTTTCACTGAAATCTTGCATTTGCAAAACCTTCCCTCTCCATGGAACAGTTGTTGAAATGTAAACACCCTCCTGTGGACCCAGGGCTGCTTCCAGGAAACATCTGCTGGGGCCTGGGCTCTTTATGGCAGGAGGTTGTGCTTTATTTACCTACCTGGGCAATAAAGCTGGAGGTTGTTCAGCAGCAGCAGTTCAGCAGCTGCTTCTTGTTAAAAGTGCTGCACTCACCTTTAATTTTATTGCTATGTGGTGCTTTCCTCCCTGCACTCCTGGAAACCACAGCCATAAATCAGCTTTTTCCAGCTGATGCCAATGGTGCAGGTGATCCTCACCAGCTCCTCATCTGTCCTGCCCCTTCCTTCTGGTTTCCTGGCACAAGGCAGCAAGACTTACAACTTCTGAAGGAAGGAGTTATGGAATGAGGGCAGAATGTGTCGTGAAACAGGGGGGATTTTGTGATGCACATCAAGAATGACCTCCCTGACTTCCTTCAGTGCAAGGACACTGCAAAAGTCACCAAATCAAAGCCACATCAGGGGCCTCTCTGGTTTTTATTTGCAGAAGTCTCCACAGCAAGGAAGAGTTGTTCATTCAACAGGAACATTTCAGTTCATCGCCTTCCATTAAGCAAAAACACACACGGGGTGGAAGTGCCTCCTCAGTGTCAAATCTGCTGATGCAACCAAGTCCTCCTAAGCACTGTTGTGCCCACAGACCTTCACCTGGATTGCTCTGCTCTGCACCACCAGACAGCCACGAGGGTGAGGGGGCAAACACCCACCGGAGCAAAGAGCCCCAAGAACCAGCGTTTGCAGCTCTTGTTGTGCTCACACACAACACCCAGAAATCAGAAGCTCTGTGGAGAAAGGAGAAGTTTGACATGACCCTGTGCAGCCATGGGCAGGGATAAAGGGAGAGAGAGAGGTGGGGAATTGCCTCCAAGCATCAGCTCTCTCCCCAAGGAGGGATCAGGAACACACAGGGTGCCCAGAGAAGCTGTGGCTGCCCCTGGATCCCTGGAAGTGTCCAAGGTTGGACGGGGCTTGGAGCAACTTGGGCTGGTGGAAGGTGTCCCTGCCCATGGCAGGGGTGGCACTGGATGGGCTTTAAGGTCCCTTCCAACCCAAACCATTCCATGTTTTAATACTCACTTATTCATGGGATGATGGTTTATTTGCAGTCTCTCTCCTCCAGTCCTCAGTTTCTCTCCTTTAGGTCTATTTTTCCCTCACTGTTGGGTTGTTGAGCCATTTCCAGCTGCTGTGGAGCAGATCCAAGGGCAGAGCACCCACCACACCCTGGTACCCCCAGATAGTCCCCCCTGGCCACCACCCAGTGCTGTACAAGCCCAAATACCGCAGTGACTCTTGGTGTTCTGCCCAGGAGCTTATTTAAAGGTCACTGAGCTCCAACAAACTCATTTCATGCAGCCTGGAAGCCACTGGCAGGTGGCAATAACTTCCTGTGACTGCTGGCCTGGATGAGGGTGAATCTGGGCTCCCACCTTGTTCCTCGTGGCTGAGACAGAAACTGCCCCAAATAAGGCAGCCAAAACTTCATATCCCCATCCAAGCTGGCTCAGCTGCTGACAATGATCCAGAACCAGCCACCCAGCCTTGTCATCCCCCATGTCCTTGTGGTTCACCCACCCCTAGAAGTGATTTTACTGCTCCTGTTGGAGTGTTCCAAACCTGGTGTTCTGGTGGACTCGGAGCTTTCTGCAGCAGGGGGGGTGTGAACACCCCTCTTCCCTCCCCAGCACCCCTGGCTGCCCTTGGCTGTTCAGCAGCACAGCAGGTTGTCTGAGGACAGGCTGAAGACTGAAGAGAATTCAATTATTTCCTGCAGGAAGTTACAAAAATGACAGTAAATGACTCGAGCTTAGGTGAGGCTTTCTCTGATAGCAGGGCTCTCTTTCTCTGCCTGCATTGATTCTGCAGTAAAAAACAAACACAAACTTCACCCAAAGTTTCCAACTGTTTTCTTCCTCAAGCTTGTGAGAACTTCAGCTCCAGGCTGGATGTGGGAAGCAAAGGGGGTTGATGGGTGTGGATATGGGGCTGGCAAAGCTGGATAACAACCCCATGGAGTCACAGAACATGTCGTTGCCCTTCCAGCAGCTCCTCAGCCACAAGCAGAGATGCTGGCAGGAGGTGCTACCTTGAACATCCTCAGCAAGAAACAAGAGCTCTGCTGTGCTAAACCAGGGCAGTGACCTGGACCAGCCCTTGTGGAGGGGGTGGTTTTACTCCTCCACCTCATCTCACCAACACCACACACGAGAAGCAGGATATTAAAGTTGGGTTTTCTCTCACTGACTCCTGGCACTGGAGACCAGCTGGTTACCAGAGCCCAGGTGTCCTGCTGCTCCACCACCAGCAACTGCAGCCTGGGGATGTGGTTTCCACTGCAAACTTTCAGCTGAAGGTTATTCAAACTATTTTATTTTTTTAGCAAACAAATCCTCCAAGGAGGGGATTTTTTTGGTTTTTTTTTTTGCTGGCACTGTTCTCCAGAGAGAAAATACCCCTGAGGGAGTTTGCCTCTCAATCCCACTGGAAGCATCTCAGCTGCCAGTTTTGCCATCCTTTGGGTGTCTAAGAGCTAAAAATACCCAGTGTACAACCAAGCTGGCACCCATCAGCCCCTGGCAATGGGCTGACAGGTGCTCACGAGCTGCAGCAGCTGAAAGCTCCACAAATAAAAGCTCCCCAAACAAACCAGAGGAAATTGGAGCTGCCTCGTTGTGCTGCACTGTGAAACTGCCAAGAAAGGGCTCTTTGAAGCACCTGGGAAGGTGATGCCAAGTGAGCAAATGTCACCCAGAGTGGGGTGTGCTGCTGCTGGGCTCTTCTCCAGGGCAGGGTTTGGATTTAGTTGTGTTGTTGGACCCTCAGGCCCTGCTCCGTGCACAGGAGCTCAGGGATGAGCACAGCTTTGGGCATGGGACGTGTCTTTTAATGAAGGGAGGGACATTCAGGGAAATACCAAGTCCCTCATCCTCGAATTGTCAGCACTGAGGGAATTGCAGGGTCCCCACATCCCAAGGATCCCTGTGCAACAGGTCCATGGCACTTCTGTGCTCCTCTGACCTGTTTAGTGGGTGGAGGTAAAACTCAGGAGAGATCAGTTGACTGGGTCATGGAATACCCTGGGCTGGAAGAAACCCACAAGGACCATCCAATCCAACCCCTGGCCCTGCACAGACACCCCAACAATCCCCCCCTGTCCCTCAGAGTTGTCCAACCCCTCCTGGAGCTCTGGCAGCCTTGGGGCTGTGCCCACTGCCCTGGGGAGCCTGTGGATGAATCCCATCCCACCCAGAGCATCAGCTGTCACCCAGTGGGATTTTTCCTTTTCCAGAGGGAAGAAAAGGAGTGTTTTAAATCCAAGCTGTGGGGCAGAGGATCTGACTGTAGCACCCAGCAAAAGCATTTCTGCTCCCTGTGTAATGACAGCCTGGCACCAGCTTCCCTCTCCCAGTCACTGCTGTTGTCACCCACTTAGAACAGAAACAACCACTGACAACAGGAGATGCTCAGAGTTCACAAAATACTGCATTTTACCCAATTCTCACTTTATTAGCACACAAATATCTTACAAACCACCCAGAACATCTGCAAACCTCCACGGATCCATCCACCCCAACCCCTGCAGCTCTGCCAGGGCTCCCAGACCTCGCAGACCCCAGCGAGGAAGCAGCCAAGGCAGATCATCAAAGCAGGGCTGTGGAACAAAGGACAGGTGGCACTGAGCCCAGCATGAATCTGTTGTCACCCATTGTCCCTAGGAGGGCTCAGGAGGTGCAGGAGAGCGATGGGTCTGTACCTGTTGTCATGAGCAGAAGTGCTTTGGTTCCGGGCGTTCTTGATTCACACAATTTAGTTGTCACAGAAGATAAAGAGGTGACTTGCACAAAGCAGATGAGCATCTTCAGGGGAGAAAATACCAGCTTCTGAAAAGCTTTTTTATCCAGAGGAGCAAAGTTGTGGTAAGACGTGGAATGGCTGGAAAGGGATGCACTGAAACCAGGCAGGAACTTGGAGAGGTCACCCTGCAGCGACCTGTAAAGGGACCTGCTGCCCTCCAGAGAGCCCCAGGGGCTTGGCTGGGAGCTGCAGGGGCCCAAACTGAGCCCTGCTGAGCTCCAGGGACTGTCACCTGCCTGGCCAGTGACAACCCACCCTCGGGATGCACATTGTAGTCCCTGGGATGAGCAGGGAGAGGCTGGAAACCAAAACACTCCGAATCCCAGAATGGTTTGGGTCAGAAGGGACCTTAAAGCTCCTCTTGTTCCAACCCCCTGCCTTGGGCAGGGGCACCTTCCACTGTCTGGAAGGTTTGTCTGGGCTTGTTTTACTCCTCTGCTTTGCTTGGACTCACTGAACGCTCCCATCTGGCTTTTCCAACAGCTCCCTGTGCACTTTATGCTTTCCTGGGGATCCACAAAAAACATCCCTTTGGTCAATAATGACAGAGCAAGGAAATCCAGCAGCACTTCTTCCAGCAGCTCAGAGCCAGTAAATCCCAGAGGAATGCCATGGCTCTCACACAGGGTTCAGAACCTGCTGGGCTGGATCCCCAAGTGTCCTTCTCCATCTTTATCTCTTTGCCTGGAGCTGTTCTTCTTCCCATCCATGATGCTGAAGGATGTCCCTGGTGTAATCCCAGAGCCTCAGCAAAATCCCCAAGCAGCCCAACAGCAGCAGTTTGTGCCCCTAGCCCTCTCTTCCAGGTTGGATCCATTTCCTACCAGTGGTTCCACAGGAATTCTGCTATTTTTTGTTCTTCCCACCAGTGGTGTTTCTCCCCATAAACTGAAGCTTTTCCCAGTAGCTGGTGGCTCCTCCAGGTCTTTCTCACCTCAAGGAGACATTTGGCAAAGCTTTAAAATCGTCCAAATCTTTGGGTTCTGCTGCTTTGGGGTGAAAAGCCAATTTTCTGGTTCAAAAGATATTTTGGCACCAATGGATGACATTGATAAAAGAAAGTAAATATTTAGATGCAAACGGCCCAAGGCAAATGAGACACCACAAGTCACTGAACAGTTTGGCCTGGTGAGGTTTTATTTACATCTCAGATTCCCAGCTGGAGAAAAGTCTCCCTTCCCATCCCAGTTTGGAGCATTAACACCCTTTAAACATCCAAACTGGCCAATTATTTTGCACCCAGGCTTGGAATTATCCCATTGCTGTAGTGTCCCCTGGTTTCTACTCCAGCTACAGGGTGTTACTCAGCTGTTAGTGGAGGAGGAAGGAGTGTAGTGGTGTAACTCCTCCATCCTGGGGGCAGTGGAGGGACACCAGCAGTGCTGCTGCAGGACTGGGAGAGTTTTAATCTCAGTTATTGACACAGTGGATGGAGTTTAGGGTTAAGAGAAGGGAAAATCTCCATGAGGAGCCACGTGGAGGCTCAGCGAGGCAGATCCAGCTGGAGCTGTGGTGATTCAGCTCCAGGAGATAATTCCCACCTCCAAGGATCAAGGGATGTCTCTGCCAAGGAAGGGAAGGACATGATTATGGTGGAAGAGAGTTCAGAGGGAGCACAGCTGAGCTGCTGGGGTGAAAGCAGAGCTGGGGTGATCCAGGCTGAGCAGGCAGGGGAAGTGTCAGCCTGGAAATGTGGAAGAGTTACAACTCCAGCACTGGGGATGCTCAGAATTACCCCAAAGAACATCTGAGTGAGTTCCCTCCAGGCAGCAATGATGCAGCAGCTGGGACACTTCTCCTGCCTCCCCACCTCTGCATTTCCCCACGTTTTCTCTGATGAATGCAGGTGTCAGCAAGGAAATTATTAGAACCACGTCCCCAGTGATCCCACGATGCCTCCTCTCAATCAGAGCCACACATTCTGCTCTCTCCTGCCAGGAGGCCCTGCCAGGCAGGTGGGGGTTGTTTCCCCAGGGATGTTTGGCCTCTTTAGGAAGGGGAAGTGGATTCACAGCCTTTGCATCCCCCTCACAGGCTGCCCCACACTGTGTCCCTGGGGCACAGCCACCCCAGCACTGCCCCTGCCCTCAGGAACCTCCAACCCTGGCTGTTCCAGGGCATGGGAAGATGTTTGGCACCACTCCTGCCCTGGCACCACTGTGTTATCAGGGCAATGGGTAAAAAAAGAGCAGGAAAGGAAAGGGAGAGCCAGAGGTTCCTAGAGGAGCTTGGCAAGGTGCCTGTCAGGAGCCAGAAAATAAATTCCAAAGCTTTCCCTGAACAGCTCAAGGACTCAAACAGCTGTTCTGGGGTGGGCAGCAGGGAGCCTGGCAAGGGCTGGGCACTGCCAGATGTGAAAAGTCTTTGTAGAGGAAAAGTCTCACCATCCAAAGGCAGGGAAACAAGAGCCTCAGGTCCTGATTGCTGGGCCTGCAGGGAGCAGCAGAGGAGAAGGTGCCCTTTGCTGGGCTGCCAACTTCCCTCCCAAAAAAAGCAACAGAAGGAAAGAAGCTTCACTGAGATGAGATGGGCAGAGCCCACACTGCTCCCAGACCCACCCAGCAGGGAAAAGCACAGACTGTTGGTCCTCTCTGTGCTACAAAACCTGCTGCCACTTTGGTGTGACTCCTGCCCACCTTGAACTTGCTGTCCCTGGGCTGCACCACGTTCTCTGCACCTTCCAGGATGGTTCCATCACCTCCCTGCTGTGCCTGGAGCCAGGGCTTTGGGTGCTGCCTGGGAGCTGTAATGTGGGAAGATCACAGATTTACAGAATATCCTGAGTTGGAAGGGATCCACAAGGACCATCCAATCCAACCCCTGACCCTGCACAGACACCCCAACAATCCCCCCCTGTCCCTCAGAGCATTGTCCAAACCCTCCTGGAGCTCTGGCAGCCTTGGGGCTGTGCCCACTGCCCTGGGGAGCCTGGTCAGTGCCAACCACCCTCTGGGGGAAGAACCTTTCCCTGAGATCCAACCTGACCCTGCCCTGACACAGCTCCAGCCCTTCCCTGGTCCTGTCCCTGCTCACCCAGAGCAGAGATGGAGCTGCAGACCCTGGTGAGCTCTGACCTCAGTCTGTTCTTCTCCACCTGAACACACCAAGTGCCCTCAACTGCTCCTCATGTGGCCCCTCCAGACCCTTCCCCAGCTTCCTGTCCCTCCTCTGGACAGAGGAAGGTCTGAGAACTGGTGGCACCAGTGCCACTGACACCTGCCCCTCTCTGGGCTGCTGGGGCCAAAGTCTTCCTCTCCCCCCTCCCTGGGGGTTGCTGCCCCTTGTACTGGCACCAAGGGCAGGATTTGGTGCTTGGCCTTGGCAGAACACAGGATCCTTATCCCCGTGTGTAGTGGGTTTGATCCTTATCATCCCCATCATGACAACACAGCAGAGATGGAAAATCACCCTTCCCAGCCCTGAGCAAATAACTCAGCCCACAGCCCCACCATCCAGCTCTGTTTGCCAACCACTGTAGTTCTGTTTGCTCTGGCTTTCAGAGGGAGGCTAAATTACCCCTAATTACAACTGAAATTAGAGGGACTGGGACTTCTTCAGCCACCAGCACTGGGGAAACCAGCTGCAAAGGTTATCAGCCATGTCAGGGATTCAGGTCCATTTTTCTTCCCTTGTTCCAGAATATTTTGACATCAGAGTGAGACCAAATGAGGAGAAATTTTCATCCCAGAAGAGCAATTGTTTGCTTTAAAAAAGGTATAAAGCTGCTGGAAAAGAGACTTCAATTTGAAGTGACCATTTCGCCATAACTGCAGCTTTGCCAGTGATTTGCTATAATGTGGAATGACTCAGAAATACAAAACCAAGGGGAAAATCTCTTCCTTTGTTCGAGGGGAAAAAGAGATGTATCTGTCCTTAAAACAGAACTGAAAGCTCTGCAGTATTAGATTGAATTCAGAGCAAAAACTGCAGAGAAAATATTCCTGAGTACCTGGTCCCAGCCTTCCTCTGAAGTGCTCGTACTTGGTGCTGTTGTTCACAGCAGAGGGGTGTAAAATGTGCTGTGTAAATCAGCAGATGGATAAACCAGCTCTGAAAATCACCTGCACACTGTTGTTCTCCTGCATCAGGTGATGTTTCCAGGTGCCCCTTTCCAGTATCCCAAGGCCAGGGGGTTGGGATTGCCTGGTGGGTTCCTGTGCAGGGAGGGCAGGATGGTAAATCTCAAGCCTAAACAGGGAATATGGACCCTATAAAGCCCCAAAATGCATGTCCCTGTTGCTCTCTGATGTGGGACCTCCCTCCTGCTCCATGTGCCTGACACAGCAGACCCCAGGAATTTAAGCAGAGCTTTGTAGTCACGGGAGCAGCACGGAAGAGGCTTCTTCCCAAGTGCTCCTCTCCCATCTGTGACCCACTTGCTGTGCTGAAGCCTCATCCCAGCACTGAGCTGTGGGGAATCTCTTTAAGTGCCTCCCATGAAGATTCTGCTCTTGTGCCTCTGCAAGAGCCTCTTTGGCAGATGACACGAGCCTGAAAAGTGATTTTATCAAACTTAATGAGAAAGCTCCACTCCTTCATGCTTGGCAGAGGAACCTACAGTCATCACAAAATAGCTCAGTGAGCATTAAAAGCTTTCCTGTGAAGAGCAGGGAGCAGCCTTAACTCTGCCCTGGGACACCCCAGGTGCCACCACCCAGGACCAGCTGCTGCAGCTGTTCCCCCCCCCCCTCCAGGGCTCTGTGCCCTTCTCCACCACCTAAAAATCCCAATCCCCCCCAGCCAGAGGCTGGGAATGGCCTGGCACACACAGCCAGCTCTCTCATGAAGATGAATGATCCTATTTGATGTGGTGACACGAGCCAGCAGCAGGGGCCATGTCCCAGCTGCTTGAAGGGCAAAGGAAAGCATGTGGATAATCTGAATCCACAGGGAAGGAGGGAGGCAGCCCAGTGATCAGCCCTGGGCTGCTAAAGACACTTAGGGCATTTAGGATCACCCTCTGCCCAGTCCCCTGCATTAAATGGGGAACTGCAGCAGCCCAAGGGCAGCAGAAAACCTGCTGGGGTGAAGCACCAGCAGGACCAGCTGGGCTGGTTTGCAATGGGAAGATCTTGAGAGGGATTAAGGCTTCAGGTCCCCCAATATGAGTGCAGAGTACTGCTGGGCTTTTGGTTTTGTACCTGGCTTTGTCTGTAAGGAAACCTCTTTTGCCTCTGAACCAGTGAGACCAGTTGACCTTTGGGGGGTACCCAGGATAAGGAATGGGGATCTCCATCCTCACAATCCACCAGCACAGCAGAGCTGGGCAAAGCTCAGACCTGAAAAAGTTAAGCAGCAGCTGCCCAAATAGCAACCAAGATGAAATCCCCACACAGAGAAGTTCCTTTTCATTTGGTCAAAACCTTCTCCTCTGATTCTAATCAAAGCCTCCCATTCTGCCTCTCCTTCCCCCCTGGCAGTGCTGGGGTCACTGGGGATATCTCAGCAGGAAATTTCTAAAGGAAACGTCTTTCAGAACAAGCCTTTGTGGTGAGAACATCTCTATCTCATCAAAACGCCTTGTTCCCTGTTTTATTTTCAAACAAAACCTGCCCAGATGTGTGCTCTGCATCTGCACCCAGCCGTGCCTGCGAGCCCGGGAGAGGAATCCAGGCATTTGCTACCCTCTGCTGTCCTGCTCCCGCTATTTCACCTCCCTCTGGCAGCGGCCACCGCTGTTCCCTCCCTCCTGCTTGTCCCTGTGTCACCTGCCACTGGGGCATCATCCTCCAGCCCATCAGAGGACGTTCAGCCTTTCCAGGCGCCCTCGGGCTGAGCCCCCCTCAACCATCTGCTCCCCCAAATCGCTCAGACCATCTCCCAGATATTCTAATATCCAAACTACAGGGGAGCTGTGCTTCCCTGCACCCCCCAGGCTGCTCTGTCACACTCTTCTTTCAGCTCCCCCAGTTCCTGTCCCTCCCTTTATGCTGCTCCTCAGTGTCACTCACGAATATGAACCAGCTCATGGGAGCTGTTCACCAGACATCAAAGCCCTTCTGGTCTCAGAAAGTGGTCTGGCATCACTAGGGTTAATCCTGGCTGTTATCAGGGGCAGCTCCTGCCTTTATAAACAGCCCTTGGCCCTTCACGGGGTAAAACAAGCCCAGGGATAAATGCCAGCCTCGTTGCTTTTGTGCCCCTGTTGAACATTTATCAGCACCACCATTATTTATCACCAGAAGAGAGATCAGAGCATAATTCCTTCCTAATGAGCCGTGTTCAGCTGACTCCTGATAGGATCTGAACTGTGGGTTTCACAGGGAGGTAAAGGTGAGCCTGCACTGGTAACACAACTTGCTGCTCACCTACAATACCCAGAGCTGCTGCTTTATCAGAGAGTGCTCCCAGAGCAGAACAGAGTCACCAAAGTGAATCCATGGCACCCAGGAGCTGTGCTGCCACCTCTGGGTGCTGCTGCTTGCATCCAGACTGGGAGCTGCTCTGGGCCAGGGGAGCACAAAGGATCTCTTCAGGAGGCATCACGTTGTCAGGAGATCCAGCTCTGGTTTCCCTGGGCCCTCACGGGCTGCAGAAAGGGGCACAGGGGTTGGGATCTCATGGCTGGGAGCCAACCAGGGCCATAAAGCACCCATTCCCCTGGTACTCCTGCAGTGGGCACCCTGGGTGCCCTCGGGACCTCCCAAGGGACTGGGGCACCTTCTCATTCTGAGCTGAACCTGGTGACTGTTTTGTTTGACAGGTTGAATCTTTACCAGCCCTCAAACGTGGGCACCTCTGTCTGCCTGGGAACCTGGGCTTGGATGTACATTATCACAGCCAGCTTTAAATTAATCCCTGGCAGTCCAGGTACCCCCAGATGATTTTAGGGGACCAGTGTGAGACTGAGGCCCTGTGAGATGTGCCAGCAGGACACAGAGGGGGCAGTGCCAGGGGCAGGAAGCAGCTCTGTGTTTGTACAGCACAAGATGCTCCCCCATCCCTGGGCACTGCTGCAGTTCCTAAAAGCCAAAGGAAAATTAAACCTCCTTGAGGCAAAACACCCCCAAAGCCCAGATCCCTCCTTTCCAGCCACGTAGGGATGCACAAACTACTCCTGAATCAATTCTTACTTATAAAAAGAGTTGGCACATGGGTGCAACTCACGTTACAAGGGGGGTTAATTCCCAGTCAGAACAACACGGGATGATCTTTCCAGTGCACTTACTGAGGCACTGGTTGTGCCTCTCCAAGGGAAGCACAGGAATAACAAACACTATAAGGTGCTAAGGAAGTGAATCTGTATTCTTGGCATTTTGCTATGGATGACCAAAGCTCAGCTTCCTACGTGAGCTGGAATTCTGCATTTCAAGCAGGAATCCAAACTCTTCACTATGTGGGAAGGGGATCCCTCCTCCTGCCACCACAGCACGTGTTCAGTGACTGCTAAACTCATCTTCTGAGGGCTCACAAACAAATCCCTTAATGAGCTGATGAGTTCAAATGAATGCAAAGCCAGGGAATTTCAGAAATCGTGCACCTGCCTCAGATCAGATACGTATTTTTAGCCTGGTTCCCTCAGGAAATGAGCTCCATGGAGTCATTCAGAGCCTGGCCTGGCTGCCTGCCTTCTTCATGACAGCTTTTGAACACAAGTTTCACTCCAGTTTGGTGGAGTGGAGATCTCAAAGATACCATCAAGTTCCTGAATGTTCAGTAAGAAGAAGGGATCAGGGGGATATCCCCAAGGCTCAACAAGGGATGCACATCCCTATACCCCAAACTGCAAGGAAACCTTCCTCCCTTCTGCTCCTTGCAAGCAGTTTCAGACCAGACTTGCTTTATTTATGCAAAAACTGTCAGAAAAACATTTGACAGCTGGGGATATGTATTTTTTTCTTTTTAAAGAAACATGAGGGATTTGTTCATCCCATTTTTCACCAGGGTGAAGTTTTCTCCACAGGAACAGCCTGGAAACAAAGATCCTCAGGAGGCACTTCCTCAGCCCTGCCCTTTCCTTTGGCTCCAGCCACGCTGAGGGGTCAGGCTGCCCTGGCTGGCTCTGGTCCCCACCCCTCCAGGCCACAGGGCTGGGAAGGGTAAGGCTTTTCATGGATTTTCTCATTATTTCATCATTCTGGGAGGGGAGAGAGAGAGAAGGAGGGAGGGAGAGAGAAAGGGAGGGAGAGCTGCCTCAGTTTGGCACGATTTTCCCCAAGAATAATTGTTGGTGTGTTCTGCTGTCTCTGAGTTGTTGTGTGAACTCCATTTCTGTTGTATCTAAAATGAAGTGGTGGGTGTTTCCATATTTCTCTGTTTTTTTCCTCTCCCTTGTGCTGTTTTCTCATGCACACATTTTTTTTTTTCACAAGCCAGCAGGATGATCTGAACATATTTACCCTGAAATCACTTCTCCCTCCCCGCCACTCTCCTCCTCCAGAAACTCTGGTACAAGTGNTTTTTTTTCACAAGCCAGCAGGATGATCTGAACATATTTACCCTGAAATCACTTCTCCCTCCCCGCCACTCTCCTCCTCCAGAAACTCTGGTACAAGTGAGGAGTTTTTAGCTTTACTCTCCCCAGGTTTCTGTTGCCCCTGGCACAAGTGAGAAGGAGTTTTTAGCTTTACTCTCCCCAGGTTTCTGTTGCCCCTGGCACAAGTGAGAAGGAGTTTTTAGCTTTACTCTCCCCAGGTTTCTGTTGCCCCTGGCACAAGTGAGAAGGAGTTTTTAGCTTTACTCTCCCCAGGTTTCTGGCTGTCCCTGTGTTTTAACTGCTCACTTTCAGTTCTCAGTGGACAATCATAGGAACCTGAACCCCATTTCCAGGGCAAACAGGAACATTAAGAAAACACACCCTGTTTAAAAGAGAGTCTGATCTGAACCAAGTGATTGCCTGAGGTATCCCAGGCTGGAATCCAAACTTCCTGCTGGAAGCTGGGGCTGTGCCCTCAGGATAACCCAAGCTGGCAGAAAGTCCTCCCTGCTCTGTGGCCACATTTTGCTTTTTGCTCAGAAGCTTCTGTCATTTCTCCCTCTGAGATTTTGGTGAGTGTAATTTCCTTCAAAACCACAATTCCCTATTTTCTTCATCATATTCTTAATTTTTCACATGTGCACTACAGTGAGTTCCAGGCACCCTCCCCAGCTGGAGACCCTGGAGTTCCCCTTTTCAGTTGAGAGGCAAATTCCCCTTCAATCCAATCTGGGTTTCCCCTGTTTCTTGGTCTACTGGAATTGCCACCAAAAATCCTCAAATAGCACTCCCACCCTTTTCCACTCCCCTGATCATCTCTCCCACCACACCTCTCCTACCAGGACATCCCCATCCCTATTCCCTCTTCCCAGATCCCTCCCAGGGCCAAGTTTCCCTCGAAGCCCAGACCTGGTGAGTGTGGCCAAGGTGGGCAGGGGCACGAGGCTGCCCAGCCTGGTGGCATCACCCAGGTGACAGGGAGAAGCAGCAGATTCCTCGTTGCCATGGGGACAGGATGCTCCAGGCTGTGCAGAGGGGCAGGATGCTCCATGTGCTCCCAGACCTCAGGGGAGCCTCGATGTTGGGGACTGGGAGGGTCCTGACTCTGGGGCTTTGTGGATGCTCAGGAGAAGATCAGTGTGGAGGTGGATGTGTCCTGCTCTGACAGGGAGCCTTGGAGAGGAGCTGGAGTGAGGGGAGGACCCTCTGAGCTGAGCCTGAGCCCCCTGGGAGAGCCACTGTCCTGCCTGGGGACCTGCCAGGCATCCCCAGCTGGGGACACAGAGGGGTGAGACCTGCAGAGCTCTGCTGCTGGACCTCCCTGACCCACAGCCCCTCTTCCCTGGCTGAAGAGCTCTCCACACCCAGCCTGTGCCCAGGTGCTGCTGAGAGGACCCTCCCCTCTCTGGCCACTCTGCCAATGACCTGGGCAGAGGATGTGGCTTCCCAGTCACAACCAGTGTGAGCAGAGGTGTCCCAGTCTGACTCTGTGGTCTCCACCAGCCCTGCTCACCACAGCCTCACTTCCTGCCTCTAATCCAACAGCTCCTGGCATTTTCTCTCCTCTGAGCACCTCAAAAGCCTCAAGTCTCCCTGTAGGATGGTCCCAGGTGGGGCTGGGTCCATCCAGGTGCCACCCAGGTTCCCAGCCTGTCCCAGTGGCTTCCCAACCCTGCTCTCCCCTGGGCTCCAGGCCTGTTCTTTGCACTGCCCTGAAATTCCTCTGGCTACAACCACCCCTTTTGCTGACAAGGTTTGGCTTCCAATTGACCTCTGCAACACTGGCTGCTCCAGACACAGCAGGATTTGGGGGCTACAGGGGGAGAACCCACCACACAGGTGGAACCAAGTGGTGGAAGGCAACATCCCCAGTCAGTCTTGCACTAAGGAATGACTTGGTTTCCTTCCTATACCACTTTTTAGACACCTCTGGGTAGCAGAGCATTTCCTGGCATCAGGGTGATACAGAACAGGGCAGGAGAAAGTGCTCCCTCAAAACAATTAGTTTTCAGGGCCATATGGGGACTTCGGGAAGGATTCCCCACCTTCCTGGCCGCGAAGCAGGGACTGGAATCTGTAGCTGGAAGTTTGCTGAGCCCGGCGGCGGCAGGAGAGCCCAGGAGAGGGCAGCAGCGCCGTGCGGGAGCCTGCGACTTCTACCGGGAATAGGTTCGTTCTTTTTGGCAGGAATTAAGTTCTGGATCCAAAATGCAGGAGGAGGAAGGACTTGTTCTGCTTTTTGGTGTAGGAGAAGCAAACTCAGAGCAGGGGCATCAGCCCAGCTCCCCAGGCTCGTGTTCAGTAGTTTTGGGGGCACAAAGCTGTCCCAAGAAAGTTCACAGGAAATCTGGGCTGGGAACTGTTTGCTGAGACTCAACAAAGGAAGAAACAGTGGGATTTATCCACAGCATCCTGGCAGGAATGCTGGGGACTGCCAGGGAGGGGAGAAGAGGGAGAAAAGCAAAGTGTTCCAATGCTTGAACACCTTTTTTTCACTGAGAGAGTGGTCAGGCAGTGACACAGGCTGTCCAGGGAAGTGGTGGAATGACCATCCTGGGAACCATTCAAAAAACATGTAGATGTGGTACTTAGGGACATGGGTTAGTGGTGGACCTGTCAGTGCTGGGTTCATGGTTGTATTTGGTGATCTCAGAGGATTTTTCCAACTTAACTGATTCTATGGAGTGGAGGGGGAGCAGGGAACAGAGGTAAAAGATGTGTGAGGCCAGGGCCTGGCAGCCTTCAGGTGGGAGCCTCAGGAAGGAGCTGACAGGAAGACCAGTGGTTCCCAAGAAAGCTCCATGGTTCCCCTGCTCCTCAGGGCTTTTCTCCAGCTTGGGGGGCTTTTCTGTAGGGCTGCAGCAGGGAATGACACACAGATTCAGGGGGGGATAGAGCCAGTGATGGGAATGCTGCTTCCAGGAAGGGAGGAGCAGGGAGAGTGGAGATCTGGAGGAAGGGGGATGGTGGGAATGGTTGGGTGAGTCAGTTCTGGGCCCATCACCTCAAAGTTTCTCTGCCAGGCTGGAGGGGAAGTCCCTTGGGGAAGATTGTGCATCATTTCCTGAGACACAGGGGTGGAGGGTGGGGACTGAGGGGCACTGGGGCTCCCTCTCTGCTCTGGGTCTGCACGTGCTCAACCCCCTCAGTCACCCACAGCTTCTCCCCTCTGCAAAATCCTAAAGAGGGCTGGAAACCCAGAGGGTGGTTGGCACTGCCCAGGCTCCCCAGGGCAGTGGGCACAGCCCCAAGGCTGCCAGAGCTCCAGGAGGGTTTGGACAAGGCTCTGAGGGACAGGGGGGGATTGTTGGGGTGTCTGTGCAGAGCCAAGGGTTGGACTGGATGGTCCTTGGGGTCCCTTCCAGCTCAGGATGTTCACTGATTCTATAAAACCCCCTTTGGAATGACCCTGCAAACCACAACCAAGGCAATGAGGCAAAGCTGATGCCCTCCCTCTGCCAGAGACCCAGCCTGGAGAAGGGCAGGCGGTGTCCAGCATGGCAGGAAACAACCCTAACCCCAAAACTGCCCCCCCGCCCCCTAAATAACCCCCAACCACCCCCCCAGACTCTGTCCTGGAGGTGGTTAAAAACCCTGTTCAGTTCCTTATGTTTGGTGAGTTCCTGGTCCTGCCCTGCCCCATGTCAGAGTTGAACACCCCCCTGCCCTCCCAGTGCTGCTGTTTCCCATGAACATGATAAAAAAAGGCCTTTTCCAATTGGGTTTAAGTCAAAAGTCTCTTAAACACCCTCTTAACAGACTTATTTCCAGCATGTGGGGATGTTTGTGTTGGGATGTGTTCAGATGCTTCCCTGGACTGGGATCTAAGAGAAAGCCCAAGATCCTTGGGAAAACCAAAGGGATTTTTGGTGTGGGGTGATCAGGCATTAAGTGGCAGCAACAGAATTATTTGTAATCATCTGCCCACGCTGCTGCTTAACCAGACTGAGAGAACTAATTGATGCTTATGTTTGCAAGCAATCATCCTGAAAATGTTCTAATTCATGTTAGATTTCAGTCCTGCTGGATCCCAAAAGGCCTTCTGTTAAATCAGGGCAGTCCTGTGCATGTGTGTGCATGGAATAGAACCTTTCCAGAAGTAATTTGGAACCAAAGTTTCATCTTTGCAAGGTCCCACAGTAAATATTTTGGTCCAGAATTTATTTTATGCCTAAAATCCAGCTAGAACACTGGGATGAATTCTATGGGGAGAAGGCAATGGGAAAATTTGATGGGCCAGAATGAAAAAGCAATGAACCAAAAAAGTATTGGATGAATAGAAACTCAAATCTTAAATGGGAAACATGAAACATGTCAGCATGAAATGATCAGACCTCTCAGCTTTATGTCTGGGGAGAGCTTTTCCTCTGGAAATGAAAACATGGTGAGATCTGTAAAGCTCCTGGAGGTCACAGAGTCAGCCCCACACAGCCAGGGGGATGTGCTGAGTAAAGCTGATACCCAGTTCTCTGCAGGGGCCTGAGGTTTAATGTCCCTGCTAAATTCAGGATTGAGATCTCCCCAGGCTGCCAAACACCTTTATTTGCAGGGACCTCTTCCCTCATCTTCCTCTCCACCTTTAGCAGCTGGGCAGCCCAAAATACGTGCTGGCTTTGTGTTTTTGGGAATATCTGGCTGGGAAGGCTGAGGGCTCTGCACTCAAACCATCCCAGTTTTGCCCCCATGGAGACTTGTTTGAATCCAGTGAATCCCAGTGAAATGGGAGCTGGGAAGTCCAGCTGGGTGAGTGAATGAGGAAGCCAGGCCACATTCAGAGCACATTTTAATTTTCAGTTTTCAGCTGCCTTTATCTCCTGTGCTGTGAACTGGGGCCACACGATGGGCCAAGGGAGGACAGGAGGAGCAGAGCAGAATCAGCCCCTCCATTGCTTTTGGTATCCATGGCAACCTCTCCTTTCTGCTTGCTCCCAGGAATTGCTGGAACTCTCCTCCTGCACCAGAGCCCCCCTTGCTGGGGGTCTGAGGGAGCAGAGGGGCTGCAGTGAAGGCACGTGGGATGAGCTGGGGATGGCACAGAGGTACAGTGATCCCTGGGTAGTGCCACAGCTGGGAGTGTCACTGCCTTCAGCACTCTGGTATCAGTGGAGAGGGACAGATTTGCAGAGGGTGCCACACTCCATCCCTGCATCTCCCCTGGGCTCCAGAGGCACCCCCAGTGCTCCTGACCCCCAAGTGCAGAGCACTGGCAGCCATGGACATGGATCACAGCTTGGTTTGGGTTGCAGGAGACCTGAAAGACCAACCAGTTCCAACCCCCTGCCACAGGGTGCTAATGGAACCAGTCCAGGGAAAGTGCTGGGGACAGCTGAGGGCTTCTCACTGCTGCAAACAACCCCAAATGTTGCCATCCTGGGAGGAGCAGCTGTGGCAGAACTGTGTGATCCACAACATGAGGAGCTGCTGTTCTTGCTGCTGGGACAGAGGAGGTGGCAGTGCTGGGACAGAGGAGGTGGCAGTGCTGGGACAGAGGAGGTGGCAGTGCTGGGACAGAGGAGGTGGCAGTGCTGGGACAGAGGAGGTGGCAGTGCTGGGGTGGCTGTTCCCAGCCCCTTCCCACTCACATCCACAATCCTGGCATCCATCAGCTGAGCTGTGCTGAGTCTGGCACGGGCAGGGCAAGGGTCACCAACACTTCTGAACGGGTGAACCCCATGCAGACATGTTCCTCCTGGGCCCCTGCTCCTCCCAGGGCTGCAGAACAGGCTCCTGCTTGCTCTGCATCACCAGTTCCAGAGAGCAGCCTCTGAGTTTGCCCTTCCCAAGGCCTTATATCTCCTCCCAGGCATCTCCCAGATTGTTTTTACTCCCTCCTGGGAGGTTCTCTGTGCTCCAGGGTCCATCCTCCTTCCTAATCCAGTGGGGGTGGAAGCAGGAGGAGGAATTTCCACTGCTAATGAAGAGTTTTGCCTCCTCAGAGCTCATTTTCTCCCATCTCTCCCCCAGGCTTTGCTGCTGCTCTGCTCTGAAAGCTCCAGCAGTGGGGTGAGGCAGGTGAAGGTGGCCCTGCTGGTCTGGCAGGTGCTGGAGGGGACAACTACACCTCCAACCTGTGGATTCTGGGATTGCTGAATTAAACCACTTCCAAAACAGATCTGATCACTAACAACTTGGTACACAATTGGAGCTTTTTAATGAAAAAACAAAAATCCCCCCAAAAACCAAAATGATTATGAGCAAATCCCACAACTGCTGGTGTTTGTGACCATTTACAACCCAATCCCTGTCTCAGGGTGACTGCAAGTTCAGTTTACAATGTGCAGTTTAGTTCCTGCTTGTGTAACCTCAGCCTTAAGCAAGACCTGCTTTGAGGTTTGAGTGCCTGGGATTGTTCCTTTCCAGTTAAAGCTGCCTAATCTGATGGCAAAGTGCCTTGGTGAGTGCCTTGTGTTCATTCTGGGGGATTCCAACCATCCAGTGCACAGCAAACAGCCCACAGGCAGGGAATTAGGGAAAAAATGAGTGGGTTTTAGTGGGATTTGGTGCGAGATGGACTTCACAGCCCCCCAGGGACCCTGGGAAGGGCACATCCCTGTGCCTCACACAAACCATGGAGACACCCCTGCCCAGGGCACTGCCCCTCACCCAGTGCCCACGGGGAGGTGCAGATGGATCAGTGCAGAGGGAGGAATGTGGGACCCCCAGGGAGGTGTTTTGGGGGCTGTTGTCGTGGAGGTGAACTCCAAAGGCAGCAATTGCCCGGGGAAGCTGTGGATGTCCCACTCCTGGAAACCCTGGTCTGGCTGAAGATGTCATGGCAGGGAGGTTGGAGGGGACGACCTGGAAAGGTCCCTTCCACCCCAGCCCAGTCTGTGATGCTGTGAACAGCTGCAGGATCAGTGCTGGCAGCAGGACACAGCTCTCAGCTCTGGTTTGGGCAGCCTGTGCTGGCTTAGTTTCCCTCACAGCCCCCTGTGCTGCAGCTGAGGAGTCCTGCTGCCCCCAAACCAGTCGGGACTTCCAGGTAAAAAGAGCTGCCAAGGAAAAACCACTGTGGCAGCACCTGCTGCTGTGAACAAGCTGGCTCTGGGCTGAAGGCCCTTGGTGACACAAGCAAAGAAGGGCTGGATGAGATATGAGGAAGAAATTCCTCCCTGGGAGGGTGGGGAGGCCCTGGCACAGGTTGCCCAGAGAAGCTGTGGCTGCTCCATCCCTGGAAGTGTCCAAGGCCAGGTTGGACAGGGTTTGGAGTATCCTGGGCTTGTGGAAGGTGTCCCTGCCCATGGCAGGGGGGGCACTGGATGGGCTTTAAGGTCCTTCCAACCCAAACCATTCTGGAACTCCAGGAACAGGCTCCCTGTGGCATCTCCTGCCAAAAGGTACCGAGGAAGAGGGAACTCAGTCATGACCCTCCCCAGAGGAGAACCTCTCCCTGGCAGTGCTTTGATCCCTGAGCTGCAGACAGCTCTCTTTGAAGACATGAGATGCAGAGATTTTTCTCTGCAGACAATAAATCACAGAAGCAATTCACTTTGATCTTACCCAAAACATGAATAAATACAGAGCTGCTCCACCATCTCGAGTGGAGGGCAGAGCTAATTGTCTGAATGCTGATGGGCAAAGGGCTGTCTTGCCAGCTGCTGTCAGCAGGCAGCAATTAATTAAAAGTGTTCCTGGGTAATTTTGCATATCTTTTCTTTCAAGCCCAAAAAGACCACTCACCACTTGGTCTGTTCATCCTCCTCCAAAGATACAGCACTTGCTATCATGTGCAAGATGCAGGAGATAATTAGTGTGCTTTGCTCACTGCTGTGGAGATCTCAGCTGGAGACTGTCCTTTTTCTGAGCATTGTGCCTTAAGAGACGAAAAATTAGAGAGGTCCCTGCCTGAACCTCTCCCTCTACAGAACTGAGGGGTCAAGTGTGCTCAGGTCAGGTCAGAGAAGTCCGAGGGGACAGGGGGTTACCAGTCCCTGAGATGGTGTTTGAGCCCACACACGCTGAAGGGCAAGTGAGGACATCAGCATGATTTATAGGATCATAAATTAAAGGTTTGGGTTGGAAGGGGCCTTAAAGATCATCCAGTTCCAACTCTCTGTCATGGGCAGGGACACTTCCACTAAGACCAGGTTGCTCCAAGGCTTTAGGCTGGATGTTAAACTGCGGAGGAATGAGACTTGAGTTATTGAGCTCAGCTGAGGGTGGGTGTCACCTGAACAGCTTTCTCTGAGGGACTTCAGCTTTTGTCACCTAAAGGGGGTATCTCTGAGGGTTTAAGCTCTCTGAAAACCTCAGTGGTTTGTTAGAGCAGCTGATTTTAAGTGAAACCACCTGGAGCTCAAGTTGTCAACCCCACCACCAAGTGCCACAGCAGGTCTGTGTTTGGCATCATGTTCTGAGGCAGCTTTGCTGGAGCTCTGTTGTGCTGGGCAGGAGGGTGCTGGGTTCCTTTGCAGGGTTCCTTCAGGGCTGTCATTAGGGCCTGGGATTATTTTGGCACTTTGGGGGGGTCAGGGAGGGGGTCTGGTGGGACACCTGAGGAGGATGGAAGAAGGAAAGGCCAAAGTCATCCACAGCCCTCCTGCTGTGCTGTGCTTTTGTGATTCCTCCAGTTGGTGCAGAGCAGGAAAAGCAGTAACAATTAAAATAACACCTATTCAAGATGAAATTATAATTTTGAGCATTGTTTATGCAAATTTGGCAGAGCACTGAGGAGCTGAACAACCATTCTGAATCTGCTGGTGCAAAGGTTGTTCTCAGCTACAGTTATGGATCTGTGCAATACCATTCTCACCTTCCTGCTTTTCTTCTTTTTTATTTATTACTTCTTTTCTGCTTTCTTGTTGTTTTTAGGATGAGTTCCATCCTGCTAAGCATGGTGTGAGCTCCCTGTCAGTGACTGCTCTGTAGGTGTTGAGAAAACACTTCCAGCCAGCTGAGAGTGGCAGAGGCACAGCTGGACCTTCCTGCCCGTGGTCCCTGGGCTGTGTTTGGGTGTGTTCAGCTGGCCCAGGTGACCACAACAGGCAGGTGGTGCCAGCAGCAGGTCCTTGCTTCACCAGCCTTTGAGTTTCCTCTGGCACATCTGAGCCATCACATCTGATTCTCCTGGAAAAAAATCCCCACAGAGCAACATCCCCCTTAACACAGTTGAGGGAAATGGAGGCTCTTCTGTCAAGAACCAGCAGAGCAAAATCCTCAAGCCTTTTCCCACACCACAGTCTACTCCCACCTTTTCTTCCCTCTATGTTCTTGCCCTGAGCAGGTTGATGGTTTGATCACTGCACTGGTTTCTGCATTTCAAGCAGATGTTTCCATGGTCACACGAGGCCAAGGGGCAGCTTGGCTGGATGATGTTGTTATGGCCTCACACCCATTTCTCAGGTGCTTCCTCTCCCTTGGCAACTGTGTAGGAACAACTTCCTCACTGGGAGGGGTCCTGGAGTCCCCCAGGCCTGGTGGATGTGGCTGTGTGATTCATGGAATCATGGAATATCCTGAGCTGGAAGGGAGCCACAAGAACCATCCAGTCCAACCTCTGGCCCTGCACAGACATCCCAATGATCCCCTCTGTCCCTCAGAGTGTTGCCCAAACCCTCCTGGAGCTCTGGCAGCCTTGGGGCTGTGCCCACTGCCCTGGGGAGCCTGTTCAGTGCCAACCACCCTCTGGGGGGAAGAACCTTTCCTGAGATCCAACCTGACCCTGCCCTGACACAGCTCCAGCCCTTCCCTGGTCCTGTCCCTGCTCACACAGAGCAGAGCTCAGAGCTGCCCCTCAGGAGGAGCTGCAGACCCCAATAAATCTCCCTCAGCCTCCTCTTCTCCAACTGAACAAATCAAATGACCTCAACTTCTCCTCACATGGCCCCTCTAGACCCTTCCCCATCTTCATAGGCCTCCTTTGGCCACTCTCTAATGGCTTTAGAACATTAAAAGCAACATATCCTGATATTTTACCCTTCAGAAGGTCGTGGCTCCCACCCAGAGAGTGGCAATCTTGGCTCTGTAGGGTAAGAAGGGCAGGTTTGGGTCTTACAGCAGCAGGTGCAGCTCCAGCCTCCCGAGGGCAGTCAGGAATGTCTCACCCTGGCTGATGGAGGCACAGGCTCAGCTCTAGTGGAGGCTCCCAAAATATTCCTCTGGGAACCGATTTTAGCCCCTCAGCGCGGCCGGGCCCCCCGGGAATCATCAAACTGCAACACAGCACTATAATTAACAACTGACAGCTTAAATAATGCCAGGGAGCTGGGAGGCTGGGAACACATCCCCGCTCCCAGCAGGGCTGTGGGGGTGTGCAGGCAAGGCAAACACTGCCAGAAGGAATTAGTGCCTCCATGGGGGGATGTCAAAGAGCTGCCGGCACCATCCGAGGGAACACGGTCACTCTGGCACAGAGGTCTCATGACTGGTGGTTTTCCACTCCATGGGACAGTGTGTGCTGGGATGAGGGGATCCTTCTCCTCTGGGAAGGTAGGAAGGCCTCTCAGTGGCTGCAGCTGGGCCACCACAGCCCCGGCAGCAGCAGCACAGGTTTGTGTTGGCCAGAGTCCTCTGGAGCTTCTCTTCCCCCTTCCCACCTGGGAGATCACTGGGAATGGGCAGAGACTTGGACTGCAAGAAGGTGTTGTCACTACTTCCATGCTCTCCATGTGTGTGATGGGCAGGTTTGTGTCCACACCAACATCATTTGTTCCTCTTCCTCCCCTTCGCCCCTTCCATGATCACCAGTGGATCCATCCCTGTTTCCTTCAGCCAACCCCATGAGGAAGGGGAGAAAGCTGTGGCTGAACCAAATGGTTGTATTTCACTTGGAAATAAGCAGATGGAACAGACAGATGGGAGAACAAAGCTATATATATATATATTTATTGCACAGATATTTAATAACCAATAAAATGGGTCCTGGACCACAAAAATCTCTGGCATGGTTGCCATGGCAATGTGCACACAATTCCAGTGAGATGCAGTAAAGAAATCTTTTGTGGTGTTAGGAAGCTTTCTAAAATAAAAATAAATGAGATTTAAATGAGTGATTATGGCTGCCTCAAGGAGCACCTGCCAAAAACTCTGGGCCAGACCATCTACCAGAATATGGTCATTGTTTTTTGGGGCTTTTTTTTGGAAATGCAGCAGTGGCAGAGTGTCCTGAGGAGCCAAAGCTGAGGTGAAAAACGAGGAGAGAGTTGTTCTTGGTTACTCAGGTATCAGCCTGGGGCCACTGAAGACAGCTCAGGGCAGAGAGGGTTAAAATTTCAGGGCTTAAATGACATAAAAGCAGCAGATTGATGGAGATCTGAGCCACTGCCTGCCCTGTGTCAGCCTGACATGGAGCTGATCACTCACTGCAAGTGGGTGAAATGGTGAATTTAGTTCTCTCTGAATTTTTTGCTACTGAAGCCCTGGGAGGAGGAAGAGTGTTGGATGAATCCATTTGTGAGGCTGGAACATGGGGCTTGTTGGAGCTTCCGTGTGTTGCCCTGTTGGAGATTGAAATGGGAGAGAAATATTCAGTCTCACCATCTAATGGTTCTAGTGGTGGTGATATCAAAAAATCCCAGGATCACTGAGGTTGGAAAAGACCTCCAAGGTCATCGAGTCCACCCTGTGCCCCATCCCCACCTTGTCCCCCAGCCCAGAGCTGATTGAGGGTGACACAGGAACACATCCAGGGCCATTTGGAATGTCTCCAGAAGGGAAGACTCCACAACCTCGCTGGGCAGCTGTTCCAGTGCTCCATGGAAAGAAGTTCTTCCTCTTGTTGAGGTGGAACTTCTTGTGTTTTAGTTTATGGCCGTTGCTCCTCGTCCTGTCGCTGGGCACCACTGGGAAGGGGCTGGTACCATCCTCTTGGCACCAACAGGAGTGTCTGGGACTCTTCCCCAGGGAGCCACAAACCTTCTGTTGACCTCAAAGCTGCCATTTATCCATGACTTAACACCAGAGTGATTGTGGGAGGTGTTTGGGACCTGCCTGGGATCAGATCCCTGAGTGTTGAACCTGCTTGGCTGGAAACGGAAACCAAGGAGGGAAGACTCCGGCGTCGCTTTCATCCTTATCCCTTCCTCCTGCCCTTGGTGGGAAGCAGGACACAGCTCCCATGGGATGGATTAGACCTGCCACACCTCCCTGGGGCACAGGGGGAGGCAGGTGCCATCCTGGCCATGGGGAGGTGGGCAGGGAAGCGATGTTTATTCCCAGCAAGGAAGCAAACTGCCGCGAGCCGTGCGTGGGAAGGGAGCTGTGAAGTGTGACGCCTCGCGGGGGGATGAATCCCAGGCAGACTTTCCCAGAATAGACCCCTTGGAGGTCTATTGGAGGGAGATGAATGCCATGGAGATGGCTTGGCCCTCCCCTCTCCCAGGTTTGGGGGGTGGGTGATGCACACGAGTGCTGGGGCCGGTCCCTTGTAGCGGGTTCCCTCCCCCGCGTGGTGCCTCGCTCGTGCCCTTCCCATCAACTCCTGTGCTCTGCAGACACCCAGCCCCACACAAACCCACTCCCAGAGCCCCAGGGAGACAGGGGCTTGTCTGAGCTCCAGCAAAACCAGCTGCTGGGAAGCTTCACACTCTGCTCTGTCACTGCTTCCATGAGGAAAGGGGGAACTGTTGGCTTTGTGAGCAGATGGCGATGGCTGCTGGAGGAGAGCCCACACTAATTCCTCAGTGGAAAACTAATTCCTCACTTCAAGCCACCCATTGAGCCATTCCTTCCTCTTTTCCAAGGCTGCAGAACACCTTCAGTGCAGGAAAAAACTAAGTCTGTGTCACTGGACTCCTGTAGATTTCCAGGCAACAGGAAAATCTGTCAGGTAAAATACCAGACATTTTTTTGCAGGGAATTTTCTGCCTGGGTAACCCAGCACACTGAAGGAAGTGCCAGGGGTGGGTACAAGAACATTTTAGCCTGGAAAGGAGGGTCAAAGTTGGTCAAAAATCAGTGAGCCCACTGCAGGAATCCTACAGCAGAGCTGAGGGTTTCACTCCTCAGCTTTTCCCAGTCCATAACCAGCTGCTTCCCTGCACACAGAGGGCACCAACACGGGCACCTCCAGGATTTCTCTGGGTCTGGGGCTCACAGCTTGGAGGCTGAAAGAGTTGGGGTCATTAGACTGCTCTGAGGAGACCTTAGAGCCCCTTCCAGAGCCTAAAGGTGCTCCAAGAGAGCTGGAGAGGGACTTTGGACAAGGGCCTGGAGTGACAGGACAAAGGGGAATGGCTTCCCACTGCCAGAGGGCAGAGTTTGATGAGATCTTGGAAAGGAATCCTTCCCTGGGAGGGTGGGGAGGCCCTGGCACAGGGTGCCCAGAGAAGCTGTGGCTGCCCCTGGATCCCTGGAAGTGTCCAAGGCCAGGTTGGACGGGGCTTGGAGCAACCTGGGATAGGGGAAGGTGTCCCTGCCCATGGCAGGGGTGGGACTGGATGATTTTTAAGATCCCACCCAACCCAAACCATTCTGTGACAGTGTGATTCTCTGATAGTGCTTTCTCACAAAAATCTCATGTCACAGACTCCTTAGGAGATCTGAGAGAATTGTTCTGAGGAAATCCTTTAAAAACTGACCTGCCCAAATGTGTATCAAGGAGCAACAGCTGGAATCTCAGTGTTTCTTCATGCTCTTTGTTTCCCAGACCGTGTGGGCCTGTGTTTAATGCACAATCCAATATTATCCCTCATTTTAATGCAGAAAATTGTCCAAAAAACCAGAAGAGAGGGAGGAAGGGGTGTGTGGGGGGGGAAGGGCTTAAGACTGTTGGCAGCAAATTTTAATTTGGGTTTGGCAGACAAGGGGAGCTATACATGGAAATCTTGTCCTGAAATACCCCAGAGCCTGCCCTGCCTCAGCCAAGGTGGGCACACGGGGGTGGAATTTGCCTTTTCCTCCTCACCACGGGGCTCAGCAGCACTCAGGGGTGAGAATGGGCACACAGGGGTGGAATTTGCCTTTTCCTCCTCACCACGGGGCTCAGCAGCACTCAGGGGTGAGAATGGGCACACAGGGGTGGAATTTGCCTTTTCCTCCTCACCACGGGGCTCAGCAGCACTCAGGGGTGAGAATGGGCACACAGGGGTGGAATTTGCCTTTTCCTCCTCACCACGGGGCTCAGCAGCACTCAGGGGTGAGAATGGGCACACAGGGGTGGAATTTGCCTTTTCCTCCTCACCACGGGGCTCAGCAGCACTCAGGGGTGAGAATGGGCACACGGGGTCTGACTGCAGGGTTTGGGGCTTCCTACTGCCCCAGCAGTGCAGCTTCTGGAAGCTTGTGAGTAATAGGGCAGAGATTCACAGGCTCTGCTTGTGTTCCTCCAGCAGGAGCAGATCTGGGGTTGTTTCACAGCTTGGCAGTCCTGGTGAGGAGATCTCAGGCAGTGCCTCTCACCCCACGTCAAGCCCGCGGCGGCTTTGGCTGCACAAACAAACGCGGATCCCGCAGTGTGTAAAAGCACTGACGTGTGTCCCTGTGGCACCTGCTGGTTTCTCATCTCCTTTCAGTTCCACAGTTCTGGTTCTGAAAGGGTGAAGAACAAGTGGTGTTTTCTCCCAGGTCACTGCCTGAAGATCTTACAAACCTCGGCCACTTCTTCCCGGTCACTGAACCCTCCCCCAGGCTGGAGATTTCTGGGTTAGTCCATCCCTGCAGAGGAGCTGTCCCACACTTCTGGTCTTTGATTCCTTTTCATTCTGTTGGAAGCTGCAACACACACCCCACACCAGTTCCCTGTCCCTCCTTGCACTCAACGGGAGAGAAAGGCTGGAGCCAGAACATCCCTCAGCAAACACAGCCAGAGCTTCTCCTGTAATGAGCCCCTGGGTTTGGTGGGAGTGCTGGGAGCACAGAGGAAGGGGAGAGAATAAGGGTGGGGAGATGGGTGGGCTGTGCCACACAGGGAACCAAATACCTGCCCAAAAATCCTCTGCATCTTCACCACTTCCATTGCTTTTACCAAAAGGTAAAAGGCTTCTCTCCTGCTTTGCCCTGGGAGGCAATGCCAGAGTGAGACTCATCACCTTCCTTCCTCAGCTTCCATCCTCCTGTTTCTAGTGGGGAGGGCAGAGAGGGAGGAACGTGGAGCACTGGAGAAGTTTTCTGCTGAAATGACTCCACAGTGACTTTGGTGCCAGGCTCAGCCCCATCCTGAGGGACAGTGAACTCCTTCACCCCAGGCTGGGGAGTGTCACAGCAGAGGAAGTGCTGTGGAAGTGCTACTTGGAGTAAACCTTAGGAAAGCAAAGAATGGGAAATACCAAGGACCTCTGCAAGGCGAGCTTGAATCATCACCCACAGGCCACCAGAGCCACAGGACAGTCCTTGTAGACCTTCTGTGTCCTTACAGACCCCTTTTGAAGGTCTGGGGCTGTTGTCCCAGGGGCTGTGGCAGCGTGGAGAGCGATGCAGACCTGGGTGGTGTCCTGAAGCTCTGTGTCCTCACAGCCCTGCTCTCCAAGGACTCTGTTGAGCACTCTGGGGGCACATCCCTGTGCCAGGCCTGACCTTGACAGTGCTCTCTCCTCTGGGAAGGTGTGTGCCCAGGAGGCTGAGCTCCAGGGCCCACTGAGAGCTGGGAGATCTCCACAGCCAGGGCTCAGAGGGAGGGTGGTTCCAGGCACAGCTCAGCCTCAGCTCCTGCTCCATGGCACCTGCAGGATGCTGGTCCCAGGAATTGGTGCCTGGCTCTTCCCACACTGACTCATTCCCTGGGGCCAGCACAGAACAAGATTCTTTTGTGCTGCCTCTGTGGGTGAATGAAGCCTGGCCGTGGGCTGGCAGTGCTTTCATGCACTCCCACACATGTCTCCCTGCACAGCAGAGAAACGCTGCAGAACAATGACCAGGGTCTTCTGGGGAGCTCTGAAATACCTCCTGGACTCTTCTCCCACGTGGAGGAACCCGTGGCAGTGCCCTGTGTGTCCCACCTTGCCTTGCTCCTGAGCCCCTGGAGGACTGTGGAGTGACACAGGGAGATGGAGAGGGCAGAGTTTTTAATCATCACATTCAATCATGAGCACGCTGCTCCTCCCCACTGTTACAGGGCTGTGCTGTCCAGAGAGGCTGAAGGAGCTGAGCCTGCTCCCCCAAAGCCTGACACAGCATCCCTGTCCCCCCTCACACAGGCACAGGGTGCCAACATCATCCCTCTGCTCCCCCCAGAGCCACCCAAGGCGGGCAGGGAGGGCCCCAGTCTGGCTCCTGGAGGGGGCAGGAAGGAGGTTGGCACTGGAAATAGCAAGTAATTTCCATTTCAATGCTCCTGCTCCAGGCTGGGCCTGGCTGTGTGGGTGCAGACCAGCTCCCTGCGCTGCTTCTCTGCAGAATTTTCCTGTCATTACATCTGCCCTGGGTCACCTTCCTATCTGCCCACCACTGTCTCTTTGGCTTTATTCTCCTGAACCATCTTCAGCTGGGGATTGAGTTACCCCTCCCAGGGCTTGGAGGTGGCAGCAAGAAGGAAGCCCAGCAAGCCCAGCACCAGCCCCAGGCAGGGTCACAGCCAGCTGCTCATCCTTCATTTGTGGTCTCCCGGTCCCCAGGGCCACAAAGCTGGAAGCTGCAGGGCAGAGCCCTCAGGGGCTCCCCACGAGGCCCACGGGGGCTCCCAGCTCCCAGGGGAGATCCAGTTCCTGGCTGTCACCTGGTGTGATGTTGATTTTTCACCAGCCTCTTGGAATTCAGTTTCCCTTGTCTTTGGAAAAGTGGGTCTGGCTGCTCCAAACACCAGTGATCCCCACTGCTCATGCCAGGTGCTGGAATTGAGGGATGTGAACTCAGGGATCCTTGAACTCAGGGATGTGAATCAGGGATCCTTTAACTCAGGGAGGCTCTTCCCCCATCACAGACAGGGAGAGACAAGAGGAGTCACTGCTGAGCTGCTCCATCTGTGTGTCTGTCCAGCCCTTCTTGTCTGCCTCCCCACTGCCAAGGCAGAAGAGTGTGAGATCTCCTGGTGGAAAAACAGAGGGAAAAGGGGGAGAATTGCCAAGTGCAACATGGCAGAACAGGAGGCAGATAGAGGCTGTGCCAACAGCCATGTCAGTCACTCCTTCCACACCAGGCAGGCTGAGAAAGGAGCTGGATCCTGGCAGCCCAGAGGCTCCTCCTGCCATGGGAACAGCCCAGGACGTGGGGCAGCAGCCACCTGGCTGGTGGGGTGGGTGCCCATGTCCCTGTGTGTGTCCATTCCTGCTCCATCCAGGGTGTAACCCAAGGGACAGCACTTTACAGTCACCAGCTTCAGTGTGCTCCACTTCTCCTGCTGAGGGTGCTGCCTTCCCTGCTGCATTCCCTCAGGATGTCAGGGATCCAGGGCTCCACCTCTCAGCCCTCCCTAACTCTGCCATGATGTTTGTGCCCCAGGAGGGGAGGCAAGAAACCTCTTGCCCAAAAGAGACTGTGCAAAGACAGAGGAGAGGCAGCAGCACATCGAGGAGTTTCAAAGAATCATGGGAGGGTTTGGATTGGAAGGAACCTTGAAGATCACCTCATTCCACCCCCTGCCATGGGCAGGTTGCTCCAGGTCCTGTCCAACCTGGCCTTGTTTCAGAAACCGGCTATTTATCAGAGCTCTGGCTTGCCCTGGGTCCTCTATATCCAGCAGGCATTGGGTCTGTAAGAGAAGAGCCAGGACTGGACCCCAGCTGGCAGGAGAAGCCTCTGGCCAAGTTCTCCTGTCTTATCTGTCTCTTCAGGGCAAAAGAAAACAGCCTGGGCCAGCAGCCAGTGCAGGAGGGTCTGCACAGGGACTCACAACCAGGCAGCTCTGCAAGAGCAAACACTTCACTGAAGCACCAGCCCACTTCCAAGCCCCAGCTCTGGCACAGGTTCCTGCAGGAGAAGGCTTTGGTGAAGGTCTCAAAGCACCAGAGAGCTGGGGGAGGAACGTGTGTGAGTGGCCAGCACCTTGCTCCACCTTCTGCTGTCTCCTCAGCTCCGGTGCCAGCGTGTGCTGGCAGCACATCCCATCTCCCAACACCGCCCCCAGTGCAGGAGACAGCAGAGGAGGAAACATGGAGGTGACATAAAAAACAGCCTTTGCTTTCTTGGCCATCTGTCGCAGCGTCGCAGCCGCCTTCCCAAACACAGCCCAGCTCGGTGCTGCCTGGGAAAAACAGGGAGTTATTTTGGTTCCCCAGCATCCAGCAGGAGCTGGCAGATCCCACAGTGGTTTTCAGTGTTGGGACCACTGGTTTCATCACTGGGACAGGACACAGCTCCCTGAGCACCCCTGGGGTTCAGTCCCTCCCGCAGTGCCCACCACCGTCCTTGCTGCTCCATGTGCAGCAGCTCTGGGCTCCTCCTCTGCCTCCCCAACCTTCACAGGGCACAGTTGGTTTGTCTGAAGGTTCAGACACGATCTGGAGGCTGTGGAGAGGGCCCTGCCAGATGGAGGACCCCAGGGAGGACTTGTCTCCCCTGTGCTGGCACTGGCAGCTGGTGGATCCTCACTGTGAGTCAGGGCACGGAGCTTATCCAGAGAGCTGAGGGCAAAAACACCTCAATATCCAGCCTCCCTGATGGACCCCGTTCTCTGGTGGTGCCTGCACTGGTGTGCGGTGGGGAATCATGGGATCATAGAATCCTTGAGGTTGGAGAAGCCCTCTAAGACCAGTGAGTGCCCCAATTAACCCAGCACCACCAGATCCACCACTGAACCTGTCCTCAAGTGCCATATCTACTCGTTATTTGACCACTTCAGGGACAGTGATTCCACCACTGCCCTGAGCAGCCTGTGCCAGGACTTGACAAACCTTTGGGGGAAGAAATTTTCCTCAATATCCAATTTAAACCTCCCCTGGCACAGCTGAGGCCGTTCCCTCTCCTCCTGTCCCTT
>VYXB01007802.1:4806-69632 GCA_013397135.1 Pachyramphus minor | reverse complement strand
ATCCTGAGCGGCCCAAACATGACCCCAGGATTGGAGTTGCCTCCCCAGGGATTATTCCAGGGGGGCAAAGCTGGGATTTCAGCTGTTGAGAGCAGCCAGTTCAGGGCCTGCAGGGCACAGCAGGGGCTGTGCACCCTCAGAGCCCAGCGGGTTCCTGGCAGCTGCAGCCACAGCCCTGAGGTGCTGAGGGCCACTCTGCCCCCCAGCACAGCACAATGGGCTCTCTGTGAGAGCTCTCTGGCCTTCAGGAGATGTTTTCCTCCTGCCCTGCTCCGGGCACACTTCCCCCACTGCCTTGTCCTTCTCCCAGTCACGAGGCAGCGTCCCCAGAGCAGCCACAGCGAGGGCTGGCAGAGTTTTGACACATCTCACGAGGAGCATTAATAGCTCAGAACTGGAGGCTGTTCTGTTGGGGCCCTTCCATAGTCATTTCTCAGGCAATTCATTACCCAGCTGAAATTATTCCTCAGGGAACAAGACAGGTAATTCTTTTACACTGAGCTTGGAATAACTTGCAGGAGACCCACTCAAAGCAATCCATGACAAGAACGGCTCAGAATTAGTTTCCCTGGGATATTTTTAAGTGGAATCATTTCCTTAAAGTTGTCTGGATTCACAGGGAGATTGCCCCAGGAGCAAAGGCAGCAAATCTGAAGGAAAATGGGGGAAACAAAATATGGGGAAGGGGCAAGAAGAGCATTTTGACAAGGTGACAAGGGCTGATTTTGTAATAAAAAGTTGTTTTCTTGTCACGTTGCAATAAATGGGGAGTAAGAGAAGGGAGAGAAATGCTGAGAAATGGCAATGCCATGAGGCAGCTGGACTAAGGGAAAGCAAGCCAAGCTTTATCACGAGAATTTCATGTTTTATCTCTTTCTGTTCATTTTCCAAGCTCCAAAATTACCCATCAGCAGGAAACCAACACCACGTCCTCCCACCACTGTCACCCGAATTCAAAGCAGGAGTGGGAATTCCCTGATCCAGTGCAGTGAGCTGAGCTACACTGAACACATTGAGTGAGGGACAGCAGGTCCCATGGGAGGTGCTTTGGGCAAGGCATTTTTGGCTCTTGCAGGTGGCAGACTCGTGCCATGCTACCTGTGCTTCCCAAGAAAACGTCTCATCACAGCCAGAAAAGAAAAGCAAGGGAGAAGTTACCAGAATTCAAGGGGCTTCTGCACAAGGACTGTGGTGGCTTGAAGAAAGGAGGCCAGAATCACAAACTCACAGAGTCCCAGAGTCCCAGAATCACAGCCTGGGAAGGGCTGGAAGGGAGCACTGAGGGTTCTTTTGCTCCAGGATGTGTCATTTGTTTGCAGACCCCCCACACACACACTGGGAGGAGAGGTGTGAGAAATGAGGTGAGAGACAAGATGAGAGTTTGAAAGGAGCCCTGAAAAACAGGGAAATGGCCCTGAAATATCCCTGGGATGGGATTCCCCAGGATCACTGCCTTGGGAGATGGAGGTGGGGAAAAAAAGCCACGAGCTCCAGGAATGGTGCAAAGGTGCTCAGTACCCCCCTGCCCAGCCCAGGGATTCTTACATTTCTGCACAACAAGATGAGGAACAGCCAGTGTGGACTGAAATGTGAGCACTATTTGTCATCCCCCCCATGCCTTGTTTCCACAGGCACTTTATAAACTCTGTAATGAAATGCAGCCACCTGGCACACACTGCTGAGAGGGAGAGCGAAGGGAAACTTGAGCCAAGGCTGCAGAATAAGTCCAGTGTGTTTTTTCTGGGCATGATCTTCCAAGGACTGCAATGAAAAGAACGTCAGGATGGTTGTTCTTACCTGTGCAACCTCCCTGAGGCAGAGTGGAGCAGTTCTGGCTGAGGAGCTGCAGGAACCAGGCTGCCTTGCCCAGGTGCACACAGGTTCTCTGGCAAGTCCCTTGTGAGGCTCCACATCCCTGTTTCCTGGAGCAAAGACTTGGGCTCTGGCACTGAGGACAATTCCCAGTGCCCAGGGAAGCCTCAGGGAGGTTGCACAGGTAGGAACAAACATCCTGCTGTTCCTTCCATCGGTGGAGGACAGGGGAGATGAAACCTGTTGCCTTTTCCAGCTGTGACCCTCTGACAGTGCTGCAGGTGTCCCAGGTGTCACACAGGACCATTGACATGTCCTGCTGGGGGCTGGGAGGTCTCGTGGCCCTCTGGTTCCCTGGTTTGTGAGGTGTGGGATGAGGAACAATGAGCTTTGCTGTGTCCATGGCTCAGTGACCACCCTTTCTGCAGCCCTGGGGGGTTTGGGGCTTTAACCTCCCTCTGCAGCTGAGGAGCTGTGCCCTGCAGAGTCTGGCACACCAGTGGGTAGCAGTGCTCAGCTTCCAGGCTGGTCCTGTGGCAGCTGGCAGAGCACACACCAAGCTGGCTGAATGTACTGGGAATTCATTGCAGCCAATTAGTCCGATTTTCAATTATCTGAGAGAACGAACTTGGCTAATTAAAGTCTAATTACATTTTGACTGCTTCTTCAGCTGTCTTATCCTATTAAACCTGGGCAGGGAGACCCTGTGAGGCAAGAGGGGAGGACTCACAGCTGCACAGAAACCTGTAGGATGTAACCACTGCCAGAAAGGATGGCTGTGGTGTGACCCCATGTGCAGGGCAGCTCGAGCCATGCCAGGGCAGAGAGCCAGCATCCAGCACCAGATCCAGCTCCAGATCCAGCTCCAGCTTCCAGCAGCTGCCATGGAGGGGGAGCAGAGCCCTGGGCTTGCTTCCATGCACTCCTTGTTTTCCTGGAAGCACCTGCCTCCATCCTCACACCCACATGCTCCAGCCTCCAACACCACCCCGAGGTAACAAACCCAGCTCTGTCATGGAGAACCAGAGTTGTTTGGCTTTGCAGTTCCAGCCCCTTTTCCAGAAAGGCCATTCTGGCTGCTTGATGCCATGGGGTGGATATTTCTCCTGCCCTTTGTTGACCATTGCCTTGCTCATCTCCACTCCCGAGTCAGAAGCAGGTGGTAACTCATGTCCTCACAGTATTGGACCCTTTCAGGAGAACTGGAGCACCACAGGAAGACTGGATCTCATGTTCTTTCCCCCTGGAGTCACTCCAAAATCCAAAAGTGGTGGTGTTCACTAAAGGCAGGTATCAGCTGGCCCAGCTGGTGCTGCATAAATCATAAACAGCCAGTGAGCCCCCAGGGCAGGAAAAGGCAGATCTGAGAAGGGATTGTGGTGCTGAGTCCTCTGATCTCACAGCTCCTTGCTAGGAGAGCAAATCCTGGGGTGTCCTCAAAGGTTGTCGCTGGGGCCGGAGGGCCCCACGTATCTGAGAAGACACATTGATGTCTCATTAATTCAAAAAGAGGAAAACTTGTTTGATTTAATACCTGCCCCCTGACTGCACCCAGCAGAGATCACTTTGCCATGGCCAGGGCTCCTGGCAGCTGAATGCCCTGGGCTGACAGAGTGACAAAACTGCCACCTCCACCTTGAGGTCACCTGTGACCTGCAGCCAAGATTGCCATGCACACCCAGCTCTCACTCCTCTGCTAAAATCTCCACCACTAAAATGACATTTTGGCTTTGTTGTTGATTAACCTGTCTCAAATTAATGATATGAAACTGTCTCCTCACTAATGAGCTGCTGGGAAGGATGAGAGCTGCAAAGACCTCTCTGGAACGAGACTTGTGTTTTACTTACAACCTGAACCACATGAAGATGAGCAGCATTTTTCAGATCAGAGACAGTCATTTCAGATGCATGTTCATGTCTTTGAGTGCTGCCAGTGCCTCCACCACTTCCAGCACGTTGACAGTGATATTTTCAGGGATGTGCCAAACCATGCTGGTTGTTGGCGACGTTCTGGTTTTCTTTTAACTCAGTTTTCCATAACCATGTGCTCATGGAACAAACAAGTCCAAGAAAATGCCTGTCTCTAAAATCAGAGGAGCACAAACTTGGCCAGACTGATGGGGAAATGCTTGGCTAAGTCAATCTGAATGGGAGAACTGGTGTGAACCCAAAGGTGTATCCAACACCACGGATCACGCAGTTGTCAAGGCTGTTGAGGAGGTTTTGTACTTCCCTGTGTTCACTGTTTTTTAGAAGATTTATTCTCCAGAACTAAAACCAGTGGTTTCCAATCCCTCATTCATACTTGAGAAAGCCAAGTTGGATTCAGGAAGCCAAAAAAAGTGCTTTAAAGGCATCTAAACTTGCAAAATCTAATGAGATACTCACTGCTCAGACAGCACAGCCCAGAGCGATGTCCTGGAGTGCTCTGTGCCCTTTTACCTCTGTGATTTTGCCACTGTTCAGGGGGTGTCCAGGTCAGATTGTGGCACAGGTCTGAACCAGATCCATTCTCACACCTGAACAGGATCATCTGTCAAGTTCCTGTGCCCAGAAATGTTCCTGGTGTTGTTCATGTCCCTGACACAGATGGGGCTGTAAGACACATTTTATTCTGAGGACAGCTTTAATTACTCACACAATCCCCAACCAGCTCTGATTTGGCAAAGAGCCTGAGGGACAAAACACATTTATTTGGGAGTGAGGAGCTTTCTGTGCCCCAGGTTTCATGGTGGGCACCGGGTGCTCTGCCTATCTCAGCAGGGAGCAAACCCAGTGCCAGGCTGGCAGCTCCAGGGAGGCTCAGCCATGGGAATTCCAGGCCAAAATGCCATCAGCAGCCTCAGTAGCAAAGCAGCTGGAAGACACAGAAACTGGGAAATGATTCCCTTTCAAGCAGGGAGACTGGCAGGCAGAGTCTCTGGGGCTGGAGGCAAAGCTGGTGCTGAACTCTGTCACTGTTTGGCCTCTGCTCTCCCTCGAGTCCCTGACCCCAATGGCATAAACTTGTCCCTCTCTGGCAGAGCTGATGGACTACAGAGGCTTCATCTGCTCAGCCCATACAGGAGACCCCCGGGGAGGGCAGTGGGATTTATGGAGTGATGTTCCTGAGTAATGGCACCGCAGATTTAAAATCATTCCTCTGCTGAGTGAACCCACCACACGCTCCCTCAGCTCCCTCCAGAGAAAACAGGCTCACAAAGCTGCTCATTTAACCAGCACTGAATCAAAACTCCAGATGAGGACCAGCTGGACAGGCCTCACACACTTGCTGGAGGGGATGGCTTGGGAGGAGAGGTGGAAGAGGATTTTTGCCCATGGATGGGAGGGTAGGAGGCAGACCCAGGATTTCCATCTTGCCTTGTGGGTGCCCCTTCGGGGAGCACAGCAGCCTGGAGACCTTGCCAGAGCCCAGGAAACCTGGGTTTTCTTCTTAGATCTGTCCTGGGGATTTAGGAAAACTGGTCCTGTCACCTCCTTTCTGGCCCCCAAATACCTGCTTAGTCTCAGAGACCTGTTTGTGGGAACCTCCATCCCTTGGGATGCAGGTAACTGTGAGCTGGGATCATCCTGCTGTGGGCTCAGCTGGGAGGAGGGTCTGTCCACAGCTGTTCCCTCGTGCACAAACACTGCAGAGCCACACGTGTCCTTGTCCTGAGCCAGGGGGGGACACTCCTGAAGCCAGGCCAGAGCTCTGGTGGGGAAGCCAGGTGGTGGTAGAGCATCCCAGAGCCACCCATGAGGGGGGTTCACCCCCTTTAGAATCAGTTTAAACCGCAGGGATCCCCTCCAGCTACTCCTCAGGCTTTCCAGGGCAATGTGTGTCTGGAACAACCTGGTTCCCTCCACCTACCTACAGAATAAGCCCAGAACTGCCAGACAAGAAACAGGAAACTGCCACTTATTTAATTTGATTGCATTTTACTTCTTTTTTTTTTATTTTTTTGGGCTCTCAGAAATGTTTTCAGTCTGGATTGAGGTTACAACCTGGGTAATGCCTCCCTGCCTAAAGAAAAAAAGCTGTTACCATAACAACCTGACTCTGTGCTTCATTACCATGGCAATTCTCAGGAATTATTAAATACTCTGTGTGTTTGGTGCAGGTGCTCCAGTACATCTGGTGCCAGGTTCAGGTTGGGATCCTCCTTCCCCCCCTCAATCTGTCTGTCTGTCTGTCTGCTGTTTAACTCTTCCATCTCCCTCAGCCCAGGCAGGGGAAGGAGGTGGGCATCATCTGGGACTTGGTTTGGGGTTTTGGGTTTTGTTTGGGTATTTTTGAGGGGCACTGTGTGGGTTTTTCAGGTGGATCAAGCCACCTCTTTATTTCTCCAGCTGGGCCATCATCACCATTCCAGAGGCAGAGGATTTCTCTTTGCAGGCTGCTCAGCAGGGGGGAAATGCTCTCACTTGCCTTTCTCTGCTCTTTCCCTGTTGCCTGGCTGGAAATAAGACATTCCAGCTGGAACAGAACCCCAGCAAGTGGGGACCAGCCCAGAGACAGGGAGCTGTGCCCAGAGGAGGATGGTGAAGGTCCAGGGCAGGTTGCACTTGGAGGGGGACAAGAAGCAGCTCCCCTTTAGCAGGAAAGCTGGACTGACCATAAAGTCATGGGATCACAGAATCCTGGAATCATTAAGGTTGGAAAAGACCTCAAAGACCACGTACTGCCCAAAATGATGGTTGTTTTCAGAGAAGGGTTGCAGAGCAGACAGACCAGTGACTCAGACCAGTGTGACCAGTCCCCCAGGATTGCACTGGTATCTTGTGTTCCACTGCTAGGAGATGATTTTAGATGACCCTCAGTGGCTGGTCCTTGCTCTATGTGATATGATGATCCACCAAAGCACAGCCCTTCCCTCCATCTCACTCCAGCAGTGATTCCTGTCCAGCTCCTGGCACCCCAGGGACACTCTGGAAGTTATTGTGCTACAAGTAACAATTAAAAAAAAATAAATACATGAAAATAATATCACACCTGCCTTGTTCAAAAAAAAACCTGCTGAAATTCTCTTTAGAGCTGGTACCCACTTGTGAGCTTACACTAAATGAGTGGGTGTGAGATGAAAAACCACAGCTTTTAGTGGGGAAAGAGCCATTATGGTCTGGTTACTCACACCAGCCCTGGAGTAACCACCTCATCCTCTGGCTGCAGGATTTGTGCCTCTGGGGCAGGGTGTTCAGGGGCTGGGAGGGCAGCTCTTCCCCTGAGAGCTGGAGGACATCGTGGTGCCCTCAGAACCTTCCCTTCCACCAGGCATGACCTGCACTGGCATCTGCTCTGTGAGAACTGGGTGGGGATGGAAGAAGAGCAGTTAAAACAGCACCATGACTTCACCTCCAGAGGGTCTTTAGACCCCATGTTTCTGACCCAATGGGTTCCCTCACCAGCCCTCTGTTGTCTTCCTCTGGTCTCCTCTTGCTGTCTCAGTGCTGGCATCAATCCTCCAGAGACCTTCATTTCCCCAGTAATTCCTCCTCTCAGTGGGGTAATCAGACTTTTATTGGGAATCTAGAGGGGTGGGGACTTATGTGCAAGTGTCTTAAACCCTCTGCAAGCCAGACAGGAGCCCAGTAACCCCAGTAACCGCATGGGAACATGTGCTGTGGCATGGAAATGGGGATGGTGCCCTCACCAACCACTTCCTCTGCACGTCCTCTTCTCTCAGTCCACACAACCTGGTGATGCAGACACGTCCCTTCTGTCAGGAGTGACACACAGCACCACCAGAGGATGGACAGGCTGATGTAAAGCTGGGGCCCTTGGGAAAGTCTTCCCTCTCCCAGCTGACTCCTGAGCAAGCTCCTCCTGCCCCAGCAGTGCCCAGCTCTGCTGCCAGGGCTGGTTTGTTCCTCCTCCACCTCACGTGGGCATGACCTCACCGTGGGTGGTGTTTCTCCTCACCTCTGGAAGACTCCACGGCACAAAAGGGCTGAAGACACCCCACACAAACTGCTGGATGTGGCTCTAAGGACACCTGGCAAGTTGGTGGCCCTGTGGGACTGCAGAGAGCAGGACCCCACCACACACATGAGCTGTCGGGGCCCTGGCAGAGGTGGGGACAGTGAGATGTGTGAGCAGCTGCTTCACCCAGGGCATTGCTGCAGGGCACAGCTTTGGGCATTTTGGTGCTTTCTGTGGGTTGGCAGCTTTTCCTGGGAGTTCTCTCTCCTGATAACACTGCAGGGTTTCTGCCCTCTGAATTCTACCTTGTGCTGGGCCACAGCTGGTGGATGGGCCAGCAACTGGGACCAAGTGGCAGCTGAAAGCAGAGTGGGATGGGAGTTCAGTGAGTCAGTCTGGGCTGTCCTGTCACAGCACAGGAGGCTGGAGATGCACTTACACCCCAGGGTTACACACACAGGTCCAGCCCAAGGGTTTGCAGAGCTGGGTCATCGTGTGTTTGGGGTTACTCACATCTCACCCTCAGGTCTGGGCAGGCTGAGCTCCCACAGTGGGAGTGATTTGCACTCCTATGCAAGCAGATCAGAGAATATTGGAATCACAGAGTGGTTTGGGTTGGAAGGGACCTTAAAGCCCATCCAGTGCCACCCCCTGCCGTGGGTAGGGACACCTTCCACCAGCCCAGGTTGCTCCAAGCCCCATCCAACGTGGCCTTGGACACTTCCAGGGATCCAGAGGCAGCCACAGCTTCTCTGGGCACCCTGTGCCAGGAGATCAATGACCATAACACACCTGTCAGCAGCAGGGACCAAAATCCCCTTCCAGGCTGCCCTGTGAGGCCACTGTCACATCTGGCAGCAGGGCAGGAAACCCTCCGTGCTGAGAAGGCAGCTCAGGTCTGCAGACCCACAACTGCCATAAAAATCACAGAATCACAGAAAAATCACAGCCCTGCCTGCTCAGCCCTTCCACTGGCAGCAACAGGGCATTTCAGGGCTTTGAATCCCAAATTCTGGTCCTGCCTCCACGTTGTTCTTGTTGTGCTCTTAAGGCTCATCCAGCAACAGGTCAGTGGGAGCAACCAGAGCCTGCAGTGCACTAGTGCTGCTCTGCATCCCCTGGGAACCCTGAGAAGGTGCTCAGCAAATATTGATTAATTACAAAACATCCCCTAATCATGTTCCTCCCTCTGGGAAAGGCAGAGAGCTGTTCTTCTGGATTTACATCCAAATAGCTCAGGTCATCAGCTCCTCCAGCATCCAGGGTTGCTTTCCCGCTACAGAAGTGGCCCCAGCAGGAATATTGTTGGTGCAACAAAACACAAATTATTTCCATCTCACACCCACAGCCAGAGCTGTAATTCCATCACAGAAAAAAGGTCAGGAGTCCTCCTCCTCTCATATAATTCAGCTTTGACAGCTCATCAGGATCAGAGGAGCTGGAGGTTTTAACTCAAAGGCTCAAATCTTGCTTTGCAAGAGCCACTCGAAGCATCTTTATGAGTCTTTGCTTCAGCACTGTGCAGGTATTTAATCATAAGCCTGGAATATGTAGTTCCTGATGAATTTATTTGCTGGTGATAACTGATACTTGCCTGGGAAAAATGATGGTGGTGGTTTCTGCTTTAAAGAAATACCTCTGATTACAGTTCACTGGGAAGGTGAGATGATTATATCAGGAACTAGGATTGAAATTCCTGAACTCCACACACACAAAGAATAAAGACACCACAAAATTCTTTTGAAACAGGATGTTTTTTTCCTGAATGTTCACCAGTTTTCAAAAAACTACAAAAACCTCGAGGACTGTAACAATATAGCACTTGGGAAAAAAGGCTGGTGTGTACAAAAACAAGCATGCTTTTGTTTTGGGGGTGGAGTGGGGTTGATGTTTATCTGGGTCCATTTCTTCCTTCAGCAGAGCGTGAAAGAAGAAAGTACCAATTTATTTAACAGGATAGCTCAGAAAAATAAGGAGGAACATGCTTTCCCTGTTACAAAACTAGCAGAAGGTGCATGCTCAAGGTCCAGAACACAACAGACTGACACAGTTTGGAGCATGCAGACTTGGTTGTAGAACCCACAGGGCGCTTCCCTTCCCCTGTCCCTGTCAAAGTCTATGCCCTGCATTTTGCTTTCCCTTTAATTTGTTCTTTTGTTTTCTTTTTATAATGAGTTATTTGCCTTTCTCTTTTGTTTTAAATTCAGCCCTAAAGCCCAGGTAGCAGTATCCAAGGAAACAGCAGGAAAGAGTCCAGATCTGCACATTATCACTGTTTCTGCAAGTTTCATGCAAAACTTCAGCCATTTCTGCATGCAACACGATGCTGGGCATTTATTGTGCTTCACCCAGCTCTGGGGATGTCTCCCCGTTCACATCGACAGTTTGTTGACTGGGAAGCACAGGTTTGCTTTCCCGTGGACACAGACAGATTAAAAGACCCCTCCCTCCCTTCCCACTCCCCCCAGCTGCCCCGAACACCTGGAATGTGCATCTCAGCACCAGGTGCAGACAGTTCACTTGCCTACGAGAGCCTCAGTAAAGTCCCATGATCGCGGCGCCCACGTCCTTGGAAGGTCTTCGGTCCTTCACCAGAAAGTTAATCATGCTCTCGGACTTGATGAGCAAGTTGCAGCCCAAAAAGAAGATGCCAAACATCACAGTCAAGGAGAGGACGCAGAGCACGGCGATCTGCACCACCCTGGTGATGAAAAGGCTCCTCTCGTCGGGGGCCAGCGCCGAGGAGCCGCCGTCGGTGGCCAGCACGGCGCTGGTCCCATTGCAGCAGGCCATGAGCACCCCCAAGCCCTGGGTCCTGTTGGGGTCAGCTCCCTGCTCCAGGAGAGTCTGGTTGAAAAAGGATCCATTCATGGTCTGTTGTGTGATCCCAAAACCTTCAGGGAAGGCGGAAGGGAAGCTGGCTGTCCCCCTGCCCACCCCTCACAGGCCGGGGCTCGGCGGGCTCCGAGCCACCTCCTGCCTTTCTTCTCTCAGTGCCTGGGGTGGAGGGGGAACTTCCTCGAGGCTGGGAGCAGGTGGGAAGCCAGGGATGCAGCCAAGGGATGGCTGGCTCCCAGATCCCTCCTAGCACGGCGTTAGCACGAGCTCCCAAACCAGCAGAAGGAAAGAGAGAGAGAGAGAGAGAAGAGGCGAAGGGGGCTCGGGGGAGAGGATGGCAGCCAGAGATCACCCCATGCCCCTGCCCTGGCCACTGCCCCAAGCTGTGCCCCTAAAGCAGTGCCACCCGTTCCCGGGGCTCCCCTGTGGGAGGGAGAGCTGGTGTCTGCCGGCTGGGAGCTCCACAAATGCAAGTTCCACGCTGAAGTCCTCACCGTGTTCAAAGCAAAAACAGCAACTCCACCCCCTTGCAGCCTCCCCCCAGGACCGCCTTCCTCCCCCTCCACGCTCACCCTGCTGCCCACCCCTTCCCCACCCTGGGCACGGCTCCTCTGCCCTGCCACGGGTGCCCACACCCACCCCAGTGCCACCCCCGGGTGGGGGCTGACCCCTGAGGCCCTGTGGAGCCGCACCTAACTCATCCCTCNCAGCCCCCCCCTCCTGCTCCCAAAAGCATCCTTCATGGTCGCTGTTCCTCCTGGACCGCTGGCAGGTCCCTGTCCCCTCCCCCGAAGGCTCCTGCGAGCCTCAGGTCAGCGCTGCCGTCGCTGATCCCTGTTTGCTGCTCTGTGCCACCCACTCGTTCTCCGAGCAGCCCAATGCAGCCAGTCCACCCCCAGCTCTGCTCGGTGATGCCTGTCCTGCACCTCCGGAGGAGCTGGATCCATCCCCCTCTCTGTCTCCCGTTCCTCTGGCCGGGGGTTTCCTCCTCAGAGCACACTGGTCTCCCCTCTTCTCCCCCCTCCTGCTCCCTTGGCGCTTTGAAGGGGAGCTCTGCAGTGCTGCCCCTGACCCCTGCTCTACCCCACAGCAGCATCCAGGGCTGGAGCATCACAGGCCCCTCAGCCCCACCAGGACAATCCCAGGGGAAGCTTCACCACCACTCCCCTCTCTGTGTCTGCACAAGTCCAAGTGCCCACCCATGTCTGGCTCAGTCCCGATCCTGCTCATGCCAGGGCTGTGCCCATGGCACTGCCGTGTCCCAGCTCCCTGGTGTTTGCCTGGAATTGGGTGTGGGTGGCACAGAGCAGCAGATCTCCCCTAAACCAGAGCCTGAGCACCTTGTCCTGGTTTGTCCATCTACATCTTGGCTCGTTTCCTCTGCCCAGCTCCCGAGGGGATTGTAATGAACGGAAAATGAGGATGGAGGAATTGCAGCCAAAGGCAGGAACCTGCACTGACCAAGGGTGGGTGAGCTTTGTAGGGACAGTGTTAGTTGTCCTTTGGGGCAGGGACTTGTGTCCCTGCTCTCTGCTGTCACTTTAGGGGCCCAAAACTGTTCGGTTTGGGGTTTACTTGTTGCATTTTGCTCCTTGTTCAGCAGCCAGTGTTTCCCTCCCTGAGCTGCTCCCTCTCTGCGAGGGCAGTTTGCAGAAGAAGCACTCGCAGGAAGGAGGTGAAAGCCCTGATCCAACGAGCTGCTGCTTGTGTTTAACCTGAGGGCCAGGAAAAATCCCCCCGGGAAACCAGAGCAGCCCCAGTGCCCCGGCCCGGGTGGGTGGCAGCTCCTCTCCCTGCTCGCTCCCAGACTGAAGGAGTTTCTGCTCCCTCTGGTGGCTCCAGCTCCAGCCTCTCCTCTCCCAGCACACCCCAGCATGAATTGGGGCTGCACCACACATCACAGCCTGTGGTGATGGGGCTGCCAGGGCTCTCAAACACTCCCCTGCCTTCTCCTGCCTTCATCCCACTGCGGATCCCCAAATCCAGAGCATCCCACTGCCTGTTACACAGTGCCTGGAGGTAACATCATGGAATCCTGGAATGGTTTGGGTTGGAAGGACCTTAAAGATCATCTAGTTCCAAGCCCCCCAGCCATGGGCAGGACCATCTTCCACTAGACCAGGTTGCTCCCAGCGCTGTCCAACCTCACCTTGAGCACTTCCAGGGATGGGACATCCACATCCCAGCAATGTTTCCAGGACAAGCAGCACCTTCCTGCAGCTGGCTGGGAAATTCCACACAAACATGCTGGATAAGTTCATGCTATCCTTGTCCTCAGGCATGACCAGCCCTGGAAGGTCCAGGCAGGTGAAATACTTCATGTTATTACTTTTTCCTTCTTCTTCAGAGTTTTTAAACCATGCTGGGCAGGGAGTTCCAGAATTCATGGAGCTGCAGGACCCTTGGGAGCAGCAGCACTTGCAAGTTTGGGCAATTGGGTGCTGGGCAGGATAAACCCCTGGTGAAGAGACATGGATGGGACATGGGACATGGATGGCAGCTCAGGTCTGGGGGTGTGCAGCTCCCAGCAGGATCCCACAGCTCTCTCTGGACACCTCAGATGAATTAATTGTCCCTCCCATGAAGCAATTGGACGTGTCACAGGGTGACACAGGGTAGCACATGGGCCCATCTTCCCACCTCACCTTGAGCACTTATAGGCAGCATGTCCAGGCAGAAAATAAGGAATTTGGATGCCCTAAAACTGGCTCATGGGGTCTGCAGTGAGAGGTGGCTCTGGGAGCTGAAGCAGGGCAAGACTTGAGCTACCCAAAAGCAGGTCTGGGGGTTGTATTGATGTCTCAGCCAAGGTAGAGCCCTTTTTGAAACCATGAGAGGGTAAACGGACTTCTAGTCCCCTTTGCCAAATCCTCACTAAGAAGCCCTGGGGAGGGAGTTGGATCCCAGGCAGACAATGATCCTGGTGATCCCAGTGAGCAGAGCCCACACTCCACAGGGGGACAGCAGCACCCACAGGGACCAAGGGGCTGCTGGGGAAGCAAAGAGGCATCAAAACATCTTCTTTTAAAGCCCAGGAAAGCTCCAGACCCTGCAGCAAAGTCCACATCTCCACCTCACCTTCACAGACACTGCCACCTCATTGAGATCTGCAGGGTCTGGGCCAGGTGCTGTTATCCCTATCTCTCCTGGCGTGGGGCTGTGCTCTCACACAGCACTGGGCACATCCAGGCTGTGGCTGCAGCCCTTGGCACCAACACGAGCTCATTTCCTACTGCCTGGCATTTCTGTGAGCTGCATCATATTGACCCAGGGTTGCTTCATTGGTGTCCCCAACCCCTGTCACCCGCTGGGAGAGAGCATCCCAGGGCTCTGGGGGAACAGCCCTCTCTCCCTTTTGCCCCCCAACCTGTCTTTGGAGTTTTCCTGTCTCTGGCCTCGGTATTGCAAGGCAATGAGAGGTTGATGAAACCCCTTTGGGAGGCATCCACAGGCAGCTCCATCATTTCAGTGGGGACAATCCCTGTGCAGATCCCATTCCCTGCACTTGCTCAGCACAGGAGCAATTCCTGAGGACACAGAGGGGAAAAAACCAATACAAGCAAGAAGAAAATCAGGTTCAAATTATCTGGCCCCAAGCTGAACCGATGTCCAGGTTTATACCCAAACTGCAGATCCAATTTTTGGCTGGGTCTCCCTCAGCTCCCAGTTGGGATATTCCTGTTTGCCCATCTCTGGGAAGGGAGCTGAGAACCCACACTTTCATATCAGTGTGTATTTGCTCTGTTTCTCCTTAAATCCTTGAACTTGGGAGCTCAGCCGGGGTTTTAAACGAACCTCCTTTCCCGCAAGAGTTAATGAAAGAAAGGACTGCGCAAGATTTTGCAAGGAATTAAAGCCAGGCGGAAGAGCCTATGGGAAAGAGCCTGTTACCAGCCCTGGGGCTGCAGGTCACCAGTGCCGAGGACTCGCTGCCAGGGTTTTTTAGGTCCTTGGGTGAGCTGGGAGAGCGAGAGCAGCATGAGGAGCTGGCGGCGGAGCGGGCGGGGACACTCCTGACTCCGGAGTGACGAGCCCGGCGCAGTTTCCTCCGGCCGCCCCGCTCGCCATGTGTGTCATCCACCCCGACCCATGATTCATCTCCTGGGCTGCTCAAAACCTCCAGAGCTGCTCCCCATCCCTCTCAGAGGGGCTGGTCCAAGCAGCCCCCCGCGCTCGGGGCTCGGAGGAGAAGATGGGACAACTCTGGCTGGCGCTCGGGATCCTGGCGCTCTGCGCTGCCGGGGGCTGCGGTAGGTTCGCTCTGTCGCTGCTGTCACTTCTTAGAGCCAGGTCACTCAGTGAAGGTGTTGCCTGTTATTTCCAGGACTTTCTGCCTTCCCGGAGTCTGTGATTTCTTGGGGAAATCGCTCGGAGGGGGAGCTGGCAGCCTGAACTGCGGCGCGTTCCCACACACAAAGCTCCGCTCAAACCGGCTGGGCTTCGGCTGGGTCGGGGCCAGGGGGTTCTCAAGGATGTTACAGGGTCAGGACATGGTTTGGTGGGTTATTTCAGCTGGGTGTGGCGAGTTTGTATCCTCTACCTACGTTGTGTTTGGCTCTGGGTACTGATTTGTAATGGAAGGACTGGGCTGTGACTTGGGCTCTGCCCTTCATCAACAGCAAATTCACCGGGAGGTCTCACAGGGCAGGTAATTCCTGTGTCTGGGGCATTTTTCTCATGTTATTTTGCTGCTTTTCTTTAAAAACTCTGATTCGTGGCATCAGGTGATCTCAGGACAAATGCAGTTTGTATTTTAGAAAAGTTCCCCAATGCCTGAAGTACAGGGGAGCCTGGAAAAGCGTTATCTCCCCCCCACCCCTCCCCAGGTGTGTTCCCAGGGCTCAAAGTCAATCCTGCAACTGCAAAATAGTGATTTATAAATCGGTCCCATTGTTTTCGAAGCCAGACTCAGGGGGCTTGGGGCAACACTGTTCTGCCTGAAGAATTCCAGACTTTGGTGAATTCCCAGGAACAGCCTGAGGCTCCGATCTGCTGCCGGATGGAGCTGTCACCAGTATGGGACACGGGATAACCCCTGGAAGAGTTTGAGTTTGTAGAGCTGCAGTTTGGGGCTGTGCAGGTCATTGATTTCTCCCACCCTGCGTGTTGGTGCCTGTGATGAGCTGAGCTGAGTTTGGGGCATCCCGTTCCCCACAAGATGCTGGCAGGAAGGGAGAGGTTCAGAGAGGGGAAACACCCCCCGGAATGGCAGGGTGGGGATCAGCCAAAACCAGCCAGATCCTTATCGTTGAGTTAAGCAGAAAGACCAGAGAGGATGTGAGTGTGTGTGGTTTGTACCTTTATCAAGTCTTCTAAAATGTCTTTTTCATCAGGTTATCTGTGAGCAGAATCTTGCTCAGATTGGCAGAGGGGGAAAACCAAAGCATGTGGCTGCTCCTGGGGCACTCAGAGGTTACTCCTGGTGCAGACTGGACTGAGTAATTTTCCCCAGCCAGGGCAGGGTGATGCTGAGCCTTGGATGCCTGGGGTGTTCCAAGCTCATCACTTCCCTGGAAGTGTTCTATCCCAGGTTGGACAGGCCTTGGAGCAAGCTGGTCTAGTGGAAAGTGTCCCTTCCCATGGCAGGGGGTTGGAACTGGATGATGGATGATCTTTAGGTAATTCTGACCCAAACCACTCTGATTCTATGATTTCACCTCCTTCAGGGCCTCAGGCCCAGCCCCAGGTGGGTGATTCCCATCATCCTGCTCAGTTTATCTCCCATTTCCCTGTATTTCAGGATTACTTTTTTTTTTTTTACAAAAGCCAGAGTCTTTAGGATCAGCTCAGTGTGTGAGAACAGCTGCTTTCATAGTCAAAAAATGCAGCTTTTGTACTTGGGTTTATTAGTTTTTATGGCTGGAAAAATAAGCTGCAAAGATGAAAAAAAAAAAAAAAAAGAAAAAGAAGTAACTAAACCCCCACAGAATTTGTTAGTTTAGGCTGTGCTGGGACTGTGTTAACCTGCTCACAGCCAGGCAGTGTCTGAGCATGGGGGCACTGCCAGGCACTCACAGGGCAACACCTGAGGGGACTCCAGCTGCAGCATCCTCCACATCCTCCCCTCCTCTCCATCTGTGCTCCCACATCCCCCAAAATCCCTGCTCCCACAGAACCCTCCTGGAACTGCATCCAGCCCTGCAGCCAGTGCTGGGAATGCCAAAGTGGGGACATTTCTCAGTGCTGAGGGGGATCACAGCAGGATTAGCCCCATGTTTGGAGGGTGATAACTGCCCTGAGTAACCACAGCTGGCACCCAGAGGATTTCAGCCCCTTCCCAGGGGAAGGAATGGTCCTGCTGCTGATGGGGGGCAGCCAGGAATGGCTGTGGAAGGTGCTGGAGGTTGGGGAAAGGCCCTCCAGCCCCAGGAACATGTCCTGGAGATGAACACCATGGGGACCTGGGGGCAGGTACAGATCTCCAGGGACCCCCCAGGCAAAGCCACCAGCAATGATGTGGTGACACAACGTGACATCAGACCCCAGGGCAGCCTTGGGAGTGGCAGCGTCCCTGCCCCATCCCTGCCCCATCCCTGCCCCTGCTGCAGTCCCACCTACCCCCATGTGCAGCTCCCTGGCCATGAGACCACTGCTCTGCTCAGGCTTGTGGCCCTTGTTCCAAAATCCACCAGAAAATTGGAGTTACATCCCCAGCATGAAGGGGGGACACCAGGTCAAGGACCCCTGGGCTGTGGGGTGCTGGCAGGAGGGGGAGAAGGGAAACCACGAGGGTCTGGAGGCTGCACACAGGCAGGAGGTGATTTGTACTGAAATGTGGGGAGCAGATGAGCTCAAAGGGACAGTCCTGGGGCTTGTTAGCCCTGAGCTCAGGTTTCATGGCATGAGGAGGCAGCCAGGGGCTCAACAGGCAGACAGAGCTTGGAATCTCCTCCACATGGGATTTCAGTGGATCCTGATCTCACTGAGACTGGAGTTAACCCTGCACAGGGGAAACCGAGGCAGGGAGTGGCCGAGGGACTTGGCTGAAGGCACAGGGGAAACCTGTTTGAGAAAGAATTTGTGCACCAGGATGTCTCACACCCCAGAGCACCCACGGGTGGCAGAGCCCCTTGTCAGCTCTGCAATTCCCCAGCAGGGTGGGAGCCAGGTGATTAAACCAGCTAAAACCCACTGTGAGGGGACAAACCCCACGCTGGCATTAAACAGGAGCCAGGGCCAGGAGTGTTGCTGGTGGCACTGGGTGCTATAACCCTGCCCCAGGCAGGGCTGAGCCAACACACCCACGAACCAGCAGCTGGACACAGCCCCTGCACCAGGACATGAGAGTAGAAACACACGGGGCAGGGAGGCTCCTGGCACCCCTCCCCATCCCTGAGCGAGGGGCCACGGTCCTGGGCCGGGTATCAAAGCACCAGGGCTCCCCAGGGACCTGCAGATTTGGAAGCTGTTCCCATGTCCAGGCACGTGGCTCTGGCGTTGGCAGCTCCGAGTGTTTAATCCCAAGCACTGAGGGCTGCCTGCTTCCCTGCTCCCCTGCAGGGCTGAGCCGCTGCCAGGCGTGGATCTGGCTCCTGGCACAGCACAAATCCATGGCACGAGCCCTGGCTGCAGCCACTGGTGCTTGGCAGGGCAGGAGGGATTTCTCTGGGACGCAGCAAGAAGAGCCAGTGTGAGAAGTGGGAGGTGTTGGTGTTGCTGCTGCAGCTGGAGAGCCCTTTGCCTTCCCTCCTGCCCACCCCGTCCGCCCCCAGGATCGATATTGCCACTGGCACATTCCTAAAGTGCAGGAACCAAGCTGTCACTCTTTTGGGCAGTTTAAAATCTGCCCCATCTCCACGTGGAGCTGGGTATTTCGGGAAATGCCAAGAGCTCTGGACACAGGTGCCACCCCAGAGCTGCCAACCCAGGCAGGTGGGTTCAGCCTGTAGCTCAGTGCCCTGCTTGGGACGAGCTGGGGGTTTTGGTGGCAGAGGTGTAATGGGACACAGCTGCATGTCCCCAAGCAGCTGCTGGCCTTTGGGACAGCCACAACCTGGGACAGCCCCCTCATCCCCCCAGCCCATGTGCCCCCTCAGCAGGAGCTCTGTTTGTGGTTCTGCCCAGAGACCTGACAACATCGTTTCACAGTTTCCTCTTTCCGTTTTATGTTGCATTTCCTGTGGTGGAAAACGCTGCCGGGGACAGCCCTGGGCAGGGACAGGGGAGGACACGGAGCAAAGGGGAGACCCCTGCCAGCATCCCCCGGGTGCCAGGGCTGCAGTGTCCCCCAGCCAAGCAGCCACGTGGCTGCTGGGGGTTTGCTCTGCCCAGGGAGCCCTAAAACTGCCGAGGGTGACACCCGTGTCCCCAGCACTTGTCACTGCGGGCGGTTGGAACCGCAGAGCCACCCAGTCCCGGCTGTGCCTCCTCCTGACCCCGAGCCCTGCGGGCACTTAGGGGCACTTTAGTCCCCCCCACGCAGACCCACTGGTCTCTGACCTCCAGGACTGGTGCCAGCCTGTGTCTCCCAGAGTCCCCAAGGCCACTGCCACTGACAGAGCCAGCCTGTGCCTGGGACCCTGGTGCAAACACATTGCTGGACTCCTGCCCTTTCCCTCCCCTCCTTTTACCCTGGATTTGAACCCCAGCCAAGGCCAGTCACTGAGTTGAGTGTCTGCACAAGGTGGCACTGACCACCCTGCCCTGGGTGACCACCCACTGACCACCCTGGGTCGGGGCAGTGGGAAGAGGCAGCTGATCCCTGGCAGGGCTGTGGGTGCCACTCTGCACCCCTGGGAATTCACCTCTTCCCTCTCCTGCTGCCCCAAAGGGTCTGCAGGGGGGTACAAGTGACAGCACTGGGGGCTTCACTCCAACACTGAGCGATGCCACAGGGATGGGGAGAGACCCTTTAAGGAGCTGGCACGGCAGGAACGATGCTCAGCCCCGGGCAGGATGAAGCCCAGCTGGTGCCAGGGTATAAAAGGGGTTTGGGGCTGGGAAAGGGGGTAGAGCAGGGCCCTGGTGGGGGCTGTGGCTGCTCAGGGAGCCGGTGGCTGAGCACTGAGCCTTCAGCACACGGGTGAGGTGGGGTCCTGCAGGCTGTAACTGCTCTGTTTTGCTGTTCCAGGGGGCAACATCTGCACCACCCGTGGGGTGAACTCCTGCAAGCAGTGCCTGGCTGTGAGCCCTCTCTGTGCATGGTGCTCTGCCGAGGTAAGAGCTCAGCTGGGGGGCTGGGCTGGGCTGAAGCTCATCCCTGAGCAGGACAGGGGATGTGGAGGAAGGGATGGGTGGTTGGGCTGTGGAATTAGTGGAATTAGTCCCAAGCTCCATCTCCACCTGTTCCCACCATGTCTAAACACATTCCTTGGTGGCCCCTGGCTCAGACCTGCACATCACTCCTGCCCTGCTCCCAAAATCTGCCCTTTATGTGTGTGCTGCTGGGAGCCACATCCAGCAGGCTGGGAAATGGTGCTGTTCCCACTGGGAAATCACTTTGCCTTTCACATAATGTACACATAAAAGCTTAGTTTACTCTTGGTTTGCTTCTTGAAAACCTGTTGTAAAGCTCTGGCTGAAGGAGCTTAATTGCTGGAAGGGATGGAAAAGGAAGGGAGACTGGAGGGAGGAATTGAAAGTGGTGATTAGAAGTTATGGGGTTGGGTTTAAAAGCCTTTTTCCATTGCAAGTAAGGGGGGAAGAGGACAAGGTGCCTTGTTCTGGTTACTGGGCTAAAGAGGATGTGAGTGCTGAGCTGTGGTTCTCAAATCACTCAGTTTGGGTAGGTGAGAGCCTGGCAGATCTGCCACACTCCCCTGCAAAAATGCTGCCCTGGGGGTTAATCCATTAGGTAAGAGGAGGGAGTTTCCCAAGGGGATGGAAGAGCAGCCCCAGGGCAGAGCCAAGGGAGGAGAGGCTGGGATGGGGAGAGGTGATGAAACCTTCAGCCTGGAGTGGATCCCTCTCTGGCAAAGCTTCCCTTACTTTCTGCTTCCTGCAGCTGAGGCTCTGCCCGTGGTGTCCCCCAGGACTGGGAGAAGACCTGGGAAAAAGTGATCCAAGCTGGAAAACGTTGCTGGATCACACCAGTGTGGCTGATGCTTTGGGGTCAGTGTGTGTCTGGAGGGGATGGCTGTGCTTGCTGTGCCCATCAGATAGGGCTGGAGCTCGGGTGTGGTGTGAATAAAGATGTTTGTGCCCCTCTTATCTCCCGCAGGGAGTGTCTGAAATGTGCCGGGTGATAAGGGGCCTGGCTTCCCTCTGGATCCCCTGTCCAAGGGGGAATGTGCTGGGCTGGGCTGGGCTGGGCTGGGCTGGGCTCCCCCCTTCCCGCTGCTGACTGGGCAGGGCTGGTGTCTTGACGCTGCAGCGGGGGCTGTGATGGAGGGTTTGGTTTTTTTCCTCCAGATCAGCAAAGGTTTCCAAAAAAGGAAATATTTCCAGTGCTGCTCCGGGCTGTGCTCGTGGACAGACGTGAGAGCAGCGAGGGAGCCTCACACTGCCAGAGCCGGCCCCAGAGAGCCGGGAGTGCAGCTCAGCTCAGCAGCTCTGCCCCAACATCTGGACCACATTGTCCTAATTTAGCAAATGAGGGTTTTTGCTGTGGGTTTGTTTAATTTCCCTGGGGCGGGGGGAGGTCTCTGATACTGCACAACCCCCCTTTTGTTTAAAGGGACAGTGCCCTTATTTTTGCTCCTGCTCCCGCTGCAGCCCTTTCCCACTCACTGGGGTGATGAGTTATTCCTGCTCCATCCTGGGCTTGGATGGGAGAAGGATTTCATTGTGGTTTCTTGTGATCACTGACCCCCCACCGAGCGCTGATGCAGAGGGGAGTTGAGTTTTATTTATTTTTCAGAAACCTTGACCAACTCTTCCCAACAAATAGATGCTCTCATCCTCTCACTTTTCCTTTTGGAAGAAGCCAGCCAAGCTGTAACACTGACACGTGGCCCTAAAACCCCTTTGGAGATTATTGTGGCAGATCTTCCAGCATCTCACCCTCCCGAAATGTCACCCATTCTGGTTGCCTGGGAGGAGAGGTGGAGGCAAGGCTGGGCCAGGGGTGGATTTCAGAGAAGCTGCTGGGAGATTTTAGCTTGATTTGTGGAGGTATCTGTGCTTTGAGCCCTCCCTGGAGCTCTCCTGCAGAGAAGCTGATGCTGCATGTGGTTGTCTCAGAGATGAGGATGGAGATGCCCTGGGGAAGTGTGAGTTTCCAGAGCCTCCCACCCTGGGAAGCCAGGGATGGAGCTGGCAGAGCCTGACCCTGCCCTCACTTAACAGCTCTGGAGGCAAGAATTGGGATAAAATCACCCAGTTTCCCATCCTCCCTGGTTAAAACCTCCCTCCCTGCAGTGGGGCAGGTGGAGCTGGGGAACATCTGTGGCAAGTCTGGGGTGGAGGTGTGGGAACACATCCCCCCACATTTCCACCATAAGGAGCTGATGCCATCAGGGCTGGGCTGATGGAGAAAGGGGATTTCTCATGGATGAAGTCCCTGCACTGTGAGTTTGTCACCAGTAGACCTTGGTTGCCCCAGGTTGTTCCCACCTGGGGCTGTGCCCAAAGTGCTGAGTCAGCAAGGTGGCAAAGGGGTCAAAAATAGACTGGGAGCTGCCAGGGCTCCATAGCCAAATACCCCTTGGATGGCACAGGAATGTTTTCCTTCACCTTTTGCGGTGGTTTTGTTGCTGAGGAGGCTCCTGTGTGTCCTGAGTCAACCACAGTATTTAGGGCTCCAAGGAAAGGGGAAGGATGCAGTCCTGGGGTTAAACAGCTTTGCCATGGGAATGTCACAGCAGGAATGGTGCTGCTAATCCCACAAAGTGCCACATGGCCTTTGATGTCCTAGGAGCTGCCCAGGATCTCCAGGTATCACCCAGCACCACAAATAAAACCCACCTGCCCAGCCTGCAAGTATTTTTCCAGCAATTTCCCTTCCTGGGACTGGAATGTACGTGATGATTGATGGGATCTGGAGTGAACCAGCCACCTCTCCCCGCAGCAGGGAGCCTCCTGGGGTGAGCCTGTGGGGTGGGTGAGTGCAAGGGAGCTAATTTGGGGCGATGACTTGTGCTCCTCACCGTCAGCAGTGTTCCAGTGGGACCGGGAGGCTGCGGGGGAGGAACACGCCTGCTGATGTATTCCTTGGCTCTCCCTGTTTCCAGAGGGCTGTGGGCCAGCCAGGGCCTCCTGACACCATCACATTTTTCTCCTTGTTTGCAAATTCATCCCTGGGCTCAATCAACCTGAACCCAGGGCAGACGATATCCCGGATGGGAACCTCTCCAGCCCTGGCAGACTCAGAACTGGGATCCACCATCCTGGGAACAGGGAGAGAGCTGCACCAGTCCCAGCAGGACTTGTGCCACCTCCCTTTGCTGCAGGGAGAGGCTGTGCTGGTCCTCTGCTGTAGGACTCCAATGTGGAAAGACTTGGGCTGTGGCAGGGAGATGGAAAATCCCTTTGGAGAGGAGGGTGGACGCTGCCTGAGTGGGAATGTGTCACAGCAGCGGATCCCGGCAGTGATGGGGGGAGAGAAATTCCTCCCATATTTGTCTCCATGAGAAACTGAAGGGACATGAACCCTTCTGAATGTGTTGTGATAAGGGCAAGAAGCTGGGAGCTTTCTAGGAAAGGAGGGATGGGGCTGGAGCCCGCAGTGACTCCACACTTTGTGCTTCCTGCTCCTGATGGGCCCTTGACGGCTTCTCCCGCAGCCCGGTGCCTGTTCACTCTTTCACTCCTTTTTTGGTGCTCCTTTCCCGGTCAGCTCCATCCGGCAGGAAGCTGGGGAGCTGGAGATAAGCCTGATCCTCTCCTGGACAGGAACTGAGCACTGCTCCCTGCACTGGGCTCACCCACAGTGGGCCCATTCCTTGCTCACGGCAGGATTTCTGAGGGCACGCGTTGAGAAAATGGGGGGGGAAAGGTGATTTGTCTTTTGCCAAAGTAACAAGTAATTGAAAAAGCCCCAGCCTGCCCCTGTTCACATCCCACCACACCCTCCTCTAGCCATCCCACAAAGACAGGCTTGCCTTTCAGCTCTGCCAAAACCCAAACGTGAGGCTCCAGCTGCCAGGAGTCAGGAGGGGGTTGCTGTGTTATCCATCTCTCCTTGGCGGGGGTTGCTGAGCTCCTGCTTTGAATCCTGGCAGGATGTGCTGATCCAAAATCCCCTCTGTTTGCCACCTTCCTCGAGCACAGACTGTGCTCCCCAAAACCCCTCTGCTCCTGGTCTGGCATTAGGTATGATAAAGCTCCCCAGGGAAACTGGGGGTGTTTTCCCTGCTCCCAGCTGGGGGGAACTGGCTCCTGACCGTGTCCCTCTCCCCCAGGTCTGGGCACAGTCGTCCCCTCGCTGTGACCTCCGTGCCAACCTGCTGCACAACGGCTGTGGGCAGGAGCACATCGAGTCCCCCAGCAGCAGTGTCACCGTCCTGGAGGACAGACCCCTCAGCAACAAGGGCTCAGGGGGGGCCACCACCACCCAGATGAGCCCCCAGAGAATTCGGCTGAACCTGCGGCCGGGTAAGAGCCCCCAGACTGCTGTGGGAAGGGGGGGATGCAGTGGGAATAACCCAAAGGGCTCAGGCAGTGAGGGAGCTGTGGCTCTGCCTCGCTGGCCAAGGGGGTCTTGTGGGGGCAAGGCCAGGCTGGGGCCACACTGGACCCTCCAGAACATCCCTGCTGGGCAGCCTGCAAGCTTCTTGCTGTGTTCAGTCTCTTGCCTCAACCCTGATGTGCCCAAGAGGCAGGACTGGATGTGACATCAACACCACATGGGTTATTTTATAAAGCCATTTGGATCCGAGGCGCTGCCGCCGCACTCGGAATTCCTCGGTGGAAGTCGGCTCGTGTCTAACGAGCAGCTGGCAGGGCTGGGCTGCCAACAGGTCCTGTAATTTCCCTGGCTCCCTTCAGCCAGGCAGGCTGGAGCCAATTAACTGCTCTGGTCCTCTGCCAGCATCCAGGAGTTTCAAGGATGCCAGGCAGGAGGCAAAGCTAACGGGGCGTCACTCGCCCGAGGTCACAAAACCGGTTTGGGGAACGTGGAGTGAGTGGTGCCATCGCCTGCTCTGCCCCACACATCCCCTCATGGGTGACTCTGCCAGTTTCAGACAGAACAAATTTGGTTCCTTGTGCTCATTAAAGCCCTGGGGTTGGGTGTCAGTGGCTGGTAGCACATGGCACATCCCTGGGCTTGGCCAGGAGGAGCCCTGACCCATCTGAAGGACAGAAATGTCCCCAGGCAATGGGGACATGGAGCTGCTCAGTGACCCTTGTTCTGTTTAGGTCTAAAGGTATTTGGCAGGAAGGGGATGAGTGTTGCTCTGGAGAGTAAATCCCTGTAAATCCCTGTTTCTTGGGAGAAAACCCAGCTTGATACCATCTCTGCCCAACCAAGAGGGTTCATGAAGGATACAAGCAGGACAAGTCACAGCTCATGTCCCACAAGCTCAGAGTGCTCATGGCTTCAGTTCAACAAGGACAAACAGCTGCTGTCTGAGCAGAAAGACAGGACCTTGGCTCTGTGATGGGGTCCCAGCACAGCTGGAGGGGGGATGGAGCTCTCTGGGCTCTCACAGATTTTGAAACTTTCTCCGTTCTGAAAGAAGGTGACATGTGGGCTTAGATGGAAATCTGAAAACAGTAATAATTTAAGCTCAATTAAAGCTTTTCCCTCAACATTTGAGGTGTTCAGACAAGACTGCAGCTGTGCCCTGGCTTATGTTTCAAAGAAGCCATTTCAAGGACCAGAAGAAAGAACCTTTGTCTCTTAAAAAGGCAGAAAGAAAAGGTCAACTCAAAGCATTTTCAGCTTTTTTTTTTTTTTTTTTAAGTGCAAAAGTCGTCAAAACTGGCCTGATCCCCAGAAGGGTCTGCCTGAGGAAGGTTTTATTTGAATGGAAAATGTTGCACCAAAAATTTCCCAGTAGGGGCTGGGAGGAGCCAAGGGGAGAGGGATGGGGGAGGCCTCAGGAGATGCTCAGAGAAGTCCCAAGCAGCCTTGCAGTCCCCTTGTGGTCCTGTAAGAGCTGCTGCCCACACAATGGGTGCTCCAGTTGCTCCATCCAGGTGCTAATGCAGGATGTGTTGGGGGGTCAGCCCTGGGCAGGAGGATCTGCTCCCATCCTGGTGCTCAGGGGTTTGGAGAACAGGAGCCATACAGGTGTCATAGAATCCTAAAACAGTTTGGGTTGGAAGGGAGCTTAAAGATCATCTCGTTCCACCCCCTTCCATGCGCAGGGACACCTTCCACCAGCCCAGGTTGCTCCAAGCCCCGTCCAACCTGGCCTTGGACACTTCCAGGGGTGCACAGAACATCTCCTGTGCAAGCACCCGACTAAGGGCTGTGTCTGTTTAAGGGTGATGTTCTCCTCCCAGCAGCTTTTATCCATCCCCTGTGTTCCTGTTGACCCTGCAGGGTGACTTTCTCCCCAATCCTGCAGCGAGCCCCCCCTGCTCCTCCCAGGAGAGGAGCTCTCACTCCGCTGCCCTGTCACGTTACAGATGACTCCCAGGTCTTCCGTGTCCAAGTGCGTCAGGTAGAAGACTACCCTGTGGACATCTACTACCTGATGGACCTGTCCAACTCCATGAAGGACGACCTGAGGAACATCCAGAACCTGGGCACGAAGCTGGCCAGCGAGATGCGCAAGCTCACCAGCAACCTCCGCATCGGCTTCGGGGCCTTCGTGGACAAGCCCATCTCCCCCTACATGTACATCTCTCCTCCAGAAGCCGTGGAGAACCCTTGCTATGAGTAAGTCCCGGGCTGAGGGAGTCCTGTGAGGGCCAGAAGTTGATGGGACATCACTGGAATGTGGCTGGAAATCCATACCAGTGGATTCCAGCAGGGACACAGGTGCCTGATTCCGGGCAGGGTTTAGACCTTGCTGCACCTCGTGTTCTGCTGTCACAGGGAGGACGAGCAGGTCTAAACTAGAACTATCATTGTCACTGGGAAATCCCTAAGACAACAATTTTACACCATTTTTTCATGAGAAATGTTGAGGCTCAGAGAAAATAGCTCCTAAAAATCCCAGCAGGTCTGAGGCTGGGAGCTGCCCTGAGCTCCAGGACATGTGGTCCAACCTGGAGAAGAACCTCTGGATGTGCCCTCTCCAGCACATCCTGGACAGGGCTGTGGGGTGTGGGATGGCTGCAGGGCAGGGGTGGGAGCTGGAAAAGCCCTGTGACTGTTGTCCCCTGCAGGATTGGTGAGACCTGCCTGCCCATGTTTGGGTACAAGCACGTGCTGTCGCTCACGGACGAGGTGACGCGTTTCAACGAGGAGGTGCGGAAGCAAAGCGTGTCCCGGAACCGCGACGCGCCCGAGGGCGGCTTCGATGCCATCATCCAGGCCACCGTGTGCGAGGTAAGGGGCAAGAAGGCCTGGCTGGGGCTGGGACAGGGTCACCAGGGTGGGCAGAGACCACCCACCCAATCCCCCAACCCCCACATGCCCACAGCACTTCCCTGAGGGAGCAATTCCCTCCATTCCTTCTGCAGTGGGTTGGTCCTTATGGCCAAGCCACGCCCTGGGGTGGCACAAAGGCAGCAGTGGGGTGCTGGCACGTGGTGCTGCCCTCAGCACGTGCTGCCACATGACTGGGAGTCCTTTTACCACAGGAGAAAATTGGCTGGAGGAATGATGCTTCCCACCTGCTCGTCTTCACCACGGATGCCAAGACCCACATCGCCCTGGACGGGCGGCTGGCCGGGATCGTGCAGCCCAACGATGCCCAGTGCCACATTGGCAAGGATAATTTCTACTCTGCCAGCACCACACTGGTAAATCCTGGCCCAGGCATGGGGTTGTGGAGCCCAGAACTCCTGTTGAGTCCCTGGGGGATGGGAAAGGTGGTCCAGCCAGGGCTGGAGAGTGTGTCCCCCAACTGGGTGGTGTTCCTAGGGGATAACCTCTCCTCTTCCCCAGGACTATCCCTCTCTGGGCCTGATGACTGAGAAACTCTCCCAGAAGAACATCAACTTGATCTTTGCTGTGACAGATACAGTTGTTGGCCTCTACCAGGTACCAGCTGCTGGGCAAAGCCACCTTTTGGGGGGCTGGAAGGTCCCCAGGAGCCAGCCATGGGTGGCTGGAGGTAGCTTGGTGGTCTCCTGTCCCATCAAAGCTCCCTGAGAAGCTCCTGTGTGTGCCTGGATGGGGTTTGGCCCAGCCATGGCACATTCACCCATCACAAACAGTTCTCATTTGTGGTATTTCTCCAGAACTACAGTGAGCTGATCCCAGGCACAACCGTGGGCACCTTGTCCAGAGACTCCAGCAACGTCCTGCAGCTCATCGTGGACTCCTATGGGGTGTGTGATGTTTTGGCCCCACAAGAGCTCTCTCCCTCCCAAAATAGCCCCTGTTCACACTGAAAACAGCCCACACAGACCTGGCAGCTCCCCGAGCACCCTCCCCGGAGCAGCTGTGAGCATCTGTCTCCACCCATGTGTGCAGGCACCCCTGGGAAGGGAGGTCACTGTGTTCACTGCCTGCCCCTTCCTGTCCTCAAAGGCATCTGAGGGAATGATGGAGGGAATGATGCAGCCGAGTCCTGAGAAAGACTTGGAGCACTTGGCTCCTGTCCCGTGCGTGTGGGAGCGTCGCTGTGGTGCTGGGGGGGACCCTCCCTGGGACTGAGCCCTCCCCAGTGCTGTGTCCTCATCCCTGCTCTCTCCTTCCCTAGAAAATCCGCTCCAAGGTGGAGCTGGAGGTGCGGGACCTCCCTGAAGAGCTGTCCCTGGCCTTCAACGCCACCTGCCTCAACGACGAGGTCATCCCTGGGCTCAAGTCCTGCGTGGGGCTCAAGATCGGGGACACGGTGAGGATCCTCTTCATGGCCTTGGCCTTTCTCCCCCTCTGCAAAGCAGTGCTGCCAGACTGTCTGATGCTCTGCACCAGCACTGCCTGCTTGTCCCACCACCTCCCCGCTGGCACAGACCCTGGGATCTCAGCAGTGGAGAGAGGGGTCCAGTGGGGTGGGTGCAAGGAGGAAAATGTTTTGAGCCTGCTGGATGCCAACCCTGCGGTCCTGTAGCTCAGCCCAGGCTGCTGCCCACAGTGCATGGGATCCTGGAATTGTTCAGATTGTAAAAGGCCCCTCAGATTGGGTCCAGTCACTAACCCAGCACTGCCAGGTCCACTAAGCCATGTCCCTGAGCACCACAACTACAAGTTTCCTGTGCACTTCCAGGGATGGTGCCTCCACCACTTCCCTGGGCAGTCTGTCCCAACGCTTTCAGTGAACAATTTTTTCCTAATATCTAATCTAAAAATTCGCCTGGTTACTGTGCCTGGCCCAAACCATGCTGGGACAGCTTTGATAAGCCCAAAGTGACCCGGTGGGTCCCAATTCTGAGCTTCTTAAGCTTGGGGACAGCCCAGAGCAGGTACCCCAACACCTGTATTGTACCTGTCACTGGTGGCACCCACACCCAGCCACACCCCTTTGCCCCCCAGGTGAGCTTCAGCATCGAGGCCAAGGTGCGGGGCTGCCCCCAGGAGCGGCAGAAATCCTTCACCATCAAACCCGTGGGCTTCAAGGACAGCCTGACGGTGGAGGTGAACTTCGACTGCGACTGCTCCTGCGAGAGCCGCGCCGAGCCCCGCAGCCCGTCCTGCAGCCGCGGCAACGGCACCTTGGAGTGCGGGGTGTGCCGCTGCAACGCCGGGCGCCTGGGCTCGCACTGCGAGTGCTCGGAGGAGGAGTACAACCCTTCCCAGCAGGACAACTGCAGCCCCGGGCCGGGCCAGCCGCTGTGCAGCCAGCGCGGGGAGTGCATCTGCGGGCAGTGCGTGTGCCACAGCAGCGACTTCGGCAAGGTCAGCGGCAAGTACTGCGAGTGCGACGACTTCTCCTGCGTGCGCTTCAAGGGCCAGATGTGCTCGGGTGAGCGAGTGCTGGGACTGGCGGGCTCCGGGGGGGGGGACCCACTGACAAATTTATTTAAAAAGCCCTGGTGTTGAGTCACGAGGTGCAGAATGGACTCCCTGGCTTTCTAAACCCCTTCTCAGAGAGGAGTCTGGCTGCAGCTGGATCCAATCTTAGCCTGGGATTATGGCGATGGTCTAAATTAAAGGAATTACAGAGGTGTGATTGAACTGCTTCTTTTTAATGATTGGCAGGTTTTAAAACTGCAGGTTTTATGATTGGCAAAATGAGAATATTTACATAAAATGAATCGGTTATTATTACAAATGATCAGACAAATCAGAATTATTTACTACGCAGTACAAGCACTAAAACTACTAGTAGTATGGTATAAGACAGGATAGTGCACTGTATTGCNCAGAATGGACTCCCTGGCTTTCTAAACCCCTTCTCAGAGAGGAGTCTGGCTGCAGCTGGATCCAATCTTAGCCTGGGATTATGGCGATGGTCTAAATTAAAGGAATTACAGAGGTGTGATTGAACTGCTTCTTTTTAATGATTGGCGGGTTTTAAAACCACAGGTTTTAATGATTGGCAAAATGAGAATATTTACATAAAATGAATCGGTTATTATTACAAATGATCAGACAAATCAGAATTATTTACTACGCAGTACAAGCACTAAAACTACTAGTAGTATGGTATAAGACAGGATAGTGCACTGTATTGCAGCAATTATTGAAACAATTATATTAAAGCTGAAAAAAGGAAATAATTATTAAGTAGAGATTTGATGCAACTCACCCAGACCAACAGTTGTGGGGAGATGACCCTGAGCTCAGTTGGTTACAGCACGGTGTTAATAACACCGAGGTTGTGACTTCAATCCCCACACGGGCCATTCACATAAGAGTTGGACTCGATGATCCTCGTGGGTCCTTTCCAACTCAGAATATTCACTATCTCTGCTCTCAGCCTCGAGGAGTGTCCTTGGAGGGCACCTGTCAAATCCTGTTTCAAAAGCAGGAGGTGCATTTTGAAGCCTGGTGAACCAGGATGGGTTTTTAACCTGTTCAACACCAAGACAGCACCCTGGTGCAAGCAGCTGAACTTGCATAATATGCATCCTCTGATTGAATTTTAGGACCACACCCACAAGGGTCACCTCTTAACTGAGTGGCCCATTGTGAAGTAAGAAACAGGCAGATAACTTCCTTTCTGGCACCTCCTGTGTCCAAGAGCTGGGGCAGGGTGATGGACAGAGGGTTAAAAAGGAGACTCTGATCCCCCACCACCCACCATGGTGAGGCTGGGGGCATTCAGGGAAGCAGCTCTGGGATGCACAGGGCAGGGATCCTGCTCAAAACACATATCAGAGGTGTTGCTCTGCAGGATGAAACCCTGGGGTGGAGGGAGAGGGGTGGGGAGAGGTGGCGTTACAGCATCTCCCCTCCTGAATATTCCTCTTTTCCACGTGCTCACAGACTCCCCCACTCCAGCCCTGCTGCTGCTCTGGGTTCCCAGGGGGAAGGGGACCAGGTCTTTGGGTTTTCCTCCCATGGAAGGTGCTCCCTCTGCAGAACCCCTGTCCTAGCAGCAATTCCTGATGTCCTGATGCTCCCCCTGCAGAACCCCTGTCCTAGCAGCAATTCCTGGTGTCCTGATGTGCCAGGGCCTCTTCCCAGTCAGGAACCCGCCCTCTAGGGTTTCTCCCACCCACATCTCCAGTAAGCACTTGAGGTCTGAGTGAATCTCAGTGCTCTGCCCATCTCCTGCATTCCCAGGGGGGCAAAAGGGGTGGAAGTGCCCAAGGCTGGGGCATGAAGCTGTGGCATGTTCTGTCCCAGAGCAGAGCACCCCAAAAGTGATTCAAAGGGGGAATAACAGAGGAGTAGTCACGCCCTTTCCTAGTCTCAGCCTCCCCTCATGAGCCCAGATGAGGTGGCTGTTCACACAGTGCCAAAAAAGCCACCACTTTCCTGCTGAGACCTCAAAAATCCCCAAGAAAACATCAGCGGCCAAAGCTGATCCCACTGTGCTAGAGCCCAGTGTGGGTGAGGTGAAACCCATGGCCGGATGTCCCTTGGTTCCTGCTCCCCTATGTCCCCAAACTGAGTTTTTGGGACCCCACCTGCCCCTCAGGCCAAATTCATGGCTCAAAGCCGCCTCTGTGCTGCTGGGATTGATCACTTATCTTCACAGCCTGCTGATAATGGAGGTGGAAACGCTGGGCTGGGTTTTCCCCACCCAGAGCAGTCAGTGCCCGCAGGGAGCCTGTCCCTGTTTGCACAAGGGCTGCCAGGTCAGGATGGGTGAAGGGCGATGATGAGGAGCTGCCCCCAGCCAGGGCGGGCTGTTAATTAACCTGAACTGTCTGACCCCGTGGGCATCAGTCTGGTCCCACTGAGCCACTTCTCCCCAGCCTGCCCCTCTCTTTCCATGCCCTGTCACCCACTGTGGCACCGTTTTCCTGTGACTCAGCCCTGGTTCCTCATTAACGGGGTTACACATTTATTTCTCATGCCGGTGCCTCCGAGGCTGCGGCAGGGACGGTGCCTGGACGATCCCCCGCCGGGAGCAGCATTCCGGGACAGTGCCGGGCCAGGAGCAGGGTTTTGGGATGGTTCCCAGCCGATCTCCTGCCGGGAGCAGCGTTCCCAACGTTCCTCACTGTGCCCAGGGCTTGGACGGGTCGGCGCGTGCCGGCTCCGTGGTGTTTCCACCACTCACCGTGTCTGGTCTTTGAGCTGGAATCAAACCACAATCCAAACAGCTCCGGGGTTTGGCAGGATCTGAGCACGTCTGTCTGTCTGTCTGTCTGTGATTAAACCAGGCTCGGTGAGCGTGCAGAGCTCGCCGGGCTTTTCCCAGCAGTCAGCCTCCCCTGCCTGGTCCAGGGCTGGGAAACGAGTGGGATTTGGGGGGTTTGACCAGATGTCCCGATTCAATCTGAAATTTGAAGCCACAGTCCAGGCTTGGCTCGCTCAGAGATGCATCTGACTGAGCATCTCCAGCTGCTGCTGCCAACCTGGCAGAGCTGGGGCAGCTCAGCCTGGAACCACAGAATCCCAGAATTTGCTGAGTTGGAAGGGACCCACAAGGATCATCGAGTCCAACACCTGGTGCTGCACAGGACCATCCCCAAGAGTCACACCATGTTCCTGAGAGGATCATCCAAACCCTCCTGGAGCTCTGGCAGCCTTGTTGCTGTGCCCACTGCCCTGGGGAGCCTGTTCAGTGCCAACCACCCTCTGGGGGAAGAATCCCTTTCTAATACCCAACCTAAACTTGCCCTGACACAACTTCAGGCCATTCCTTAGGGTCCTGTCCCTGGTCCCCACAGAGCAGAGCTCAGTGCCTGCCCCTCCTCTTCCCCTCCTGAGGAAGCTGTAACTGCAGTGAGGTCTCCCCTCAGTCTCCTCCAGGCCGAACAGACCAAGTGCCCTCAGCTGCTCCTCATGCAGCTTTCCCTCAAGGCCCTTCCCCATCTTCATTGCCCACCTTTGTTCTTGTTTGGGTGGGATAAGTGTTGGGGACCCAGCAAAGGTTGGGGTTTGGTGTGAGCTGCTGTGTGTCCCACCCCGAGGACAGCGCAATGGGACTGTCCTGGGGGGCTGGGCTGCCTCGCCGTGCCCGCTGTGGGGCATCCACATGGGCGATTGCCAGTGGGGACACTGAGGGTCCTGACGCTCTTTGGGTTGTCCCCAGGCCACGGGAAGTGCAGCTGTGGGGACTGCGTGTGCGACCCGGACTGGACGGGTGACTACTGCAACTGCACGACGCGCACGGACACCTGCATGTCCAGCAACGGGCTGGTGTGCTCCGGCCACGGCTCCTGCGCCTGCGGCCGCTGCGAGTGCACCCAGCCCGGCTCCTACGGGGACACCTGCGAGAGGTGCCCCACCTGCCCCGACGCCTGCACCATCAAAAAGTGAGCCAGGGCACGGGGATGGGGCAGCTCGTGCCACGTCGGGGGCTGGCAGAGAGATGGGGCGGGTCGTATCCCACTGTGGGGCTGGAAGAGAGCTGGATGGATCATATCCCATCAGGGGGCTGGCAAACAGCTGGGGTGGGTCTTAGTCCGTTGGGAATGTGGCAGAGTGCTGGGAAGGATCATATCCCATTGGGGAGCCAGCAGAGAGCTGGGATGGGTCATATCCCATTGGAAAGCTGGAAGAGAGCTGGAATGGATCATATCCCATCAGGGGGCTGACAGAGAGTTGGGATGGGTCATATTCCATTGGAGAGCCAGCAAAGAGCTGGGAAAGGTTATATCCCATAGGACAGCCAGCAGAGAGCTGGGATGGGTCATACCCCATCAGGGAGCTGGCAGCAGTGGCAGCAGGAGCTCCCACCAGCTGCAGCCCTGTTAGGTTGGGATTGTGTTGATTTCCACAACCTGTGGCTGAAATGTGTGTTGGGTCCCTGAGGAGAGCATGAAGGAGCTCACAGTACCTCCCTCCTCTTCCTCAGGGATTGTGTGGAGTGCAAGAAGTTCGAGCGGGGGAGGCTGGTGGAGGAGCAGACCTGCAGCCGCATGTGCCGGGACGAGATCGAGACAGTGCAGGAACTGAGTAAGAGGAGACCCAAACCTGCCCTAAAATGTGGAAATCCAGGGGGTTGCTTTCCCTCTGTGTGTACATCCATGGCAGGGGGGGTCTGAGCCTCTCACTCTGGCAGGTGACAGGGGCAAGGATGCTGTGAATTGCACCTACAAGGACGAGAACGACTGTGTGATGAGGTTCCAGTACTACGAGGACTCCAGTGGCAAGTCCATCCTCTCCGTCATCGAGGAGCCTGGTAAGACCCAGCTCAGATGGGGGATGGAGAAGGTGCAGTGCTGGGTTTCTGTGCTGAACTGGGGGATTTTGAGTGCCCTTTGTACCTCCCACCCCAGCCAAGCTCCTGGGGCACCGCAGTCAGGGGCTGAGAGGAGTTAAAGGGCTGCTTTGTTCCCTGCTCTGTGCCACTGGGGCCGTGATTTCCTGCCTCTCACGTCTCACATTTCCTCAGTTATTTCACCCCCTCGTTGAGGCCAAGGATGGGGGTTCAACCTTCGCACCACTGTGATCCATGTCTGACTGCAGGGATGTTGTTCTTGGGAAGCAGATAAGAGGGGGCTCCCATTAGAGCTCACAGGGCCTCTCTCCTGCTCCCTGCCAGGGGAGGGTAAAGCCTTCCTGGGACCAGAGGAGCTCCATGCACCCACAGCCAGGCAGCCCCAGAGCTGCTTTTAGTTGCCCTGGGAGTGCTGAGCCTTCTCCAACCCTGCCCTGCTCTGTGCTGCAGACTGCCCAAAGGGGCCCGACGTCCTGGTGGTCCTGCTCTCGGTGACAGGGGCCATCCTGCTCATCGGCCTCGCTGCTCTGCTCATCTGGAAGCTCCTCATCACCATCCACGACCGCCGGGAGTTCGCCCGCTTCGAGGAGGAGAAGGCCAGGGCCAAGTGGGACACGGTGAGGGCCAGTGGGTCGGGGGTGCTGGGCAGGAAGCCCCAAATCCCACAGCCCCTGGCTTGGGGGATCCAGGTCCCAGTGCTCCCAGTAGGAGAGCCCAGCTGCTGTCTGTGGCCCTTAGGGACCAGTTTGCCCCACCCCTGTCTGAAGGACTCGGGGTGACACTGCCAGCCTGGACACTCCTTCCCTGAGCCTGCTGTGCTCCCAGGGCTGTGCACAGCAGATGTCCCAGATGATTTTCCCACCTGCAGCATATCCCAAGCTGTCATCAGCAGTGTGACCCTTTACTCACTGCCCACACCAGTATTTCCATCCCGTGAGCAAAGTGGGAGGTCCCTCCTGCCACAGGATGCTGGAAGGACTGAGGCATTGCAGAGCAACAGGGACGGGGCTGGGGCAGCACTGGTGCCTCTTCCCCACCTCTCCTTCTGCTGCTCCCCACAGAGAGAAGGGATGGGATGGGGTGGGATGGGATGGATGGGATGGGATGGCTCTTTCAGGAGGTCTCTCTGCTCCTGAGCTCCTGCTGCTTTTCCTCTCCTCCACAGCAGCTTTTCCCTGCTCTCCCCCATGGGGAGCCATTAATCTCATAGCCAAAGCCATGACAGGGATCCACCACTCCGTGCTGAAGTGCTGCCTCAGTTTCCCCAGGTGTTAAATAGAATGAATGGTGATGCCAAGCACGAAGTGTTGATGTTCTTTTTCCTCCTCCTTCTTCCTCCAGACCCACAACCCTTTATATAAAGAGGCCACATCCACCTTCACCAACATCACGTACCGGGGGAACAACTAAGGATGCCACACCCAGCACTGGCCGTGGGATCAGCCAAGGATCCATGGAATCTTACGGAGTCCAGTTTACAGAAGCCCTTGTGTGTGTGTGCCTGTGTGAACGTGTCTGCCTGTAATTTAACGACCCCCGACTTCCTCCAAGCCCTCCAAGTGTTGTCCATCACCCCACTGTGACTGCAGGGACGTGCTCTTCAGGCAAACCTCAGTCCTTACCTCACGGGTCGCTCGCGGAGCCGGTGGCCCCTCCATACACTGGACACAGAGAAATGGGACTTTCTCTGCCAGTCTGTGAACTCTTCGGTGCTCATTGGGCCAAGGGGACTTTAGGAGTGGCCACTCAAACCACGCTGAGCTGTTCTCTCCTCCATGGCCTGTGCTGGTGAAGCCCTGCCCGTTGGATCACTGGACTCAGTCCCGCTGGGCACAGGAGCCATCTCCTTGGGCACAGGGCAGCTGCCAGCAGGCAGGAGCCATCACTGCTTTGTGGGTTCAGGACACTGCTCCTGAGCAGTCCAGCAGCCCTTTTCCTCCTTGCACCCCCATGTCCTGGCACTGCTGTGACCCAGGGCGGTGAAAAGCTGTGCCCTCCCTCACTCCCCCCACGTGCACTCAGTTTGCACCCCCAGCCACCTCCATGTAGCACCAGCTGTGCTGGTCCCAGCCGCAGCCTGGCCCTGCCCCTGTGATGGTGCTGAGCTCCCCGTGTCCCCCCTCACTGTCCCCATGCCACAGCCCACGTGGATGTGCAGGCAGCAGCCCCAGAAGGGTCATGATGCCCCTTATCCCTCAGGCCTGGCCACCTCTCTTCTCTTTCTGTGTTTTTTGAGTCGTGTAACTGCACCAGGCCTGGCTTTCTGCATAGCTCAGGGTTCCAGCAGAGCAGGCAGGGCTCAGGCTGTGTCCTGCTGCCTGGGGCTGTGTGTCACCCATGGGGAAAAACAAACAGATGTCCCAGTTTGGCTGTAGCAGTGCTGCTGCCTGGTCCCTGCCCTGCCAGAGCACAGCGGCTCAATTCCCCTCAACTACCCCAAAAATCAGCAGCAACCTCAGGCCCAGTGTGGGGTTGGCCCCGAGGGCCCCAGCAGAGTGTTGGCTGAGCTGGTGGTGGCCCTGTGTCCCTGTCCCCTGGCTGTCCCAGCAGTGTGGGAGCAGGGGCAGGGGTTGGTGCTGGGTGGGATCTGGGGCTGAGCCCCAGGGAGGGGAGTGGATGGGCAGCACCAGAGCAGCAGCAAATCACATCCCAAAAATAAAAATAACTAAAATAAAACCCCTCAGACTACTAATGGTGTCAGTGTCCCCAACAGCAGCCTGGCCCCAGGCTTCCTGCCCTATGGGCAGTCCCTGGCACCCCAGTGTGACTTGGGGCCATGCTCAGTGTCCCCAGCGGTGCTGGGCGGGTGAGTCCAGCACCCAGGTGGGACCTGGGCTGGAGTGGGATCAGCTGGGTTTGGCCCCAGGAGGAGCATTTCGGCAGCAGGGTGAGGTGAGAGAAAGGCAAAGGCAGAGCTTGGCTGCAACACAAAGGAGCAGGATGAGCCCCCCAAGCTGCCTGGGGCTTCTTCCACTGGAGAAACCCCAACAATTCCATGTATGCCATTCAGACATCCATTCAGACTTCCATTTCCCACGGAGCTGCGGCATGAGACAAGACCCCAGTTTAGTTTAGCTCAGTTCACTGCCCCTTGGTGCCACTGGGCACAGCTGCTTGCAGGATCAAGCCCATGACCACGAGAAGCAGCTGTTGGGAGTCTGAAGTGAATTTTTCCCCCAAGATCAAGGCAGTGTCGCTGTGCTGGCCGGAGTAAAGGAGTGTGAGCAGCCAGAGGTGGGACGAGGGTGGAGGCAGTGGCTGCTCTCAGCTCCTTGGGAGGAGCCATGTGGGAGTGGGAGTAACTCCAACTCTGCTGAATGTGCAAATTTTGGGCTGCGTGGAGGCTGTTGGAGTCGGGGACCACTAGATGGTGATGTCTGTACGTGCTCTGTCTGAGCTCTCCAGCTTTCTGGGCTCCTTAATGACCAAATCCCACTTCGGAGTGGGACAATTCCCCCGTGGAGGTTTCCAGGGAGCAGGGACACCCTGAGGCCCACAGACAGCTCCTTCAGCAACACTTCATCCCAGGGTTCTTTTAAATGCTGCTTTTATTCCTGAGGTGCTGAGGTGCTCCCTCTTCTTGAAGCCCAGGAATGCATCAACTCCTTTCATAAACTGATTTCTGTTAATAAACCCTGATGCAGCCAGGAGATATTTTAAGGTGCACTTTGTGCCATCCATACCCTGAGACTGGGTCTTCCATGTCCCTAGGGAATTCTCTGAAGTGAAACACATCTCCCCATTGATTCTAGGGAAGTTGGTCAGTGCTGGGAGAGTCTCACCTACCTCACTTCCCAGACCAGAATTGGAAGGATGTGGCTGTGGGTGGTGAATATATGGGCACTTTGGGATTGTTCAGGATCTGGAGCATCTGCTGGGCAGAAAGACTAAGATTTGGGGAAGAAGAGGAGAAAGAGCTGGAATTAAAAATAAAAAGCTGACATTTCCCAGGGAACAAAATCCCAGATTAATTCAGGTTGGAAAGGACCTCAGGAGGTCTCTAGTCCAGCTTCTTGCTCAAAGCTGGGTCAGGTGTGAGATCAGGCTGAGTTGCTCTGGGATTTGTCCATTATGGGTTCTCCAGGGCTGTAAAGGAGTCAGGGTTAGTCTGGGATGAAAGTGCCATGGCCAGGGGAAAGCTGGGACATCCAGCCTACATCTGGACAAAAGGGCCCTGGATTGGGAAGCAGTTTTGGGGTGAGATTCTCTAAGGTCACCAAATCCTTTGTGGATATGAGAGTTCTCAGTGTTGTAAACTGGCCTTTGGGTGAGACATTTAAAGCTGCAACCAAGAGACTCCCTGAAAACTCTTGTTGGAGTTTGGGTTCCCCTTCCTCAAACATATCTGCTGAGAGAATTGGGATTGTTCAGCCTGGAGAAGAAAAGCTTCGAGGTGATCCTAATTGTGGCCTCCCAGTGCCTGAAGGGAGGCAAAAAGAAACATGGAGAGAGACCATTTCCAAGGGCCTGGAGTGACAGGACAAGGGGAAATGGCTTCAAACTGCCAGGATTAGATGGGATATTGGGAAGAAATCCTTCCCTGTGAGGGTGGGGAGGCCCTGGCACAGGTTGCCCAGAGAAGCTGTGGCTGCCCCTGGATCCCTGGAAGTGTCCAAGGCCAGGTTGGACGGGGCTTGGAGCAACCTGGGCTGGTGGAAGGTGTCCCTGCCCATGGCAGGGGGTGGCACTGGATGGTTTTTAGGGTCTCTTCCAATCCAACCCATCCTGGGATTCCATGATTTTTCCCATTGATACGAGGATGGTTGAGCGTGTCACAGAGGAAGGGGCTGTGTCTGTGCAGAGGGTGTCACGTGTGTCTGTGCACAGGGTGTCACATGTGTCTGTGCACAGGGTGCAGCGTGGAGGGAGGTGATGGGTGATCAACAGCCATGGAAAGGGAATTTAATCCTCCTTGGCCTCAGCATCCCACCCTGCCAGAGGGGAGGGAGTTTCACTGCATTATTGTGGCTACAGCCCTTTAGATCCTGAGGTGGAAGGAGTGGGGGAAAGGCAAAGGAGTCACTATTATTATTATTAATAACCTTTTTTTGGCAGGTCTCTCTGCACTCACTGCCAGCAGGCAGAGGAGCTTTCCAACACTTTCTTGTTACAGAGGACGCAGCCACCGTGGATAATCTGGGCTCTGACCTGGTCATGTTGGAGAACCACTTGACCTCAGAGCCACTGGAGGTGCCAAGTCTGGCTGCTGTGGGTGGTGTCTCCCTGGCTGCCCTTCCAGTGTCATTCCCAAGGCCTGAAATCTCCCTGGAGAGCCGGTCCCTGCTGCTGGCAACACACCCTGCTCCATTCAAATGCTGCCCAGGCCCTTCCTCGGGATACAATTGTGACACCCAGGACCTCAACCCCACCTGCCCAGGAAGGGGAAGCTGGAAGCTTTAGAACACAGGGAGGTAAGGGGAGCTTCTGAGGTCTTTTTCCTTGGAGGAAGCCTAGAAATCTCTGGAAACCAATGGATGAGTTCAAAGGCTCCTGCATGCCTGTACTGGTACATGTCAGATGATGAGGACATGATGTTAACACCAGGCAAGTGAATTCCTTAAAACGCTGCAGTGGGTTCCCACCCACAGGGGATAACCATGGAGGAGTCTCTGGTGGTAAGGGACTTGTTGCCCCCTAGCAGTAAAATCCTCCTCCCCTGTCTCAGCAGGGTCTTGTACCTTATTTTTATATCCCCACATGCCACAGAGGCATCATGCTCTGATGGGGGGTTGTGTCCAACAAAGTCAGTCCAGATGCTCACTTTTTCCCTTTTTCCAGATGTTCCTGGCTGCAAGAGCAGAGGCCAAGCTCTTCCCTAACCAGGAGGGACACAGGAGTTAACCTTACCTTCTTTGGCTAATGATAAACTGCAGAGAATTGTCCTCCCTGTCAGAGACCCAGCCAGCACTCAGCAAAAAATGGGGGTGGATCCCTGTGGCATAACTTGTCCAGGTCTGGGACTGCTGGGATCTCTGTCTCTTTGAGCTCTGGGAGGGTTAGGACAAGGCTCAGTCACAGCTCTGACCACTCTTCAGCCCCCAGGAAAAGTGATTCAGGCAGCTTCAATTCTGTCGATTCCAGGGGAATCCTCTCCAAAATTTTTGGGAAGTGGGTGGAGTTGGCAGCTCTGCCCTGGAGAACTGTTTCAGATTATCAGGTGAGCTGCCTCAGCTCTGTGGGATAGAGAAGGGACAGCCCCCCTTTACTGGGGTATTTCTGCCTTTTGTAACAAGCCCTACAAAACACAGGGGTCACGTGGGGCGGCGTGGACATTTCCAGAGTACATTTCCAGAACTATTTTATATCTAGTTGGACACCCAAAGACACCTGCAGAGCCAACATGTGCCCTGCAGAGACACTGCTGGAAATGTCGCATCCCTGAGCAGCGGGAGCCCCGCGGGTCCCGGGTCCGGGCAGAGCCGCGGGGCAGCAGCCGCTGCTGAGCGGGGCTGGGCTGTTCCACAGCCCAATGACGCCCTCTTTTGTCCTCTGGCTGCCACCCGCGGGAGCGCAGGGACGGCACAGCCGGGATGAATGGACCGCGACTCCCTCGGGGGTGGCAGAAAGAAGCCTCGCGATTTTCAGCAAGAGCTGTTTCCCACTGCGCCTTCCTTTGTAGGCACTGCGCACATTTCAGCCAGGAACATCATCACGGAATCCCAGACTGTCTTAGGTTGGAAGAGACCCTAAAAACCATCCAGTCCCACCCCTGCCATGGGCAGGGACACCTTCCACTAGCCCAGCTTGCTCCAAGCCCCATCCAACCTGGCCTTGGACACTTCCTGGGATGGAGCAGCCACAGCTTCTCTGGGAAATCCATTCCAGCCCCTCCCCACCCTCACAGGGAAAGATTTCTTCCCAGTATTCCATCTAACCCTGCCCTCTGTCAGTTTGAAGTGATTCTCCCTTGTCCCATTGCTCCAGACCCTCTCCATCCTTCTTGTCCCCCCCTCCTGCAATGGGATCGGGGAGAGAACTGGAAGGGTGAAAACTGGAAAACTCGTGGGTTGATAGAAAGACAGTTTAACAGGGAAAGCAACAGCTGTGCACACAATTAAGCAAAGTAAAGAATTAATTCCCTGCTTCCCATGGGAGTTCCCCTGTGGGCTCTGCTCAGGGGAGACCCCCCTGCAGAGCTGCTCCAGCCCTGGGAAACAGCACAGGGAGGACATGGAGCTGCTGGAGAGAGTCCGGAGGAGGCACCAAGGTGGTCAGAGGGATGGAGCAGCTCTGCTGGGAGGAAAGGGGAGAGAGCTGGGATTGTTCAGCCTGGAGAAGAGAACTTTAGAGTGACCTGATCGTGGCCTTGCAGGACCTGAAGGGACCCTGCAAGAAAGATGAAGAGAGAATGTTTACAAGGGTCTGGAGTGATGGGACAAGGCGGAATGGCTTGGGAGATGGGAGATTATGAAAGAATCTTTCCCTGTGAGGGTGGGGGAGGGCTGGAATGGATTTCCCTGAGCAGCTGTTGTTGCCCCATCCCTGGAAGTGTCCAAGCCTATGTTGGAGCAACCTGGGCTAGTGGAAAGTGTCCCTGCCCATGGCAGCGGGTGTCACTGGATGTTGTTTAATGTCTCTTCCCACCCAACCCACCCCACTATTCAGTGAAATTCGGTTTAAACTGCGGCAAAGGCGCTTTCGGGGCCGTTTCCCGCCATTTCCCTCAGTGCCGCCCCACGTGACCCTCCCGCAGTCCCCGTTCGGGTCGGGCCGCGCCGGAAGCGGAAGCGGGGGCCCCGGCCTGTCATGGCGGCGCCCAGCGCGGAGCGGGAGCGGCGGCGCTTCGGGCAGCGCCTCCTGACAGACCCCGCGCGGCTCTTCCAGCACAACGCCTGGTGCGTTCGGGGCGCCCGGGGCGAGTTCTCGCAGCGCCCGCTTGGCGGTGCCTGTGGCCGAGCGCTGCGTGACCGCCCAGCCCCGACCTACCTGCGGGGACCCGACTGTGGTGTCCGCTCTCGCTCCCGGAGCGGGTTGAGGGGCTGTGGGCGTGGGGCTGGCGTCGGACAGCGAGAGGAGGCCGGGTGGAGAGCGGCTGCCCTGGGCTGGGCGCTGCCGGAGGGGCGGGAGGGCCCTGCCCTCTGCGGGCGGTGCTCGGGGTCCTGTACCTTCGTGACTGGTACTCTGGGGGTCCTGAGCCTTTGGGACTGATCCCTGGGGGTCCTGAGCCATTCTCGACTGATCCTGGGATAGTCCTGACCCTTTGGGACCGATCCCCAGGAGATCCTGAGCCCTCTTGACTGGTTCACTGGGGGTTCCTGAGACTTTGGGGCTGATCCCTGGGGAGTCCTGAGCCTTCAGGGCTGATCCACAGGGGGTCCTGAGCCTTGGGAACTGGTCCCCAGGGGGTCCCGAGTCTTTGGGACTGATTCTCTAGGGCTTCTGAGCCTTCTGGGCTGATCCACAGAGGGTTCTGAGCCTTCTTACTGGTCCCTGGGGGGCCCTGATGCTTTGGGGCTGATCCACAGGGGGGGTCCTGGCCCTTTGGAACTGGTCCTCAGGAGGGTCCTGAGCTGTTCTGGGCTCCTCCCAAAGCAGTGGGGATTCCTCAGGCTCCCCTGATTCGGGAGATGTGTTGTTTTGCTTTGCTGCAATTGTTTAATTGCTGTAGTTAATAAAGTTGAATCAGTTGCTCCCAGAAACCGTTTCACCTTTGGGGTTGTGCCGGGTGTGTTCTTGGAACAGGAGCTCTTTATTTGGGTACAGCAGCTGTTTTAAGCACCCAAATTCTCTAATTTGCTGGGAGCTGAAGGTATTTTGCATTTTTGAAGTAAATAGATCCACTTTTGGTTTGTGGCTGTTATGCCCTGTGAAAAACTGGGTGTGTTTCACTTTTAATAAGGTAATATTTACGTGTATCAGCCTGTCATTCTTTTTGGGACTATTCTGTACCAAAGGTATGTTACAAAAGCATATCCTCAATTTTCCCATGGAAACTCTTAGTAATCCAGCTTTTTTAAAACATTTAAGTCTTTGTTTTGTGAGTTAAAAGGCTGATTCCTCCTGAGGCCAGAACTGGGCTTATTGCTCCTTGTATTCTGCTTTTCATTCACTTGTTTTAATGAGAAAAGGCCAAGTGAATCATTTTAATGACTGCACAGCTATGTGTGTGCATTGAAGTTATTAATAATTCTTAATGCTTTAAAGCTTCCTGCATATTTACCTCATAATTGGATTTAATTTAACAGTTACCTTCCAAATAACCCCGCTGCCCTTTTTTGTTTTAACTTGAAAAACAATTTTGTTTTCTGAGTGCACTGGTGGTTTTATAGCAAGGCTTTATTCCTTCTTATTTTGGCAGAGCATCCAGTAGGGAAAAGGATCAGGGGCAGATTGAACAGCCCTTGCTTTGCAATTCCATGAGTGCAGCTCCTTCAGGCCCAGGAGCCCCATGTGCTGACAGCTGCTGTGCTGGAATTGGGGATCACACCTCCCTCCTCTCAGTTTTTCTCCTCTCTCTGCCCATTTACAGCTCTGGTTCGTCTCCTTTTTTACCACAGGGATAATGTGGAATGGTCAGAAGAGCAGGAAGCCAGTGCCAGGAGTAAAGTTCAAGAGAACAGCTCCCAGCTATTGCCACAGGATAAACAAGGTACTGTTGGAGAGTCTCCTCTGCCAGTCTTGGCCTGTGCCCCAGGACTGGAACAGTGGCCAGAGCCACCTCAGCAGCATCATTGATCCCTCCCTGCCCCCTCCCCAGTCACTCAGAATGCTTTACCTACTTGTTGATAATGGGAATTGGAGGAGGAGGAACCTTCCTTTTCTTAAATTACCTCTCTGTGATTCCTCCACCTTCTCCAAAGACTCATCCTGCTGGAACAGACGTGGTCTTGGTTGGGAAGAGTCAGCTTGGGTTGAGCTTCTTTGTGGTGCTGTGTGCTTAAATACTTGTTAGTGTTCCTTGTCAACAAACTTCTTTGATTGTAGAGTTATTGCCTTTCCTTGCTTTTGCTTTCTAAAGCTTAACTTCCAACAGTGATCCTAATTTAAGCTCAGTTTTTCTCCTTGTGATGGGTTGATAAAATAGTGTCCAAATCTGTCTCTACAACAAGCAGCATGAGAGTGATTAAATCAGAGTCTGAAAGAAAATTATTTTTTCCTGAAAGTGTTTATCATCAGATAGACACCAAGGGCATTCCCAACTTTTTATTTACTTGGCTCAAGGTATATTTATACATCCAAAACTTGGAGCTTACCTGTGTCTGAATCAAGCTCAAGGTGCACAGCTGTCACTCTTCACTCTGTCAGAGACCATCCAGTCCCTCAAATGATGGTGAAATGGTTCTTTGGTGTGACAAGAAACTTGTCTGATGATGATCTTGTTGTACCCTGCCGAGCCCTAGGATGGATCTGCTCCCTTTGTTCCCATTAAATGGAGTGTGTCACCCTTAAGATGCAGCTCAGCACTACTGGAGCTGTTGAGACACTTCCATATAGCTCCCAGTTGTGCTCACAATAGCAAATTTAATTATCCCAAAGAACAACCCTCCTAATTTCTTGGACTCCCAGAAGTATCCAGCAGTTCCCATTGTGATGCCCATTGTGTTGGGTTGATTTTCCAATCTGGTTAGCATTAAAGGGTGCTGTCTGTCATGCTTTGAGAACCTATATACAACCAGGAAACTGTGGAGCAATTTGCTGTTGGAGCACTTTGTCAGGGCTCCATGATGTATTTCCCAGCCTGAACAATGGAGGCCAGTCAAATGTTGATGGTTGCTATTCACTGGGAAGCGTGTGGAGACAATGGGATGGCTGAAAAGTAGGGAATGCAGCCCAGGAAAATGTGCCTGAAGGGTCTGGGAGTTTGAGAATCAGAATGTCCAAGCAGGAGAACAAAGGCAGGCTATTGGTCATTATGGCTGTATTATTCTGTGCACTTCTTGGGGCTTTCAGGATCTGTTCTGAAGGAGGAGAGTTCTGTGGGGTGTGTGGAGGATGTGTCTCCTGGCTGGGAACAAAGAAAGAAGTGGAAGAGTTCCTCGGTTTCCTTTTGAGGCTCCATAATTAGCCCTTGTGAAATTCGGGGTGGGGGAGGCTCTGATTCTCTTCCTGTCCTTTGTGAACAGTTCCTTTTGTTTGCCCTCCTTCTGCAGTGTGAAGGGGTGAGGATGGGCTTGGCTTTGGGGGTGTCCTTACAAAGACAAGCAGGAAAGTCAGGAGTCCTTCTCAGGAAAGTCTCTGGAGGAATCTGGCTCAGACTCCCAACATCCCCATGAGATCATACCACAAAAAGGGGCTGAAACAAGTGTGATGGGAACTCTTCTGGCTGGAAGTCAGCCTGAAAAGTTAATATGGTCATTTATTTGCTTTCAGTCTGTTCCTTGCATGATATTTGCCAGCCAGCCCTTGATTTCTTGTATTTAAATTGTTACTGATCCTTTATTCTTTGAAAACACCAGGCTCTGAGTAAAGGAGCTTTAAATAAAGCTTCCCCTCGTGTGGGTTGGGGTGTAACAGCTGCTCAACAGCATCCAGCAGAATTTCACAAGAATTTAACACAGGAAGAGTCTTGTGGCAAAAATGTGGGTAATCCAAACTGGCTAGGCTGGACTTTTGTCCCAGCATCCCATTCCTGTCAGGCTGCCATGGGATTGCCAGGGACAGGCAGGAATCAGGACTTTGTATTTTTGTGAGGTGAAAGAGCATTTCCAGCCCCAGCAGCCTCGTGTATCCCTAGTAACACATGACAATTCAGGAAGGAGTGTGCCAGACTATGGATCAATAACACTTCTTCCAGCATCAGCAGTCCTGGAGTTCTTCCCTGAAAATACTGAACTGACCTGCCCCTGCAGTGGGATTGTGGCACAAACTCACTGCCCTGGTCTAATAACAGACATTAAAATTTCTTTTGGATTGGGGTTTAAGGACAGGGCTTCTTAAAAGGAGAAAATCCTTGTAGTTGGGGTAAAGAGATTATTTTTATATATAGCTCTTTGTGCTGCAGGGATAGATCCTACTAAAAATAGATATATGACTGACTTGGGCTTCTTTGTTAAAGCCATTTTTGTCTATATTTGGCTGAGGCTACACATTTTTCCAGGTGTTCTGGGTTCACTTGACTGTCTCCCTTCAGAGATCTTCTAAACAGTTTTATGCTTTTAAAAGTCTTAATAAATAAACTGCAGTTCAGGCAACGATCCTGATCTCCAACCAGCTTTATTCAGCAATGCACTTGTTGCTGTGCAGAGGTGGCTGAGAATTCCATGTTATGGGAATGCACTTGGGATTTTGGCCAGGGATGTTTCCAGGTGATTCCAAGCAGAAGATGCTGTAATTAGGTCCTTAATGCCCAGGACAGAGAACTCATCACACTGATGCAGGTTGCTGCATAGATGTGTGCAGGGATCCCTCACTGTCTGACCTGCTTCAACCCTGAGAGCTGATGATGCTTTTGTTTGTGTTCACAGAGGAATATGAGGTGAATGCTAAGAGATATTGGGATGACTTCTATAAAATCCACGAAAATGGCTTCTTCAAGGACAGGCACTGGCTGTTCACTGAATTTCCTGAGCTGGCACCCAACAGGAACTCAAGCCAAAATGGGGATTCTCTGCATGAATTTAGTAGCAAAGAAGAATCCAAGAGTGAAGGGCCGGGAAGGTGTGAAAATGGACATTGTTCATTGGAAACCAGGACAGAGGGTCTGTTAAACCTGATCCAAAGCACAGCTGAGGTGTGCACAGAGGACTTGGCTGCACAGGAGCACAGGGAGCTGAAGCACAGGGATGGAGATTACCCAGGGTCAGCTGCATCTTACCGTGTGTTAGAGGTGAGAGCTGTAAATCAGAGGCACGAGCTAAACTGTCCCTTGTTATCAGGGTTATGTGACTGGGACATGAAAATATGGATCACTGGTAAACAGGGAGTGGTTGATTGCCTCCAGTCAGCAAAATGCAAAAATCAGGGGCAGCTTAGAACTGAACTAAATCTGTTGGGATTCTGTTGGTTCAGACTCTGAGTTGGCAGAGCACAAGGACTGTAAGAAGTTTCAGAGTTTAAAAGCCAAACTACTACTATCAGATTTTCAAGCAAGCATTTAAAAGTCATCCTTGGAAGGAACTGAATCTTCTACTTGTCTGTGTAAGGTTTTCCCTTCTCATTTATCTTTTGTGCTGACTCCTGTTTGCCTTGAGAGGTGTGAAACAAAGCAATGAAGCCAATAATGTAAAGATGCTCTTGGGTTTGTTCCTTATGGCCCATGTGATAACAGGAAATCCCAGACTGATACAGGCTTTGTTCCAGAGAAGTCTGTGGGAATTATAAATGCTGGACTCCTGACAGCTGTTTGTGACCTTTTGCTCTGCCACCTCTACTTGTTCACTGTAGATGTTGCTGGATTTGTTTAGTACTTTGTATTTAATGGCAGTCCTGCCCTTCCAGGGAGAGTTAGTATGAACTGTCCTTTTGATATTTTGATTTAATCAGAGGTTTGGAGACTTTGATATTATCGCTGTGGCTTTCTTGTCTCACCTGAGCACCTTCAGTAACATCTGTCACTGCAAACCCTCAGTGGTGTTCTCTGCTCAGTCTATTCCAATTTTACTGCTCCCTAAACACTCAGAGGCAAATTCCCCAAACCCAGTTGTGTGAGCCATCATCTTCTCTTCAAATGGGAACAAGTAGAAGGAATAATAAGGCAGAATCATTGTGGGCCTGGTTGTAACTTGAGGAAGAGCCATGTAGTGAAGGAAACTCTGAAACAGCAGGACGTGATTAGGGTACAGCAAACTTCCCTTCTGCATTGCTCTGAATTTCTGTGGAAGAGAATGAAACTCATCCATGGCCTTTGCCAGTGTTTCAGTGACTCAGGGTGGTTGTTATGCTTGAGATTCCAGCAAAAACAGCTTTTAGACAGTAACAATATATAGTTTGTTAGTAAGATTTCAACAAGAACTTGCTTGGTGTTTTCCACAAGAGTAACTCTACTCCTCAGAGCTGAACACAGACCTTGCAGGGAGAGTTACAAATGGTCACTGCTGTGCTCAGCTGGTACTCAGGAGATTCTCCTTGTTGCCTGGCTGTAGAGAGATGATTTGAAACTATGGGACATGCTGAAGGAATTATTCTCACTGTGTACATCTGCTTTGTTTGTGCAGGTTGGCTGTGGGGCTGGGAATACAGTCTTCCCAATTTTACAAACCAACAAGTAAGTGGTGACAGGACAAGGGGCAATGGCTTCCCACTGCCAGAGGGCAGGGTTAGATGGAATATTGGGGAGAATTCCTTCCCTGGGAAAGTGGGGAGGCCCTGGCACAGGGTGCCCAGAGAAGCAGTGGCTGCCCCTGGATCCCTGGAAGTGTCCAAGGCCAGGTTGGATGGGGCTTGGAGCAACCTGGGCTGGTGGAAGGTGTCCCTGTCCATGACAGGGAATGGAATTTGATAATCTTTAAGGTCCCTTCCAACCCAAACCATCCTGGGATTCTATGAAGTAGGTTTTTACCTGCATGATCCACCAGCCTCTAAAAACCAATTGGAAAAGTGTTCTCTGGGATCTTAGTTTAAACAGTCTCAGAGAAAAGGCCAAATGCAAAGGGTACCTTTGCCACCTGCACCTTCATATTATTGTAGTTTGAGCTTGGAAATCTTTGGTCTTAGAATGCAACCAACAAAGCATTTTCCTGCAGGCCTTGGTGCCTCTCCTTTTCCTCTGATTTGCACATGTTAACATGGGAGTGATTTGCTGGAAGTCACATTTCTGTTTCTGTGACACCCTTGAATGATTTTTCAGTGTGTTTTCAAAAAAGTTCCATCCATCTAGGAGTAGTTTACATTAAACTTGGCATATTTTTCACGTCTCTTCTTTAATGCTTTCAAAAGTGTAATAATAATCTCAAGGTCTGTTATTGAAGTAGATTCAGTGAAAAAAATGTGACTCACTGTAAATATATACACAACATTCACATTTGCTGTCTCCCATTTGCTGTTTCCAGAAGGAAAAGGAAGCAGTTCCATATGAGGATAATGTGCATAAAGGAACTGTGGGATCCACCAGATTTTACACAGAGACTAAGGCCCAGGCCCCCAGTTCTGCACCCTGTGCATTTGAAACTCTCCTTAATTGCTGGATAGAAATGATGAGTTTCTCTGCTTTCTTGCAGTGACCCAGGCCTGTTTGTTTACTGCTGTGATTTTTCTACAACAGCTGTGGATCTTGTCCAGGTAAACTCAGTGGTGATTTATAAAAAAATGGGAAGTACCTGGAGCCAATTGCCCATCAACACAAATCCCTCCCAGCTTCCAGCAGCTCTCTGGCTCTGCTGGTAGCTTTCTGTTTTTAGCCAGCCCTGCTGCTGACCCTAAATCTGGAAAATGAGCCATCAAAGACTGTAGGAATGAGGGAAGTTGAAGTTCTCAAAATGTCACATTGGCAGCAGACAAGTCAGGCAGATTTTCTCCCCCTGTGCTTGGCAGTACTTTTCTCAATCCAGTGCTCTTTTAGCTGAGTAACTGCTGAACCTTGAAAATGTTCAGGCTATTTTTTAACAGGAACTGAAGCTGGTTTTGGTTTGTGTGTGCATTGCTGTCAGTTCTGGGAACGTGGTCTGATTGCTCCAGCACAGACTGCTGAGGAGGGAGCCTGTTTGTGGAGCACAAGGCTGGGATTTAGTCAAAGGACAAAAGCTGCTAACAAATTTCAGGTCAGAGCAGAACTGAGAATATAGGAAGTATCAAATACCATCAGTCCCTTCATGAGATGAGAGAGCAGCACAGCAGGAGAGGCAGCACCCATTTCATCCTCCTAACACAACCACTTTTATAGCAGCAGCTTCAGAAAAATACACAACTTCTTACAGAGGTCCAAATGTGATTTTTGGGAGTGTAGTTTTAGGGAGCCAGGTTTGATATTTGGGGTATAAGGAACATCTGCTTGTAGGTGAAGTGAATACTGATTTCAGTGATGCAGAGAGGGGCCCCGATGCTCACACTTATTTATGTAAAGGTTTCCAATTTTACAATATAAATCCCTCATTTCTTACCACTACTAGTGGAAAATCTGACCTTAAAATTGCAATAAAGCCTGAATCCAGTTTGGGGTTTGGGCAGTGCTGATTGTTGATTTATAACAAAACCAACTTCATCATAAATCTCCTGTGTGTACTTATTTTTTCCCATGTCACCTCTGTTGTTGCCTAACCTCCCTGACCCCATCTGCCTTAGTCCAGTGATGCTGAAACAGATCTCTGGACACACCAATTGATGATGTGAAAGTTAAAATGCTCCCTGTCCAGATAATACTGAGGTCAGGGACTGCTACTGATGCTCTTGATTTCTCTCTCCTCAACTACAGAACAATGCAGAATATGATTCTTCTCGCTGCTTTGCCTTTGTCCATGACCTGTGCAATGACCAAAGTCCTTTCCCAATGCCAGAGGAGAGTCTTGACATTGTTATTCTTATCTTTGTCCTCTCAGCAATTCTCCCAGAGAAGTAAGTTTTAATCTTTGTGATTGCAGAAAGTAATTCTCCTACAACTGGAGCTCTTTATTAGTCTCATGTCAAGTAAAATTAAAGTTTCTTCCGTTTCTGGTCCAGATTTCCTTGAAGCCTCTGTAAATGAATTTTGCTGATGCTTGATGTTGTAGCAGGTTGTGGCAGAGGACAGGTGTGATTTTGAAGTGCTAAGTGGCTGCAGGGGGTGCCTTGCTGTGGTCAGTGCTCTGAACCTCAGCCATGCTGAGCACTCAGCACCTGCTTGGAAAATACTCTGCTGGATTTTCAGGCTCAAAGGGTGGATGAATTTCTCACATGGCAGGTGGCAAGAAGGGAGGGGACAGGTTGAGAAAACAGTTAAGAAAAGTGCTGTGATCTTAGTGTGACAGTCTGTTACAACCTATATTAGTCTCTCTTTTTGTTCCCTTTAGTTTTATTACACAGCATTTTTCTTTAAGTTCACTTACTACTTTTTTATACATAAACCAGGGGAGATATTTTGTAATCAGTAAAGGAGAGCAGTTAATCCCTGCTGTGGCAGGCTTGTCACCCTTGTAGGAAAAAAATACCCCAGAATCAGGGAGTGTCAGAAATAAAAAGACCAAATCAAATCAACCCCCTTGAGACTGGGGGAGCTCAGAACCGTCCTGGCTTCAGGGAGCTCTTTATACAACATTGAAACATATATACCTATATATCAAGTTAAAACTTTATCCCATCTTTCTGGAAGGAAACAAGCATCATTTTGCAGGATGTTGAGCTATTGAGCACTCCTGGTTTGTTCCTCCCTCAGGATGCAGAGCATTGTGACCAGACTGAGCCGCCTCCTGAAACCAGGGGGGATGATTTTGTTACGGGATTACGGCCGATACGACCTGGCCCAGCTTCGGTTTAAGAAAGGTATTTCTTCTTCCCTTAGCAGCTCTGGCCACATCAGTGGTAGATAGATGATGCTTCTCTGGGGCTGTGTCTGCCCTGCTGTGTGGAGGCAGCTCATTAATTCCCTGGAAGCACAGCGTGTGCCTGTTGGTGGATGGCGGTTGTTGATTTTTAAGTGATAGTTGGTAACTGTTTAAATCCCTCTTGCCCTCAGGTCAATGTCTGTCTGAAAACTTCTATGTGAGAGGTGATGGCACCAGAGTCTACTTCTTCACACAAGGTAGGAGGCTTGAAAACATCCCTTTGACTATCCAAAAACATCCCTCTGACTCTCCTCACCGCTTCTTGTCCCTCTGCCCTCAAGTTTGGCCCTGTCTTTCTTGGAGCAGACAATTGTTAAGTGTCTCCCAATTGAACCTGGGTTTGTCAGTTCCTGGTGCAAGTGTGGTGAATTCCTTAGTGGAAAATCCTTTCAGAGACAAACTGGAGCATTTGCTGCCCTGGGAGGGGTGGGATTGGAGGAGCTCTCCTTGAATCTTGCCTGTGGGTGATGGAGGGAGTTGGACACCGCTTGAAGGAACTTTCCTTAATATTCCTCTTCTCCTGTGAGGAAATCAGAAGGGTGTGGCTCAGCATGGAGCTGAGGCACCCTTCAAGTTCTGCTGCTGCTTGGTATTAGCAGGGATGTGTTCTTCTCCCAGTTTATCACCAGTTGCACCTCCAGTCAGTGCCTGGTCAGTGTTAGAGCAGGGGCACAACTGCATCAAACTGTTCCCTTCCCCACTGCTCCAGTCGTGTTTGTCACAACCAAATTAATGTTGAATGTGTGTTTGGCAAACACCTCACGATGGAAAGCATCTGATAAAGGAGCACAAGCTGGGACCTGTCAGCCCTTTCCTACAGAAACTCCACACAAACCACGTGCTCCCGGGCTGCTGTGGAATGAGCTCTCTGCTGCTCAGCAGGACTGGGGCTGGCTTTGCCCACAGCCACTGTGCTGGGGCACTCTGAGACTTATTTGCTTGGTCAGGAATACCTGCCAGTGGAAGTGCTGAAGCCTCCAGGGCTCTCAGTGCTTTGATTGGGCCCCAACAGGGTGTGGTTTTTAAGGATTTTTTTTTCCCAAATTTAGCCTTAATGAATCCCATTCCCCTCCAGCCTATACAGCACAGATCTTACTGCCACCATTTAAAGGCATAGGTCTGATCCTGTTCTTTGCTCTTGCAGACTCTGAAATTCCTCTGGGGTGGGGGGAAGGAATGGATCTGTCCCTACTTGTCAGAAGATGCTCCTTAATCAGTTACTAGAGGCAGTACCCGTATGTGAAACTGCTGCTGTTTTCTTTGTCAAGTGTCTGTAACTCTAGTTGTACTCCAAATAATTCTTTCCTTCCCTGCTAGAAGGAAAACTTGAGAAACTGTGATGTTAAAACCCCCCTGGAACAGCAGTTAAGTCTTGTTTGATCATTTCCCTGCCAGGGTGAGGCCGTGAGTTTCTTCTGGCCCATTTTTCAGCACAGCTCAGCCCTCAGTGTGAGCAGCTGTCTGTTAAAGGACTTATGGCCTCCTCAGTGTCCTTCTCTCTGCTTGCAGATGAATTAGACCATCTCTTCACCACGGCTGGGCTGGAGAAGATCCAGAACCTGGTGGATCGGCGGCTGCAGGTGAACCGTGGGAAGCAGATGACGATGTACCGGGTGTGGATCCAGTGCAAGTACCGCAGACCCACCACCCCCCAGCCCTGAGGCACAGCCTGGCACGTGGGGCTGGAGCCTCTCCCTGGCCAAGGAGCGTCTCCTCCTGCTGAGGTGTGCTTTGATGGAGTCCTGTACACCCAGTAGACCTCAGTGCCTTGTACAGTGCCTGGCGTCACTGCAAGTGAGTTCTGCTGAGGATGAACGCCCTGAGAACGGACCCAGTGGTGTTTTAGGTGTCATAAAATATACTGAGTTGGAAGGCAACCATCAGGATCATTGAGTCCAACTCCTGGCCCTGCACAGGACACCCCAAGAATCCCACCATGTGCCTGAAAGCATTGTCCAAATGCTCCTTGAACTCAGACAGCCCTGGTGCTGTGCCCACTGCCCTGGGGAGCCTGTTCACTGCCAACCACCCTATGGGGGAAGAATCTTTCCCTGAGATCCAACCTAAACCTCCCCTGTACAGCTCCAGCCCTTCTCTCAAGTCCTGTCACTGGTCACAGGGAGCAGAGATCTGTACCTGCCCCTCATGAGGAAGCTGCAGATCCCAATGAGGTCTCCCCTCAGTCTCCTCCAGGCTGAACAAACCAAGTGCCCTCAACCTCCTCGTAAGGCTTCCCCTCCACTCCCTTCCCTCATGGCCTCCCTTGGACTCTCTAATGGCTTAATGTCTTTTTTCATGTTGTGCCCCCTCCCCAAACTGCCCCAATATTGCAGATGAGATCACCCCAGGGCAGAGTAGAGCAGGACAATCCCCTCCCTGATGCCCTCCAGGACAGAGATGTGCCCCCTGGCTGCCAGGGCACTGCTGACTCATGGCCAACTGGCCCCACCAGGACCCCCAGGGCCCTTTCCCAGCTCTGCTTTCCAGCCTCTCATTCCCAGTGTGTCCACCCTGGGTTGTCCCATCCCAGGAGCAGAATCTGCCACTTCCCTTTGTTGAACCTCCCATGGTTGGTGATTCCCAGCCCTCTGATTTGTGGAGATCTCTCTTCAGGGCCTCCCTACCTTTGAGGGAATCAACCTTCCTCTCAGTTTAGTGTCATCAGCAAACTTTCTGAAGTGTTCCTTCAAGTCCAGCATCCAAGTCATTAGTGAAGATGTTGAAGAGGACTGGGCTGAGGATGGAGCCCTGGGGGTGTCATGCTGCTGGTCTGAGTTTTTAAAATTATTTATGGTTTTAACAATGGAAGAAGTGGTCCTGGTGTCTTCCAGCAGCTGAGCAAGATGAGTAGCAAGTCACTCATTCTTTGGATTTCCACATGAAACAGGAGAGCTCTGACCCTACCCCTGTCTTGTGTGCTCCTGTCTGTGAGCAGAGAACATACAAAGGCACTAAATCTGCTCTTCTCTGCAGCTGGTCACTGCTATGAATCCCTTGGCCAGCTTATCTCATGCAACTCTCCTCTGGTCATTCAGGTTTGTTCCCATCCACGAGTTAAAACTGAGGGCAGGAACTGAGACCATGAGAGTTTCTGTGTGCCAGCATCCCCTGGGTGCCTCGAGCTGTGCAGACCACCTGTGGAGAAAGGAGATGCTGCTGCTTTGCCCTCACTGTCCACCGGGGTGTCCACCCAGGGAACCAGCACACTGTAGCCCAGCTGCTATAAATTCCAGTCAGGCAGGGTTCAGGTTTTCAAAGATTTAGGGCTGATGCCAGTTTTGGGGCACCTTTAGAGTGCAGCATACCAGAAGCAGCCCATGGGACCAGGGTTTATAAATAATTACCTGCTTTTTCTGCTGGCTGCAGCCCCCAGGTCACAAACTGCCCTGTCATGGTGATGTGCCAAACCCAAGCACACAAGACACTTGTCTTTGATCCAAAATCTGCAGAATATTTAATTTCTGCAGTCTTGTTTAGTTCCTTAGAGGAAGCCAACATTGTGGCTTTGTGGAGGTATTTCCCCACCTTTGACAGCAAATATCTTTTATCTCAGCCTGTTTTCTTTTGTTATTTTTAGGGTGTGGTACAACAGGTATTAGAATAAATTTTGTGGTCATGCTTTTCAGTGCTGGTTTGATTAATATAAATCAGGCTTGCACAGAGCACCTGATCTGAAGGAGCTGGGCCACCAATAGGTAACTACAATTTTCTTTACTGTTACCAAGAGTCTCACTAGTGCCTGCCCTCAGCTCTGAAGAAGTGAAAGCCCTGGCTGGTATCTCCTCCTTTGTTTTAGTTCATGAAATAACAAGATGTGTTGTTCGTGCACCACTGGCTGAAGAGCAGTTCCTGTGTGTTTTGTCAGCCAGACACTCGTGTTTGTAGCCTGCAGTTGCCCAAGAGTAACTGCCAGCTCTAGAGACATGTAGGTTATGAAATAACTGCTGTCTTGAACCAGAGGAGAAAGGGTAAAAAGCTGAGGAAATGTCATTGCTGCCTTTGGAGAGTCTGCAGGAGCCCTGGAGAGACGCACCAGGAACACTCTGCTTTGGGAAGTGCTGGAAGGGGCTGGAGCAATGCTTCCTGCTGGGCATGTGGCTGCATGAGGAGTTCCTAACTTCTACAGCACTGTGTCACCCTGCAGGTATTGCTTTGTCTGCTACCTGAAGGCTTCTGGGTGGGACTTCTCAGCCATTCCTGGGAAAAGTGACCCAGGGAATCCACTCACACCACAAAGGCTGCAGTGGGAATGCACCGTTGCTTTTTTATGTATCTAACTCTGTTGAATAATGTTGAAAGGGAGTCACATAACTGGGAGGAGAATTCTTGTTCACTTGGTTGTACTGCATTTTCTAAAGGGCCAAGAGCCTTTCCAGCACCTGCAAATGAAACAGGAGGAGATAAAGCTTTGCTCTTCTAAAGCTCATTTGGCTTCTGCCAGGCACAAACCTGACCCAGCCCGGGAGCTGTGCAGTCACTGCTGTGTTTTCATGCTAAACCTACCAAGTCTGGTTCCCTGGCAAGGCTGGCACCTCAGGCAAGGTCTAGGCAAAACACAGCTCAGGGCCTCTGGCAGCAGCTGAGCAAGCTCAAGTCTCCTCAGCTTACCCAGGCTCAGAGTCAGGCTTAGCAAGAGTCCTGTGAGTGTTGGACGTGACTCATGTCCCAGCTCAGTGACAGACCTCCCGTGTGTTCCTGGGGCCTCAGGCAGTTCCCTGGGGTCCTTTCCCTCTTGGTCCTTGGAGGGAGGTCTCGTCCCAGGATGGCTTTATCTCCCTGGAAGAAAAATTATTGACTGGGGTAAACAAGCAGCATAATTAGTGTGAATTAAAGTAATTTGAAAAATGCCTTCTTAATCATCCAAAGGCTTGTAAGCAGCACAGGAAAATATGTTTTTAATTAGAAACATGATTTATGTAAAGTGGGTGGACCTCCCTTTAAATTTAAACTCCAGAATGGGAGAAAATGAAGGCTAGTAATTTATTTGTTTCTACTTTCAAGGCTACATCCCAGTTGCCTGCCTGGCTTTGACTTGGGCTTCATGCAAAAACTTTCAGTGCTGTGAGCCTGGAGCCACTGAAGTGGCTCTTTGCCTTTCTTAATGCTCTTCATTCTGCTGGAGTATTTAAGCAATCACTCAGCAGGGTCCATGCTGGGCAGACATGCTTTTGTTTCCAGTGCTCTTGGTGGTGTTCAGAAAGCAACAAGTTAATGGCCTTGAATTGAGCCAGGCCTCCTACAGACAGACCCTGTCTGAGCTCCCTCATTAATCCCGGCCTGCTCCCCTTCCCTCTGAAGCTGCTGCTCTCCTGCCACTCCAGGCCTTGCTTCCCACACAGGTACCTCAGTCCTGACTTGCAGCAGCTCCTGCCATTCCCACCTTGGCCCTGCTGAGCCAGCTGGGTTGCACAACCCCTTCCAGCATGTTCAGAGGAAATCTCCAAACTGATTCCTGCCGTGCTGAAAAGCCACGTTAAGTCCCTTCAGTGGTTTCTTCCCCCCACCTCCCCCTTCCTTTTTAGCAGAGTAATGTTAATATATCTGCTCTAGTTTTGTTCCCAGCATTCCAAGTCCTGTGGTCTGTGGCTCACAGGCAATGCCAACGTGGCCTGTTGAACCTCCCAAGCAGAAAAGATGATTTCATAGCTCTTCACTGGCACTGCCCTGGTGATTCTGGAGCCAGGCATTGTTACATTTTGGAAAGTCTGGTCCTGGCTCTTGCCAGAGGATGGTGGATTTCCTTGGAGATTCCAAGATTGTTTTGGCTGGAAGGGAACTTTATCACCACCTATTCTGACCCTTGACGTAACTCTTTCATGTAGGGATTATGGCACCAGGCCTGTGAGTTGGACTTGAAAGTAGTCCTTCAGAAAGGGTTTTCATCCAGTCATGATACTGAGGGCTCCAGTCCACAGCAAAGAACCCTTTGCCTCCCCAGGTACATCATTCCTCTCCCAGCATCCTGATTTCACAGATGGGCTGGAAATTGGGAGGCAGGAGGGAACAGGAGAGGTGAAGAGAACAAGGAGCTGGGGGGTATTGCTGATGCTGTCACTTCAAAAATAACTAGATTGTAAATTCCACTGAAAATTGGAGCTTTCTCAGGATCTTCCTGACAGCTCAGCAAAGTGGGAACAGCAGTTATTTGTAGTGATTTCAGTTGTTACAACAGTAATCATCAAATTCTTCTGATCAGGGGCATGTGAGACCAGACACAATTGTCTTCTCTCCCAAGTACTTCAGCTCCACCTTCTCAGGGAAGGCCACCACCATTTGTGAGTTGTAGAGCTCCAGGATAAGTGAGACCTCAATGATTGCAATAGAACAGGGGTATGAGCAGAAGGCACCTCTGTGCACACACACCAGCAGCTTCTGGCACTGCATCCTGAGGAAAGCTGGAAAAGCTTCCTTCTGTCGTTGGCGTTGGGATGAGCCCTGGCTTGTCCCCACTGGATTCCCTGTGGGAATCACAACCCCAAACTGAACTGAACTGTTTTTCCTGAGCACAGATGAAAGATGCACAGGTTCAGTGCCCAGAAGTGAGGGTGAGACTGGGCTGTTAGGAGATTTGAGGAGCATCCTTCCATCTCTAAACACAGATGGAGGGAAACCGAGTCATGCAGCCTTTGTTCTCCTGGTCAATCAGCTGGATCTCATTTGTCAACCAGAGCAGTGCCACCACTTTTGGTTTGGTGCCACATTGGGGCAGGAGAGAGGTTGCACAGTGAGGATGACTTTTGCTATTGTAGCTGTTGCTCTGCCTTGACAGGGGGTGCCTGGCACATGTCCTTGTGTGCACTGATTCCAGCAGAACATTATGATTTTAACTGTGTTGTCATATATGTTTTCAGGGCAAGATAAAAATTACTAGAAAAGCAAGGACCAGGAAGGAATTTTTGGAGGACTCTCCTGCAAAGTGAGGTGCTCTGGAGGAAAAGGAGTTGTCAGCTCTGTGCTTGATCAGCAAAGCTCTGGAGTTTGTGCTTTTAGCTCTTGCTGAAGGCAGTAAGTTCCTGTGTGGAAGTGCCTGGCTGAATGGGAGCTTGTGTTGCTGAGAAAGTGGGACACAGTGCAGGAAATTACCTTTGTAGGCAGCCCTGAGTGCTAATCTGAACTAAATAGGATACTGCTACCTCTGTGAGGGCGAGCACATGCACTGACCACTTGGCTGGAGCACAGGCAGGGAAAGGCAAGGGAATCTGAGCCATGTGTGCCTCTGCTTTTCCCTCCTGCCCAGAGGCTGCGTGGCATGGCAGGAGGTGTCCTCCCACTGGAGGCTTTTCTTCTTGAGTATATGGTCTTTGACCCACAGTGGGATGAGCAGAGCTGGCTGTGGTTGGAAAGCAGGGATGGCAAAGCTCACTGGCAAGTCTAACGTGTCAGCACCTGCCTGCAGCTCCCAGCCTGTTGGTCCATGGCTGTTTCCAGGAAGGAAGAACATCCTGGTGAGGTTTGGACCCTGCTCTAAGCTGTGCTCCCTGGTATTAAATAACCCCCAAGAGTCCTCACTGCAGGCACCAACACAGCATGGGAACAGCAGCTCGGGTTTGGGGTGGAGTGTGAGTGTCACTGCTGTGTTCAGGTTGATTTTGCAGTCCAGAGGACCCTTGTAGCTGTTGCAATTCCACATCATGTGGGGTTTGGGGAGTTCTGGGGGATTGCAGCCAAGTCTTTGGAATATGAAACTTACTTTCAGCTCATGTGAAGTGGGAAGGTCTTGTTTGGAGATGCCAAGCTCCCACCTCTGTGGTGTGTGTGGGGGACAGTGAGGGATCTGCTGCACAAGGGTACCACCCTTCTCCAGGGTCACTGGATGTGGCTTTCCTCATCTGGGGAGAAGAGTGCCTGATCTCCCCTCAGACTGCCTCCTCACCCCTGGGACCAAGCTGGAGGTGTGCTGCTGTCCCCCCCTCACCCGGGGAGCAGTTCCTGGGCAGGTCCATGTCCCTGCAGTCTGTAATTAAGCAGCCACACGTTTTTTTCCACATTTAGTGCCAAGGGTGGATGTGAAGAGGTCGCTCAAGGTTGCATAGAAAACTAAGTCTGGCTTTTCCACAGCTTCAAGTGACTTCTTCCCTACTGAGACGAGCCTCGTTAGGAAGGTTGGAATGTATTTACAGACACTCACACAGAGGCTGAATGTACTTGGAGAAATGTGTGTGCAGGAACTCCAGCTTTACAATAGGATGTTGATTTAATTTCCCTCTCACACAAATCTCAGAGCAGTTTGTCTAATTAAGGCTTTCCAAAGCCCTGTAAGGTAGGGTGTTATTATGCAGGAGGAAGAGAAGCAGGGGGCAAACCCTGCTGAGAATAGAACCCTCTTGTATTCTAGGAAGCTGGGAGCAAGTGAGGGCAGGGAAGGACTTGCACATTCAGGAGAATCCCAGCGTTTCAGGTGTGCAGAACTCAAACCAGTGGATGTTTCTAGCACCAGACACACTGAGGTGTTTCTTTCCTACCTGTGAGGTTTGGTTTCCCTCAGCTGGGCTGTGGAGGCTGCACAATTCCAGGTGCCTGCACACAGCTCCCTTCCTCCTCCAGCAGCAGGACACGCTCTCCCCTTGGATCAGGACACGGCTCTGAGGCTGCACTTGGCTGGCTGCAGTGTGCAGAGGCTGTGACCTGGATGCTTTCCTACTGGGTTTGAGTATCAAAGCCTCCCTAATGGGGCACCTGAAGGTGTAGACAGAGGGAGGGGCAGGAACAACCTCGGAGATAAACTCCATTGTGTGGGAGGGTGGAGCCTCTCCATGGCCTCAGGAAGGAGTCAGGTGATGGCATGTTATCTTTGAGGAGCTCAGATACCAATTTTCTCCCTAATGAAAATGAGGAAAGACCCTTTTCATGTTCAGAGTGTGGCAGAAGCCCTGCCCTTATAGACAAGAATCCAGATTGGGGTGAGATGTTTTGAGTTCCCCAAGTCCAGAAGAATCTTCATTTGCAACTCCTGCCTTGTTAGGTCCAATGGAATCTGCTCTGCAGACAAGGGTTCACCTCTTCATGATGTGGGGCCTGGAGGTGACAACATCCCCTGGTTGGTGCTAAATCCTTAAAAACCTGTGGAGTGCTGAACGCTTGTGGTTTTCGTTGTGGGGGGGTTTTTTGTTGTTGTTTTTTTTTTTTTCAAATGCTCTAAAATGTTTGGATTTGAGACCACTTCTGCCAACTTTTACATTTTAAAGGCTCAGACTATTTATTGCTTTTCTCCAGTGTCCTGCTGTCCCTGAGGAATCTCAGCTCTCTTGTGTATGTGTTACCTTGTATCAGTGGATTTCTAGATCTTGTGGCAGTACAGAAATGCTTGGAAAAAATGCAGCCAGAGTATTCCACAAGCAGAGGCAAAGAAAAGCCATCAAAACCACATTAAAAAGATCAGCAGTTTGACTTCTGTCATTTTATCTTTTCAAAATTCAAGGCAGAGGGAACCTGTTACACGCTCTGTTAAAATACCTGTAAAACCTTACCAAATTTTGGTCAAACCCCTCCTGGGTTAGCAGAGGAGCTGTGATGGGAGGGCAGAGCTTGCTGCAGTTTTGCTGAGCGTGCTGTGCCTGCTGGAGGGGAGCTCTGAGCTGCTCCAGCCGAATTCAGTGACAGAGAAAATGGCTGCGGCAGCCGAGTCGTTCTTCCAAACATGATACACCAGCAGCGTGCCAAGGATCTTGCTGACATCCAAGGAGCTGAGAGCTGCCACAGGGGATGGAATCAGCAGCATTAACACTGGCTGATGGCAGAGCTGGAGAGCAGGATGTGTCCAGGAGGGATCTGGCAGAGCCCATGGAGGAGGAGGGCTGGCTGGCCCCCATGGATGAGATAATATTTGGTCAGCCATGTATGTGCTGCTCACAACCAGCTCCTCTGAAAGGACCAGAGCTCAGGGGCTCTTACAAACTTAATCTAAAAGAGGGATAACAGAATAGTTTTGTGCGTCACTCCTCCTGGAAGGAGGAGTTTTCCTGCATGAGAATTCTTGGAGATCCAAACAGTCCCTTCTCTTGCTGGGCCAGACAGTCAAACACACAAACTCTTCCCAAATACAATGGGGAGAATCAAGTGCACATCAACAGAATCTTGGTTTTCTAACCTTACATTGTTTGAATTTTGATGCTTTATAGGCTTTTAGAAGTATCTTAAAAGTTGACAGAATTTTTAATTGAATCCAAAAATTTCCTGTGTGAAATGATAACCTATTTACATATTCCAGCCACTTTGAAGTAGCAAACCTTTCCCTTTAAAAACAGAACCTCACAAACCGACCTTCTCTTGCCAGAAGCACATTCCAATAAGTTGGCTTTTCGTATTTAGAAAACAGAATTAAAAACCCCAAACAATCCACCACTTCTCTGCTGAGTCTAAACCCAGGGGATCAGCTCCCACAGGAGGTGAGGTCATAAAAAATAGTCCAAGAGTGCTGTGCCTTAACACTGATAATTGTATTTTTTACCTGAGAGACCTTTGCTGTTCCAGACACCCCAGTTTTGGATGTGCTGGCCCAGCACAGTGAGAAGTGTTGTACCAGCTTGGGATGGATGGTGCATCCCTGCTCAGAGCTGTGTCCTGATGGACACATGTCCTGATGGGAGAACTCTGAGAACCCTGATATCCAGGCTCTGCACTGCGAAATCTACCCAATAACTTCCTCCTGCTGCTGCTGCTGTCCAGTGAACTTGCATAAAATCCCTTGTACCTACCTGGCACTCCAGTGAAGGCAAGTGGGACCCTTAAAGGCTGCTCCAAAATTCCTGCTTGTGGCCAGAAATACTGTTACAACTTGTTGATTCCTTCCCCCTCCGTGCTGCAGAGGGACCAGCTGCCATGTGTGGTGTGAGCTCCAATTTTGGCATCATGGAAAGGAAACTGCAGCTGGAAGTGTTGCTCTGAGCTGCTCTTTGGAGGATGGAGGTGGAGGTGACCACAGCTGAGTTTGCAGCAGAGGGATAGGGCAGAGTGTGAATATTGGGCTGAGGATGAGAGGGAAGAGATTCAGGAGCAGAGCAGAGCCCCTGGACTGCAAGTCAGGAGGGCTGTCTTCCCAAAATGTTCTGAAGGAGATGTGCCCTACCCCTGATTTACAAGTGAGAAGAGAAACCACAACCATTTCAGAGGAACATGGGGCAGGGAGAGGGGTGAGGCACTGGAGGAGGATGGTGCAACCTCAGCTTATCTGTTGGTTTATCAGATGTCACCACCCCTGCTCCAGTCTGACCCGGAGCCCAGGGCTGTGGCCACAGGTTCTGTGTCAGGCCTGGAGCTCAGCAGTGGATTGCAGGATGTCTTGGAAAACATTCCTGGCTGCAGTGGATTCTCCAGGAGGCTGTTACCTCCCTGGGAATCTGGTCCTCCCAGAGGGAAGGAGAGCAAGCAGTGTTGATCTGTGAGTGGTAGAAGTGACAGTGAGCAAACAATCACTGGGAAATGACAGAGGTTGAGGTTATCCCCATCCCTGGAAGTGTTCAAGGCCAGGTTGGACAGGGCTTGGAGCAACCTGGGATAGCGAGAGGTGTCCCTGGCCATGGCAGGGGGTGGAATGAGATGGGCTTTGGGATTCCTTCCCATCCAAACCATTCTGTGATTCTGTGACAGCCCATGGGCTTTTCTGCTGGTCTGAAGTGGAAATATTGATGTCAGTGTGATCCCTGGCAATATGATCCCTGCAATGCATGGAGGAGGAGGAGGAAGTGCCTCAATAAGTGTTGACCAAAAAGCACAGGAAAAATTAGACCAAAGTAACCTCCATCACCCCTAAAACACAAGGATGGGGGACAGTGCCATAGATTTGGTGTTACTGGTGTCCAGTTCCTGCCTAGCACTCTGAGGGGCTGAACTGGTCCTTTGGGAGTTGGAGGTGTATCTAGGGGTAGTGGGCGTGTTAGAAAATTTGTCCCTTTATTGGGTGTAACAACTCCCAGATCTTCTCCTCCCCCCACCCAAAAATCAAACAGAAATGGCTCAAATGAAATTTATACCTCCTTGAACAATGTTCACTGCAAGTGGTCCTAATTAGCGCTCCCCTAAATGGCTGTGATTAGTTACCAGCTGATGGAATATTTACTCCAGGACTTTTTCTTTAAAAAAAAAAAAAAATCCAAACAAAACACAAAAAAACCCCCACCAACAAACAAAAAAACCACGACACAGACATAAACCACAATTTATTTATTTATTTATTAAATTCTTGTCACTGGTCGTGCACTGAAAATGTGACTCACGGAGCAGGAGCTGAACCTGGAGTGGCTCTTGTACTGACAAGAAAAAAAAAAGTGTGTGTGGGGGGGAACCAGATTAAAGCACAGGAAGCGCAGTTGGTTCGAGCAGGCAGCGCTCCCGCAGCCATTGGCTGCTCCGAGTTACCAAAAGTACGATAAATTAGCGATTTTTAAATAATCCCGACTCCCCCCGGGGCTTTGCGGGAGCGATGCTCCGCCGGCTCCTCTCCACACCCTCCCTTTGCCAGCCTGGGGGTTCCAGCTCGGCCGTAAATCGCTGGATGTCCCTCGGCATTCCCGGCCCTGCCGGCTCCTCTCTGGAGCTCCGGGAGCCTCCGCTCCCATCGCTAATCCGCGCCTGCCTCCCCTCGGACAGGCCTGGCCACTTCCTTTCCCAACAATCCTCTTTTTCCTCCCCCCCTTTCTCTTGTTTGCTTTTCGCAAAGCTGATTCAGCCTTGGGGCGAGCGGGTCCTGCCCCCGCCGCCCGCCCTGGGCTGGATGAGCCGCCATGGGATCGCTCGGGTCCAGCCAGGACGAGCCTTTTTTTGTTGTTATTTTAATTTTTGGTTGGGTTTTTTTTTTGTTTTGTTTTTTTTCCCGGCGGCAGCTCGGCCTTGCAAAGGCGAGGGCGGGCCGTGTGTGCCGGGGGCTGCTGGGGCGCCCGGCTTGTGTCTCCCACACGCGTGTTTCCATGTGGGATCGGCCCGAAAAGAGGGGCTGGGAACGTTCCTGGGGGTCCCCGAGGGGGCAGGATGGGGAGCTGGGGGGTGCACCCTCCATCGGGGGGGGGATCAGGGTGGTTTTGGGAGCGAGGTCGCTCCTGGGGGTGGAAGATGGAGGCTGGAGAGGAGGGGAAGAATTGGGGATACACGGACACCACGTCAGCACCATGGGAGGAAGGGGGGTCAGGTCAACCTCTGCTCCCCTCAGGTGGATGTGTCCTTGTCCCCTGACCTGATCCCCACCCCAAGGCTGGAGCTGACCCCCTCCTTGTGCCTGTCAAC
>VYXB01007801.1:0-30250 GCA_013397135.1 Pachyramphus minor | reverse complement strand
TTTCTGGGCTCCTGGGACCTCGAAGCAGGGGGGGCAAAGGCAGGGGGCATATTCCCCCCAAGTTATGGGCTAAAATACCTTATCCAGGAGTCCTAAACTCCCAAATCACCGTCGCAGTGGGGAGAATTCATGGTGTTCATAAGGGGGTGTGACAGAATTTTGTTGAGTTTGTTTGTTTAGAGATGTTGGGTAAAAATTTGGGTAAGAAAGTGATGTGAGTACAACTGTTGAAAAATTACATTTGTAAATTTCTTTTGGAGGTATTTTTTCTCTGTCTGCAGTGATGGGGCTGTCATCACTCTGAAGCAGTAGTCTGAGACTGGTGAAACAGCTAGATTTTGTGGAGATCCACGTTGAGGAACCTCTAAGGTTTTGGATCCTTTGATCTTTGATCATTGGCACTTAGGGACATGATTTAATGTGGACATGGTGGTGGTGGGTTAACAGTTGTACTCAGTTAGCTTAGAAGTCTTTTCCAACCTAAATAATTCTATGATTCTATCCATATAATACCAGGCCAGGAAGACAAAATCAAGCAGTTTTGCAAAGGATAATCTGCTAGAGTTAAGTTTGTCTACACCTCATCTGGAAAATCAGAGATGCTCAGATGAACATCTCAAGCTTCAGATCAAATTTCCTAATGTGGGGTTAGATCTGGGGAGTTTCTCACTATTCCTAACCAGCTGAGGTGAGGACAGAACCAGTTCCCATACACAGACAGCTTCTCTGTACTCAGGGCTTCCCTCTCAATGGATTGTTGGAAAAGGGCATGATAAATGTCTTTGATGATGGGAAGTAATGCAGTCAATGGGATATACCAGCAAGCCCCTTGAAGATCTGCTGTCTCTCTTACACTCTCCTGATCTGCTTTCTGTTCCTCCTCCCACACCTTGTCAGTTCAGAGTTCAAGCTGGCTGAAGGAAGGTTTAGCTCTGTGCATGCAAGATTCCCATTTCAATGGGTATTCTGCCCCCCCAAAAAGGCCTCCAAGTACTGCACTCCAGCAGTAATACAGCTGTAAAGTCTGCTGAGCTATCTCCATGCTACTATCCATGGATTTCTTCCAGAAGATTCATAGCTCATTTTTCAGTGGTTCATGGACAGGCTCAAAAATGGAAAGAATATATTGGGTTATGCAAGGGATCCATAGTGCTTTGGGAAATCCCTTTTCCACTGAGCTGTTTTATGTGGAAACATAAAATGGGATTTTTCTTTAATGGTAGAGGCACCATTGTCCACATGTCAAAGGAGGAACTAACCTCTTACTGAGCTGATTCTTTACTTCATCAATTTGTGTTTAGTTAACAGTGTTTAAACTGCATCATTATAATCTTTTCCTCTCATAAATGCTTCAGCCTTTCCACTGAAGCAAGGTGGTTTATGTGTGTGTACGCTGTAGAGCCAATCTGCAGTGCCTCGTGGCAGTGTTTGCAGAGGATGTAGTAAGAGTTTAGTGCCATCTCTGGGGAATTGGACCACTATTATTTACAGTCATGTGAGTGTAGCTCCCTGCATATAATTTCTGAAATGTCACCCTGATAGAGTATATATCAAAGTGTGAAATTCTGTGCATGTTTATGCCATCAGGTTCTGGCATGGATTTGGAATTTGAAAAGCAGAAATGGGTCCCACTAAATAATATGAACCTTGTGGAATCATGCCAGATGCTTCCTGCTAATGTGACCTTTTCTTCCATGTTTCTCTTTCCCTGTCTTGCTGATGGATAGGATGATTTTAAGAGAATTTAGTACATGAGAGGGCTGCCAGGTTTGGATCCACATCCAATTATTTTCAAAGGTCAGAGGCACCTGCACTGGGCATTCTTGTTTGCATTCCTTCTCCTAATTTCCAGGCACACGGGTGACAAAAATAAGGCAGGGAATAACTCTGGTGAATATATGAACTCCTGGCTAAATATCACTGGTATCCTTCTTATTATAACATATTTTAAAAGAAACCAATTTATTCTACACCTGCCTGCTTATAGGTCTTTTTGTACCTTCCTATTCCAGCATTGGGCTTCCCTGGAGACAGAACTGAATTAGAGGGATTGCTGGATTGATCCAGTCTGGCAGTTCCTGTGTTAATATTGGTCTTAACTTCAGGAGTTGTCAAACAATAAATAAATGAATGTCAAACCAAAACATGCTGTTGTAGTTTTAGTTAAATGGAAAGGATTTTTCAGTGATGAATATTTCATACCACCATGTAATTTCAGAGCATGGAGACCACCCTTGTCTGAGCTGAATTGGGGAAGATTGTCCCTGGGGGTTGAGAGACCCACCAGAGAAGTGTGTCCCTGTAGAGAAGCATCCTGAGAACTCTGGAGATAGGAGATAAAAGGTAATATTTTCTGACTTTTTGTTGTTGTTGTGTTTTTGGTTTTGTTTTTTTTTGTGTGTTTGTTTTTTTTGTTTGTTTGTTTGTTTTTTGTGGGGGTTTTTTTTTGGATGGTTTCTTTCCCTTTTTAGTAAAATTGTTATTTTTCCTTCTTCATTCAGTCTCCTCATAATTTTTGCTTTCTCTCTATTGAGGAGGGAAATTTAATAAAAAAAAAAAGAAGGGTTCATCTCATTAGAGGTCTCACTTCTCTAATATATTGCCACTAAGCCAAGATACATGTCAAGGCTTTTATTTTTAACATGACAGAAGAAAGAAAACCAGAACTGAAACAACTTAGGTCTCCTACTCTGCTCTATTGGTTCTGAGATATAAAGATGCTCATTTAATGTTTTCCAGATCAATGTCCATGAAAAACTTATGACTAAATAAATAAAAATGAGAAAATCATTGACTAAAGTTGTATTCTGGATACCCAGAAGTTAAAATCTGGGTTTACAGTTTGCCAGCCACTCTTTTTTTGAGCCTTATATGCTGGCTTGAAATTTAAAGATTCTATAGCTTCTCTAAATTATTTTTACGGTTTATCTTTCTGTGAATCCAGATCTTTGCTTTTGGTTAGAGGGAACAAAATTCCTGAGGACTACGATGTTTCAGAGTCTGTGCAAGCTGTGAAGTTCCCCTGAAACCACTTTCATTAATTTTGCAAAAGTTGCAGCCTTAAGGCTTTAGAAAGTGCTAAGCAATCAGCAGTCACTCATTTGGGAGCCTAATTATGGAGTTAGGAAACAAATATGTCTTGGTCTATCACTTTCCTTGCATAATATGTATACTGGGACTTAACCCCACACCTGCTCGTACAGATGTGTAAATGCTTGTGACTGCTGGGTACCACCACAGAGATCCCTCTTTCCAAGTATGCCACTGAGTGACATGGGAAAGCATCTGGATCTTTCAACCCACCAGGAGGAGACTCCTGGTGGCTGAAATAGGTATTTTATCATTTTGGATTACATGGGAAGTATTTGAAGTGTCTTTGAGCAGAAAATGATGGCCTCTGGGATCGTTCTCACATACGTTGCGCAGGAAAAGTGCAAACATTGTCCTTTCACATGTGGAATGAGCAGAATTAAGCAAGGATACAATATTCTGTGAACTGTTTCTTTTATATGGACATTTCTCACAGCTATGCCAAACCAACTCATCCCAATTTTAGCAAAAATTTTATTTTTTTTCTCCCATGTTTCAGTGACAACAGCAATAGACACTGGCTTTTGAAGGTAAAGCAGGGTTATTCTGAATGGACTGGCACTGATTTTCAGACAAAGGGTTTAGAAGAGAAGCTGAGCTAGCTTAGAAACCCCACAAATGCCTCCTGCCACAGTCTCTCTTCCTACATGTATCCATTCCCAACCCTTTCCTCTCAGTGGAACTAAAGAGCCAGCTGTGAATGCCTTATTTCATGAAAATGGTGCAATGCTTTCTGAACAACTTATGCAGAGGTTTCCTCTGAGGTTACTGGATACATGTCCTTTGGAATTCTTGATGAGAACTGTAAAGAAAGACAAGGATCAAAGGTGTGAGTTTAGGTAAACTGTCCTTAACAGCTGTGAAGCAAATGTAACCGGTTCCCATTGTATATAGGCAGAAACTGGGAGTAAGAGCACCATAATAAAATCTGCAGGTGGTGTTAAAAGGGGAGGAAATGTGGATGCCAGAGAGGACAGGACAGTAATGAAAGGAGCTTGATGAAATAGGAACATGGAAAGAGAAACGATTAAATGATATTGAGGAAAATACAAAATCTGATCTGGGTGCGTTGAGAGAAAACTCATTCTAAACATCTTCTCTTGTTAATGGAAAGGAAAATCATGAGAATGATCGAGGCTGCACCTAAAAAATCTACAAAACTTCACAAACAGGGAGGTTTTCCTGCTACTTCCAACCTTGCTAATCTGGAAATTTGAGACACAATGTGTTTGCTTAGGAGGTGGTGAGGAAGAATGGGGTCATGGAGAAGACCCCTGCCTCCAGCATCTTCAAGTGGTGTGTGCACACACTCCTCCTTCACTCAATAAAATTTAATTTATATTGTTGTCCCACCTCCCCATCCCACAAGGAGCTGTGTTTCCCCTGGAGAGCCTCTCCCAGGTGACTCCCTGTTAAATTTTCCGTATTGTAGGGTCAAGAAATAAAGACATATCAGCAGAGACAACGACTTAGAGAAACAGCAAGGAAAAGATGTGATTCCTCTGGCAATGAAATTGTGAAGGACAGCTCCAAGAGGAAGATGAAAAATAGCTACCAAAACATGAAATGTAAACTTTGAAAGAGGAGTCAGAACTGCTAAAGCTGTTTTCAGAAGAAAACTGTATATAGAACAGATTCTGCTCTGAACAAAACTGATATTTGTAATTAGAGCTGCTGGGAAGATAAGGCAGCTTAGTTTTTTTAAAAATAGAAATCTTGAAAAGAATTGATCTGAAATGCTGTTCAGGGTCAGATGCATCATCTCGCTTCTCTGCTGTTTTATATCTGGGACTGCCAGGCCTCCAGGCACCAAGGAAGACAACTTCACCTCAGCCAGGATCGTGTCACATGGTTGGTTTTTCTCCTGATATCTGATATGAACTAACATCCCCGACAGAAATTGCAAGTTTAAACCATCAATTGCTAATGACTAAATTAGCCTAGGCTTAGTTAGCTATCTAAATGTTCAATCCCTTTTGGAATTGCATTTGTGATCTGTCTGATTAGGGAAGCATATGAAAATGCTCTACATCATCTTGTGATGATGAAACAAACCTAAACATTTGCAAAAAGCAAAAGATTTGTAACTTTGCAGAGATGAAACCAGAAAAGTGTGTGTTGAGGAGAGGTTGCTTTTATTTTTATTTGAAAGAGCATGATGATATAAAGCCCAAACAAATCAAAACATCAAGAGGGCTAGAATATTCGGGGGAAAAAATGAAAAGCCATTTTTTCTATCGACAAGCAATGTGAATGAAAAATGTCAACCAGTTCTATTTATAACTGGGCATAGGCAAAGAAGATGCATTTAAATGTGGATGCAGGAAGTGTTCTCATTTCTGCAGGTTGTGACGGCTCTGTGATTTCTCTGAAATGAAACATTAGGCAAGTAGGTAGGGTCTAATTCTTTTCTAGCATAATCGTTCTAGCAACTCTGAAGTCACTGTAGCTATGACAATTTATACCAACTGAGATTTGCTTCCAGGTACTCTAAAGTTCCTAATCTTTGGTGTGTGGCAAGAAGTACATATTTTTGTAAGTTTATTACAAACAGCCCAGTTGCTGTTTTGGCCAGTTTTTTTGTTATACCCATTTTTCAGCACTGTTCCCTGTATTTAAGTCAATTATTAAGTCCCCTCTCATTGCTTTTAGCTCAGTTCCATTCAGCCTTCACTGGAAATGCAGTTTCTTTTATTCTTTGCAGTCAGTATATACAGTCATTTTAATGTGAAATTATCTTATAGATAAACATATATATTCACATGTTTGACTGAATTAAGCATTATTTTGGCACTAAGTGCAAGATGCTAATTTACAAGATTTGAACCTTATTTTGTCTTGAGGGTCATTGCACAGTGCCATACATGTAAGAAAAAGTAAATGTAGTTAAACAATATCCGACTGCAGAAAAATGTGAAAATGTAAAATCCAGCTTTTAAATGAATTATTATTTTCAATTATATTTCAGTGACCTCTTCCTGCCCATGGAACACTCCAGATACTTTACATTTCTTGGATTTCAAACTTCAAAATGGAATCCATTCCCTAATAGGTGATACTGTATCCACATTGGCCAACTGTGTAAGACCCCAAAAGACACAGTAGTGCATGTCACTTCCTGTGGCCTTTTTATGTGGTGTGACATCACCTGATAATTTCTAATCTCCCCTGTTAACATGACCTACGTCAGGTACTAAGCAGCTGTATTTCATTTATAATCAATCATTCACTGCACAGCACAGCTTTTACTGACAAATAATTCATTATGTTATGGGATCAGCCACTAATCTGCCTGACAACATTTGGGCCAGAACCATATCTTGAAGTAAACACAGCTTAAGCTGCTTCCAACTTGCTTTTGACTTAACCTTTCCCCCAGCCTAGTCTGCCTTTCCTAGCTGTACGGTTTTTGAAACACCCGCAGCTGTGACTGAAGTGAGTAGATCAAATCCTGGCTTCCAGCTGCAAAGCTCTTACTGACCCCAGTTACAAAAAAAAAAATAAAAAAAAAATTTAAAAATATTACCTACTGGCAGTTGTTCAGCACCTTTGAAAATCATAATTTGACAACTGGCCAAAGGTCAGGCCAGAAATCAATGCCAGAAAAAGGACTAGGCCTCAATAGGGTCTAACTCCCAGTGTGGCCCTGGAAGCATGAGGCACTTTCTTCCCATGTACCATGTCACAGATTTTTCTGTCATTTCTAAGCCTTTTTTCCCCAGTGCATGCTGGACTGGGGAAGAAGTGTGACAATATACTGATTAAGTTGCAAACATACATCGGCTCCTTTGCCCTGCAGTATGAGGGAATTTAAACATTCAGGGAAGAAAAATGTCTCCAGGCAGGAGGGAAAAAAATAGTAAGTTTTCAAAAACTCCAGCTGTAAAAGAAAAGTGAAAAAACCAAGCTCTTAAGATTATGAAAGGTGCAAGAGGGTAGGAGCACTGATGCCTTGAGATTTTAAGAAGGGCTGTGTTGGCTTAATAGAAACTTACCCCATCTTTTTTCCTACTTTGTGAGTGTGCAGCATTACCTACAAAAAGAAAGAAAGGAAGAAGTCTGGGAGCTTTGAAGTCTATTAAGTGTTCTTACCTACTGGGGAAAGAGGGAAAAGGGAGAGTCAGCTTGTGAGAGTTGGCAGTGCATCCAAAAGTGAGCTGCTGTTAGCCCTGGGAGGCCAGCAGGATTTTCTTGATCTAGTTTAACAAGTCGTTTTGCTAATCCAAGGGTTATATCCTTGTCTTTTGGACAAATACTAAGCTGAAGAAACTGTTCCTTGGCTTCTGGGAGACAATTGTTAATGTGGTAGCATAAAGAACAGAACTTTGATTAGCAGGGTGACAAAGACGGAAAGCTGTAGAGAAAACATGCCTAATCCAGATCCTGTTCCTACCAGCATAAACACTGGTTTAGTTCAGATTAACACTGACATGTACATCTTCAGTCTCAATGTTTTCACTGCCTTCTGCCCACTAAGTGCTTGTGTTCTTGTGTTCTCTCATAAAAAAAGTGGCTCATACTTTCATTTGTGCACTCAATCATGAATTTAGAAGATGAGAGCCTTTAGATTCTTGCTTTTTTTTTTTTTCTTTTAATAAGATATGATTTTTTTTCTCAGTCTGAGTATAGAATGTCCAAAGCCACCTTGGAGCATTGTGGTGCTTTATAGGACCTTTGCACATAAACTGGGGAACTGTTGGGTAATGAAATTCCCTACTACCTTCCAGGAAGAAAAGTATATTGTAACATATAACAGGTTGGTATCCAAGATGTCCCAACATAGCCTACTGGAAGAATTGCAGGAAGCTTTCATTTACTTTCATTTCCTTCATCACTTCAAACCCTAGAGAAGTAAAACATGATAAAAACTGAGCTCCTGTAAACTTTATGCTTTGAACACAAGTCCTTTCAGATAAAACATCATGTTCTGCATCCCCCACTTGTGTTGTGGGGTTCCTCCTGCAGACATCTGAGGTACATGTGGAATCAGAAAAAAGTGACTGTGGTTAGGACTCTTGTTACCAACACTATAGAGCTGTAACTGGCCCATCAAAGGGACAGAAAGGTGCCTTGGCCATTTGCATGACCCTGGAGACTGGTGCTACTTTAGCATAAATAACAAATAATGAATTCTGTAAGATCCACTCATAAATCTCTAACTACGACAACAGAAACCAGGTTTTGTTCTCTCCTGAGGAGTGGATTCATGCAGGTTACCTGTGCTTTCTGCCTATACTTAGTCATTTAAGTACATGACTTAACTCACACATGATGAGAAGGAATTTTTGGCATTTGCTCTCTGGGCTGTCAGGCTGCCAAGTAGCTGTACAATTCACTGATTCTAGAAGAGGCTCTGGGCTGACCTGCCACGAGTAAACAATGTTGTTTTCCTTGGTCAGTCTGCCAGAGCTGGTATCTTGAGTATCCTTCATCTAATTTTCTAGCATGTTGGAATATGACAAATATAATAATGGCGTTTTTCACTCATTTGCAGTAGTGCTTTTCTTTCAATTGTATTGAAATACCCCTTAAATGCCAAACTTCTTCGGGAAAATATTCATGTATCAGTTTTAGTAATATAAAGCTATTATTAATGCCTATCTCCCAGGGGTTTTCTGAAGCTTGTTTAATTGAGGTTTGAACTGTCATTATTTGTGAGATGAGATTATCTATCATTCATGAGCTTTCAAGTGAATACGAGTTTATCTGTGAGAATGAATGCTGCCAAATCCTAAAAGTTTCATGATTTCCAGCACAAATAATTATTCCTCCAAATATTCACTCTGTATAGTTTGTTATTTATTACTTGCTGTTCATTATCCACAGTTTGTCATTTGTTACATTCCTGTCTAGAAAGTTCAGTCACCCAGACAGGTACCAGAAGTAACAGTATGTGACTTTTATGACCATTCACCCACTATAAGTAACATATACAGGAACTTGCAGAATCAAAGCAAACAGTGCATGAATAACATGTAGACAAAATTTGTTTACATGAGCTATTCCGTGAATATTTATGAGTTAGAAACACATTTGTAGAAATTAGGATCAGAGTGCAAGGAGAAAAGCAGGGTCAAGTTTGCTGCAATTCAAGTTCTACCCATGGTTTATTACTATGTCAGAGTTACAGATGGGTAAACTCTGACCTTAAGTTCAGGTGAGCTGCACAAGCAAGTTGGTGGGGCCAGAAGAGAAATGGCAACGTGGTGACATTTCAGCCCTGCATGACACTGCCTTCACTGCCTCCCAGCAGCTGCTGTGTTGTGATCCCTGCTAGGCTGAATTGCAGATGTGCAACCATCACCAGCCTGTCATTAGATTCACCTACACTCTGCACCAGCAATTTTCTCCAAGATTCCCACCATGGCAGATGCTGCTCATGCACCAAATGCAGCAGGACTGTGAGAAGAATCCACACTATGGACTGCAGCAGCTTCAAATCTGCCTCAAGGTCAAAAAAGCCTTGTGGCTCAAATATCATCAAATATCATCTCTGCTAGATTCCAGCTAGCAGAGCTCCAGGCTGTTGTAAAATACCCACTATTTAATCCAACACGGCTGCCATAATTTTTCCAGAGCATCAAAATGAACAGATGTGAAAGTGGAGTGTCCATCCTTGCCTTTTTCTTTTTGCATGGTGTCATGTTTTAAGTCCAGCTGGCAACTAAGTAGCACACAGCCTCTCACTCACTCCCCCCTTCCTCCAGTGAGACTGTGAGAAAAATTGAGGAAAAAAAAAAAAAGGTAAAATTCAAGTGTTGAGATAAGAATAATTTAATAATTGAAATAAAGTAATAATACTAATAGTATTGAGAAAGAGAGAGAGAGGAATAAACCCCAAGAGGTGCACAATACAATTGCTCACCACCCACTGACCCCTGCCCAGCCTGTCTACCATCAGCAATTGGCCCCTCACAGCCAGCTTTCTCCAGTTTGTATACTGGGAATGACATTCTGTGATGTGGAATATCCCTCTGACCAGTTTGGATCAGCTGTTCTGGTCAGGCTCCCTCTGGGCTTTGTGAGTGCCTGCTGGCTGGCAGAGTGTGAGACACTGCAAAGTCCTTGATTTAGACTAAGCACTACTTAGCAACCACCAAAATATCAGTGTGTTGTCAACATTATTCTCATACTAAATCCAAAACACAACACTGCACTAAGAGGAAAATTAATTCTATCCCAGTGAAACCAGAACACTTGACCCAAAGTGTTTTTTTTTGAAACATATACAAAAGCACAGCTTTCACACTTACAGATTTCCTATGCATTTTTACATAGCCAGAGGATCACAGGGGATAAAGATGCTCGGCATTATTTCCTAGGAGAAAAGGCATCTTCTTACCCACAAAATCAAGAAGGGACTTAGATTAAAGGCAGACAAGAGCCTGAGAGCATAAGCAACGAATTAAAATCCCTTTTTGTCTTTCATGTAGCAATAAAATCCTGCCTCACGTTTAAAAACACAAATGTTGCATATTTAAAAGCAAAGACTGGATGTGTTACAGCGACCAGCAGCATAAATCCTAGTGGCCTTGGAAAATTAATGTTTTGTTTTAAGCAAAGCTGAAGTTACTCGTGTTATTTCACTCTATCAATAGCGAGTACATTAACATTATCTAGTGTCTGCAAGCACACTATTAATTTACCTTGTACTGTCCCAATAGAGGGAAAAGAATTGTTCAAGGCAATGAGGCGTATCCGCTTCCACTCCTTGGGACTCCTTACTTCCAAATAATCAATATTAATGTGGTAAAGGGAGGGCAGAGAGGAAAAGGATTCTGTGACTGATTTATTAGCTAAAACCACATCACGGTGCAATGAGAGTCTGAAGATTCTTTATTAGACTGAACAGAAACTAAATGGTTTATCAAGGGTGGAGTCATTGTCACAGTGTCCACCTGAAGTCAGGATTAATATGACATTTGCCAGCCAGGAAGCTGACAGATACAACTTTCCACTTCTAAAATGAAACATTCTTGATCATAGAAAAAAAAAAATCCGATATGTTCTTGAAAATACCTGCTCTCTTCAGTATCACCTATTTTTTTCCCACTGAGGAAAATGTTTTTTTTACAGAAAGGCAGGTTGTTTTCTCTGATGAACTACTTTTCTCCCACAGGTCAGATGAACAGTGCAACACACAGTTCTTAATGATACCTGAGGCAACTTTGGCAAAGTACGATTGGCAGGAAGTGAAAAAATGAAATATTAGGGGGGAAAATTTTTAAGCAACATGACCTGAATTTTTCTTTTTAAACCACAGAAAAAGTAATTGCCATAGAATGACCCTTTGCCCTTTTGCCCTTTAGCAAACAAAGAGTTATTTTTAAAGTTGCATTATGGTAGCAAATGGTGTAATCTATACATAGGCTGAAGTCAGAGAAGAACAGCAAGCACATTGCAGCAATACTAAAACATTTGGTTCTGGCTGTCCACAATAACACATGCTTGCACTTGAAGATATAGATAACAGTCACAAAAAAAGCTCAGCTAGGGGGAAAAAACATGACTCAAACAGTGTCAAGAAAAAACAGTTTATTTTCCCCATATGGCTAACAAAAGTAGAATGCAGGTCTGAGTAGTTAAGATATGTAACACAGGTGCTTAACTTTCCTCCTTTTTTTACTAATGGTTACATCATTAGTATTGATTTCTTTACTAATTATTATATCAAATTAAGATTAAAGAAATACTAAATTCATGCCTATACACATAGACTTATTATATGTAAAAGCACCACATAGTGCTCATCAAACCTGGGGCTGTGGCTTTATGAAGAAGGGTGTCTCAACAGTAGACCAGGCAAGTAGTTCACAATATTCCTTAAACTCTGTGGCCAAGTGGATACTCAGTGTCCACATGAGAAGTAACGAGTGGACACTTTCAGGTTGGAATTAGAACATTTAACACCTTGTAGAATGATGACACAATTATGCAATGACGAGGGTGACAATCCAGGCTGTGCAGTGGTGACAATGAGGAGGGGTGAGGTGCTGCTGACCTCTTCCTTGTGCTCAGCTTTACTCAGTGCTGGAGAGGATCCAACCACTGAGGCATTTTGTGGGATGGGTTGTTGCAATGACCTGAAGTGAAATATATCTCATAGAATTATAGACTGGTATAAAGGTTTGGGTGAGAAGGAATCATAAACATCACCCAGTTTCAATTTCCCCTCCATGGGCAGGAACACCTTTCACTAGACCAGGTTGCTCAGAGCTCCATCCAGCATGACCTTGAACACTTCCAGGAATGGGACATCCACAGCTTCTCTGGGCAACCTGTTCCAGTGTCTTACCACCCTCACAGTAAGGAATTTCTTCCTAATATCTAATCTAAACCTTCCCTCTTTCAGTTAAACTGAAGCTCCCTCCTTGTCCTGTCTCACCTTGGTTTAAGCATCTGCAGGGTGGATTTTACATCCATTTTCAATTTCCTTCATATACATATGTTGGTATCAGAGGAACTGCACCCAGAGCACCCAGAGCCTGTTGCACCCGCATGTGGTCAAAAAAAAAAATCTGTTAAGGTTTATTCTTTACTTGTTTTCACAATCTGAAGTGAGGACACCATCCACTGCAAAAGTGTGTGCTGTGCTTTTTGTGTGTTGGATAACACAACATGAATCTGCCTGTAAATGCATGGCAGGTTTATGCAGCCAAAATGTGAGGATTTAAAAGAGTGAATCAAGGGGCCATAACTAAGAGTAATGGGATGATATTAAGTGAGGCAAGTGGTACAGTGAGTGTCAAGAAATGCTCCTGGGCACTGCAGGGACTTGGACTGTGGAGGATGATCATGGGGGATGGACACTACATAATGTGAACTTAACAGCATCTAAAAGGCACAACACTCCACTCACTGGTGCCCAGACTAAATGATATTGTAGGATTTTACTGCCCTTTATTCAAGGTAGCAGGCTCTAAAACATTGTTCAAAACATATATAACCTAATTTTTCTCTGGGGTAATTTATCTGAAGTTCTCAAGGGTGAAAATGAGCCCTCATAAGTAGGAGAGAGTACTGCAGCACCTGGAGGCACCACTAAGAAACAACCGAGATTTTAGTAACAGATAAATTCAGTTTAGTTTGAGGTAAGAAATAATTCTATTTCTCCCTAGGTTCATGGAAATTACACCTTAGAAAATTCCCCTAAAGGTTATCCAGTTGCAAATACTGCATTAACAGAAAAAAAGTATCATTCGTTGAGGGGTTATATCAAACTTTTCCCACCTGAGTCTAAGGATAAAGAAAACAGGAAAGACAGAAATCTTAATGACTATGTCTTAAATTAAACACCTATTTAAAATTTGTAATTTTAAAATGTTTGCTTGAAGAAGAATATTTGCTTACAACAGCTGGTGGAAGCCCATTTCTTTACATATTTCTATCACTTCTAATTTTTTTAGTCCTTAAAAAGACTGATTATATTTTCAAATCCTGCTTTATTGATATGACCTGTCCTCATATGGAGGAGAACTCAGCCGTAATTTTCAAAGATAGTCTGAGACCCATGGGTGCATTCAGTCTATGCTTAAGAATTCCTGTCTTCAGTACTAACCAGGTGAGTGGAGAAGGGCGAGCATTCCTTGGAAACGAACAGGAAAAGGTTAGTTAAATAGAAGTGACTTACTAAAGAGAATGATTTCTCCCCAAAAAGTCAATGTTGTGTTTTTTAATATTGCTTTCTGGGAAGTTCTGAAGAAGGCATCAGCCAATTTATTTTCCTATTGTTCTTTAAAAACTCAAAACCAAGGCAAGGACAGCAATCTACTAATTGTCTTTCCATCCTGACAAGAGGTTCTGAAATCCTTAGAGAAAATCCCATTGAGATTTCCAGAGACATTACTTGTCTTTGGAACATTCTGAGATTCCAGAGATATTCCTAAAATATGTGTGATACTTATTGAGCTGCACTGAGATGATATGTGGAGGTAAGTACAGGCACTGCTTCCTCAGCCCTGCAGAAGTCAATAGCAGCAGGACCAGGTCCTAGCTGACTAGAAACAATTTCTTGTTAGTTGTGAATCTTGGTTGGACAATACTAAGAATAAGGTTCTTTTACCTTTGCATGAACACTAATTTAGATGTGCTAAAGTGTATTTAACACAAACATGGAAGAGAGCACAAAAGAGAGAGAGTTTGATTGCCTGGCTTGAAGGAAACATCCAGATGTTGCCTTCTGGTTATCATGATGTGTTTTGGACCTAACCAAACACCACCCTACACTCCCCTCCTGAACGTGAACTGCAGTACTCCCCTAAAGGACTGGTGCTGTGACTGCATCTCCAGCTCTACAATTTGACTGTGCTCTTTCGTGTTCTGTTCTTGGAGATTTTAGCATTGCTTTTTCTCTAAAAGTCTTGGTACTAAATGAATAACTTGACCTTAGCACGACAGAGAGAATAGGAGAGATTTCTTCAGCAGCAACATGAGAAAGGAAGATCCCATAATCTTCCCACTTCCTTCCTGCACTTGCAAGTCCCAAAGAGAAGTCGGAGCAAGTAACCCCCTGCCCTTAGTGCAGCAACCACTGTCTCATTAGCCCAAGGATATTCCATCCCTCTTCTTTAAGTGCAAACCTGCACTCTCATCCTCATTGCAGTTTTATCTCCTATCCACATTTATTATTGATATCACCTATCAATAATGCTTTCAGCTCCTTCAAGAGTCTGCCAGATCCCAACTTCCAAGTGCCCTTTGCTTCACCTCATTATATTTTTAATGACATATTCTTTATGTCTTTCTTTTCCCTTCTCTCTCTGCCTGTCCCCTTCCTCACAAAGAGAGCGAAAGAAAGGTGTTGGCTGAGAAAGTGGCAAAGGGAACAATGTTGGTGCTTTAAGCAGTTGGTCCCACTGTGTCCCTCAGCTTAGTAACCAGTTTAACAGCATCTGGAAGGTTAGCAAACGTACTTGTTTGATTCCCTACTCAAGCACGGATGCTTGCTCAGAACTGCCACACAAAAGCGAGTAAAACATACTTACCTCCTGCAATTTTGCTGCAAATAGCTGTACTTGATCTTTGAAAAGACATTCCTCTTCATCAGGTTTCCCAGCTTTATAATTTGCAATCTTCAGCTCATTTTGTCTTCTGTTTGTTTTCCAAATCAGCTAATTTTTTAATGGCTAAGGTAACATCCTGTTACTCAGAATACACAGCACAATTAGAGCAGTTATACCTGAGAATAGGATTACAGCATCAACCCAGAGACAACCTGAGTGCTAAACAGAAGCAGGATTAGTAAATTATTCTAATATTTAATTTCAGTCTTGTATAATTGAGGAACAAGAACACAAAGGACTTGCCAATGATATCATAATAATTCCAGCATGCATATTTTGAAGTCATAGAGGAAGTTTGTTTCCCCTTTACCTTTTTAACTACTCTTTTCCTGACTCCACTCTAATATAACATTCTGTCTCTTGCTGCCATTTCCGCTGTCTGCTGGATCTGTGAGTCTGTTTGGGTCAAAAGACACATGTGTTATGTTTCCAGAAACCAAATCAACCAATTATGTCATTTCCCATTATTACAGTTATTTAATTGGATAAGAATAACAACAGAAGAAATGCAACAGCCAAGCAAGATCCAACTTTATGCTGAGTAGAGTGAGCCTGATATACCGTTTCGCCCATCTGTGCCTGCTCAAGGACTTGGTGTGATGGTCAGACCTCTCATGTTTTGTGAACATGGAGCCCTTGAAAGGTAAAAATGCTACAGTCACATGCAGTCACCGGTCCTCCAAGCTCTAAAACCCATACTGAGATTTCATTCACAAAAGTGAATTTCAGAGTATTTATATAATGTGATTTTTAGTGGGTGCAAGTAGTAATTTTATGAGGCAGAAGTCAGAAGAAACAGGAGAGTATTGTGAAGATACTGTGTGTATCTGAACAGAGAAGACAGCGATTCAAGCGCTCTTATGCTATCTGAAAGACATGCACACATAACACAATTAAACAGACATCCCCAAGCTTGGAAACAGTGCCCTTTGCTGGCAGGGTATCAGCAGTGTGTGCATCTTTGCACTGCACATGAAGAGCAGCTCCAGACTCAATCAGAGACCTACAGGATTCTCAGGTACAGGTGAGACCTTCGTGAGATCCATCTTGTTGACAGTCTGTAGCTGAATCTGGAAACTGGTGAATACTGTAGAGCACACCATTTAGTGACTGCTGTAATGTAAAAAGGATGGCTTTGTATGCTGTCTACATCCTGACCTAAGACCAGAAAAATTTCTGGAACTCAGGCAGGGCAAGGTGTCCCTTTTGCTTTGGTGGAGCTGCAACAGAGTGCCCCTTTAACAAAGGGAGCAAGTAATTTACAGTCAGGTCTTAGGTGTCACAATTCCATGGTCTCAGGACACTGAGTTATCCTGATCTCTTAGTTGCATGAGCAACACACACAGTGTGAGTGTGACTTGATTCGGTGCCTCTGGGTGTATTATAGAATTTATAGATATGGGAACACAACATACAAGGATTTTTGTCTTATCAGATTGATGTCCTCTATGCTCATACCTTTTGGAAGAGCTGTGATAATTGAGATAATCCCTATCCCTTAAAGCAGCTTTTTAAGCTGTGATTATTTTGGCAGCACAGCTCAAGTTTTATCACTCACAGAGTGCAGAGGAGGAAAAGGACAAAACGTTTCTTCTTTTTGTTCAGCTTTAACCCAAATAAGCCCAGACCACTGAAAACAGGAAACATCTCCCTCTACTCATCTCCCTTCTGATTACTGTCCAGGCATTCACCTTTTCTAGAAAGTACATAAAGAATTGTTTTAGCAGTCTTACATATTCTGAATATGCTCAGAAACAAAAGGATTTCTAAAATGCACAGTCCTGTGCTCTGCAGAGACAACGCTTTGTAACCATGAAGATCTAAGTCCAGAGCAAGAGCAAAACATGAGAACTTCAAACCAAATCCAGAAGCTTGGTACGTCTTCAGGACAGGAAATTTGTCCTTAACTCCTCTTAGATAAATTATAATAGCTAAAGGTTCATCTTTTTATACTGAGGCACCTTGCTAACCCAAAAGTATGTGACATCTAAGGCTTGCTACTTTCTTTGAATTTCCTATTTGCTATTTTTAAAATCTTTCCTGTCTCTGTTTACTGCTTTTGAGATATATTTTGTGTCCTGACAATGTGTGGGAATTCTGAGGGTCTGACTCAAGGTGCAAATTTACTTAGGCACACTTATGTCACATCTTCCTGACTCCAGCTTCAAACTGCTCCTGCCATCATTAAAATAAATGTTTATACTGTCTTCAATTCTGCCTACTATGTGAGCACCACTGAAGCACACAGTGCACTACTGAAATATCATTGTGGTACAGAAATGATGTTAAAGTTAAGGATTAAAGTGACAAATTTAGGCCCTATAATGCCCACACCTATTAGAGGACTCACGACCCTAATGTCAATGCCAGTGCATAGTGAGTTCAAGATTTGAAGCCAGTATTCACAAAAATCAATGATCAAGGCAAGGATGTGTCATAAATTATACCCTTTTTTCCTTGTGGCTCCTGAACTGTGGAGTACAGAACTCCTTGAAAAACTGTAAGTCAAACTGCAGGTTGTCATGTAGCTTGCCCCTTCTTGGAAGGTATTCCACTGTATGTGAAATCCTCAGTGGGTGGCATCCTTGCCCATGGAAGTGGGATTGGAACTAGGTGGTCCTTTAAGGTCTTTTCCAACCCAACTTATTCCATTATTCTTATCCCTGCTGTGGGGAAGAGTGTGAAATCCTCTTGTTGCTGGAGCATATAGCTGAGAGCTGCATCCCAGAGGTTGCCTCACTAGCTACTTTCCAGGACTTCTTGATAAAAAGGTATTATACATAGGAGCCATTTCAAGGCACGTGAGGGACAAGGTAATTGGGAACACAAAGTCTGGATAAATCATGTGTAATAAATCAGGGTAAATTGTGCTTGACCAAACTGATTGTTTTCCACGTTGAAATAGCAGCCTCTGTGACCATGGGAAGGGTGGTGTTGAATAATTTACATTGACTTTAGGAAAGCTTCTAACACAGTTTCTGTACTATCCTTGCAGCCCTAATGAGGATATATGCACTGGATGGATTCACTGTTTGGTGAGTATTAAATTTACTGGATTGTCATGCTCAAAGGTGTGGCTGTGATGCTGCATCCTATGATCAACAAAGAGTGCCTTAGAAAACAGCATTTCTTTAGCCTGGAAAAGAAAAGGCTAAGGGGAGACCTATTTGTTGTGTTTAACTACCTGAAGAGTTCCTATAAGAAAGACAGAATAAAGCTTTTCTGAGAGATGCACAGCAAGGAAAAAGAGATAATGGTCACAGTTGCCACAGGAAAAATTCCAGTTAGTTACAAGGGATGATTATTCACATAGACACATTCTTCACAGGTTAACCACAGAGACTGTGAACTCTCCATCCCTGAAGACTGCCATATCTCAGCTGCACAAGGGTCTGACCTAATAGACAGCTGGAGGTAACTTTAAAGCCAGTCTTGCTATGACAGGGATGTTGACTAGGTGACCTCCAGAGATCCCTCCACTCTACATTAGTGTGTGGTTGTAAATATTTTGTGCAGCAGAAATGTGGCTCAAGGACTCTCTTTTCTTCTCACAGTTCTCCAGCCTCATAATGAAAGGTCCCAAAGCTTTTGCTCAGCTAAAACAGGGAGGCAGCAAGCTGAGACTTGTGGGACATGACAAGGTGCATCCCAGAGTCCTGAGAGAACTGATGTGGTTGCCAAGCCACTCTTCATGATATTTGAAAAGTCACAGTACTCAGGTGAAGTCCTTGGTGGCTGGAAAAATGGAAACATTGCACCCATTTTTAAAAAAGGTTGAAAGGAGAACTCTGGGACCTACTGGNTTTGATGTGTGGACTGTTTGGTGAATGAGGTTGGATGGTCACATCCAGAGGATAGTGGTCAATGTCAAAGTGTCTGGATGGAGACAAGTGATGAGTGGTGTTCCTCAGGGGTCTGTACTGGGACCAAGTGGTAATTTCTTCCTCAATGACATAGACAAAGGGGTCAAGTGCGCCTCAGAAATTTAACAAGTGACACCAAGCTGAGTGGTGCTGCTGACACTCCTGAAGGACAGGACGGTACCCAGAGGAATCTGGACAAGCTCAATAAGTGGGTCCATGGGAATCTCCCAATGTTCAGTGAGGCCAGGTGCAGGGTCCTAGTATAAATATAAGCTGGGGGATGAATGGATTGACAGGAGCCATGAGGAGAAGGACTTGGGGGGGTTTGTAGATGAAAAGCTGGACATGACCCTGCAATGTGCTCTTGCAGCCCAGAAAACCGGTTATATCCTGGGCTGCATGAAAAGCAGTGTGAACAGCAGGTCAAGATGATTCTGCCCCTCTACTCTGAGACCCCACCTGAAGTATTGTGTTCAGCTCTGGGGTCCTCAGCACATAGGTCCAGAACAGGGACACAGAAATGACCAGAGGGTTGGAGCACCTCCTCTGTGAAAACAGTCTGAGACAGGTGTTCAGCCTGGAGAAAAGAAGGCTCTGGGCAGACCTTATTGCAGCCTTTCAATCTTTCAAGTCGGCTTCTAAGAAAGATGAGGACAGAATAGTAGGGCCTGTTGTGATAGGACAAAGTGTATTAAAAAAAGATGGATCCAGACTAGATATAAGGAAGAAATCCTTTCCTTATGAGGGTATTAAAACACAAGACCAAGTTGCCCAGAAAGGCGGTGGTTGCCTGATCCTTGGAAACATTCAAAGTCAGGTTGTATAAAGCAACCTGATGTAGTTGAAGATGTCCCTGCTCATTGAATGGTGATTGACTTTATGACCTTTAAAGATGCTTTCCAACCCAAACAGTTCTAGGATCCTATGAGAGACCTCTAATGAAACAGATACTCAGCAGGTCACACAGTGTTGTACCTCTGGAACTGGCACTGAAGGGAGTTATTGCTTTTCTCAGAGGAACATGAAAGAAGGCACATAAAGGCACAAAATAGTGCTTTTTTGAGCTGGATCTGCATCTCTTCTTGCCCTTCATCTCTGCCCTTATCTTAAAGCACTAATCTGTTGAGTGAGAAAGAGTATTTATATTTAAACCTGAGGAGCAGGAAAAGGAGTTTATCTCAAGCTGGTCATCCTAAGTGTGTGCTCTCACTTTCCAACTCCTGTTAGTGGCCTCCCTCCCATTAATTTGCTCTTCCTACGTGTGCTGTTTTGAGGCTATAACCTGTAGTTCTGCTATATATGCACCAGAAAGTGTCAGCTGGAAGAAACTGCATTTTATGGGAACTCTGGTTTCAGGAATACACTAAGTATTCCTGATATTTCTTTGGGATTGTAAGCCAAGAAAACACATTTTGGATCCCAGGCAGGCATAGCATTAGTTAGCTCACTCAGCTCTTGCAAGACTTACATTTGATGGGAGACTTCAGGCTTTTGTGGAAGTTTTGTAACTAAAATCTCTGGAGTCAAAGGCCAGGACAGTAAAATCTTTCTTCTTTTTGGACTGGGAACACCCTGTCAGTTCTCTTCCCAACGTAGAATTAATGTATTCATTTATCCAGAGGTGCTTTGTTTGTCCATGTTAAGGAGCAGTGAAGATGAACAGTTTGTAGCTGTCTGGTGTGAGGTTCTGCACTGAGTCACTTTGGCTTTAGATAACCAGCAAGAAAATAACAGAAACCAGAATTACTGTCATATTATAAGACTGAACCTGTGTGGACATTCGTAAGAAAAGTCTTAATCAATATTAATCAGTATTTTCATTTCTCTATCCTATTGTCATTTTGGTTTTTATGGCATTTTTTTCCATTGTCTCTGTATAGTGGTCAGGTTTTGTTGTTTTTTTTTCCCCTCATCACTATATCTTATCATTCCACTACTTGGCTTGCCACATGAATTATTAATACTGTTTTTATGCTAAATGTCCCTGTCTTGCACATAATTTGACCTTACTTACTGTGCTAACCCTTCAGGACACATTACTTTCACTGTGTCTATGAAATATATTTCTTCCTTGTGTTTGACTTAGCCAAGACTCAAAATGCTTTGAACACAGTCACATGACCTTTTTTTTAATTAGTTCTTTTTCAGTAGAGAGTGAGAAATAAAGAATAAAACACTAACCTTTCTGAAAGCTAATTACATTTTTGGTTGCTAGTGATTGTCCCTGTATTTCCATACTGTCATCTATCCTTGAACACACTGAGAAAGTGAAAAAAAATTAAAACTTGCTTTCTCCTACATTTAAAAAGTGCCTTGATCATCAAGAAATATTCAGTTCAGCTTTCAAATGTGGCTTAGAAAGGAGCTGTAGCTTGTATTCACCTAAGGATAATTGGAAAATATCTCAGTTTATCATATTGCCTTTCTATTCAGCAAAATGTGTTCTTATAGTTCTCCCAACCCAGTAAAATTTTAATCCTGTACTGAGCTCAGCAGGAACAATTTTAGACACCTGCTGTCTCAATCATAATGTCCACCATTTTTCCCTTAGGGAGTGTAGTTTCATTTCCATGGGAAACTTGAAAGGTAATTTTAAAGTCTTTACTGAAAACATGTGTGTTTACCAATGGTCTTGTTCACTTCCAGCAAAAATAACAGGAGATGTCGAAAGGCAAATGTTTGCTAACAATAATCCATTACAGAATAAATAGTTATCATGCAGCATAAAAAATTCATCAACTTAACAATTAACAGTGTGGTTATTCTGATGACCATTGAAATATCCTTTGGCTTCATGAACTCTGATATACTCTTGCTTTCATAGTATTCTGTGATAAGGAGTTCCATAGTCCAATAAGGAATGCATTTCCTTGTTTTCCAGTAATATTATTTCCTCCAATTTCAATTCTCCTGTTGGCTCCTTCAATATTTGTTGTGCTTCCCTTGTCTCCTTGCCAAAATAAGCAATGCCAGTCTTTTACAGTTATCATCACTTGGCATATTCTTTCCTTACTGCAGCGATTTCCATCCACACCCAGCTCCCCACGGGACTGTTTCTGTGAAGCAGTGACCAGCACTGACCTAAAGTCCATCACTCCAGATGAGTTCACAGCCACTCACCTGTAGTTCTTCATCTTTCAACAGTTTTGTCTGAAGAACCTGTGTGTAGAACTGCACCAACAACCTCCATTCCCTGTGGTTTCAGAGGAGGAGGAATAGACAGAGTAGACAGATTACATTTCAATCCTTTCTGTCTGAATGTGAATCTGGAGATCCTTCTGCTGGAAACCTGCCCTGACATGGATAGGGGGACTCTGTCAACCTGAGTTTTCTTCAGAAACATTTCATATTGTCTTGTCTCGTTCAATCCCACTGACATAGGGCCTTGGCCCATCTGCAATCCGGAGTAGAATATCCACCTGTGAGTTCTTCAGATGCTCTATGAGCCATAAAGAACAGACTCATCCTATGCTCTATTTGGCTTCATTTTTGCCAGTGTAAAGTGTACTTTGTTTATACATAAAAAGTAGTCGCAGCCTCACAGTCACATCATTATGTGAAAGCAACAGTATTAACTGTGAAACTAAAAAACTAACATCAATATTTATATCTACTAGATTGCCAAAATTATAAATATTGGGTAATTATCATCAGGACTCATGGTTAAAGTTCACTCTCATTTGTAACTACTCAGAATGTCACTTACGTGCTACTATTTTGAAGAGATTAACTTTCCCTTTCTTTTTATTATCAATTTGAAAAATTTGCTAGTTAGAATTTAATTGTACCTTTACCAATGTTTAGGTTTTCACTGGTAATCAAAGTTTGTTTAGACTCTGCTTTCTCTCTCAGATATTTTCTTCGTTTGCTTTCACGTGAGTGCTGCATCCTGCAGTCTTATCAGTATACATTCATTGCTAAAATGTAATAGACTGTTTTTTAATAGACACCTTCAGTGTGTAAACTACTTCTGAATACCTTAAAAGTTGATGAATTAAATCGTCCATTTCTGCCTTTTCACAAGCAAAATCAGAAGGAAAGAGATAGTACAAGACAAATGATTATCATCCAACTTTTACAGTGGAAGCTTTAAAAAAGTCAATTAATTTAAATGTCAACTTATTGTCAGGTTATGTTCTTAAGAATTTTATTTTATTTTATTCCCCTTCAAATGTCAGTTTTGAATAAAAATTTGTGTACACTATTAAATTATGTACCCACATCTTCCCTACAAGATGAACCTTTAGTGAGGAGTAGATTGACACTGCTTTACAAAATAAAGAGGTATTTGAGAGCATTTCTTTCCTCTGATATTGGCATTTGATTCATACAGGTGGGAACTGTGAGCCTGTTCAGGTTGAAAACCGTTTGGCCATAAATAATTGCGTGACTGGATTGTCAGTATGTGTTAGAGATAAACTAAACACCTTAAACTTCTTTTTCTTTCTGTCTTTATTTCTGTAAAAAGAAGGAGAAAGTACCAGGATACAAAACATGCTGAAAACCAGCACTACTCTTTTAGTCACATTAGTATCAGTTTCCATAAGGAAAAATATGTCCTTTCCAGCATATTGAAATGAAATAGGCAATTCTATGTGATTCACAGTTTGCTGACACTGGTAGAGCTGCATTTGCTGACATGGGGACTGGATTTTAGATGTAAGGGCTTCATGTCACTATTATCCAGGGTAGTAGCAGTAGTATTATTATGGCTGTTACATTGCATTTATATCAAGTATCACTGATATGTGACTGCCAGTTCCCCATGGATGCAGAGATCCTTCATCCTTTGTGGTTAATGCAGGAGACAGAAAAGATTTAGTTTATAATGTTCCTCTTGGCTCTGTTTACCTCAATTATGAGATTTCTTTGTCTCACTCCTTTCCAAGTTACTAAATTGCTATTGTTCCTATACATTCATGTCACAATTAATAAACTTTGGTGCTACCATTCCCATATTTAATAGAGTTTTCATAGTAAATTAATGTATTTCTCTGTTACTAAGCCTATTCAATTTAGATACCAAATTCTGCTGTGAACTTTAATGAGCTTAGCAGGTAGGATCCTGCAGGGAAAGTTGGCAGGGCACTGCGTGAGCCCTGTGTTTGTCTGACTCTGGCAAGTCACTTCTCCATCTCTCACCCAACATCTGCCCATCTTGCACAGTCAGTGAGCAAATTCCTCTCCTGCCATGGTCTGTGCCAGCAGTGCACTGTTGGAGCTGGAAGTTATTGGAAGACTGAATCAGGGCTTAGAATTGTGCTAAGACTGCTATAAAAACAGGCAGTTTAGCAATGATAAAGGAGTATGAGGGAGGAGGACTCAATGCTGGATGTTCTTTTTCTCATCAGAGTGCCCCACGTCCCTCCCATGAATAGGTCAATGGTCAATATCACAGGATGTTGAAAGATGAAGTTTCCCTTTCAGGGAGCTGCCCTGAAAGCAGGTATGAACCCAGCAAGTACCTTCACACACATGCTTTGGATTCACATTGCTACCTTAAACTTGGATGGAACATTGTCTCAAAATTAGACAGATACACAGTATCCAGTCAGTCTCTGTGAGACATCTTTGTTTCAACATTTTTGCTCCATTGAAGTGTTCATCATTGCTGTTGGTTTTGTCTTTAAAAAATAGTTTCACTGTATGCATACAGAGATACAGACTGAGAGAGAGGCAGATTTTACTCTGTGTACATAAATGCTCTGAACACCTCAGTACAGTGTCTATGCTGCTGAACAATGCATTATTTAAGCTGTGATTTGGTAGTGATCACTGTCAATTACCCAAATCCAATATAAACTCATTTTCTGTTCTTTTTTCCCCTTTTGTTTTTCTTTCTTTTGGTCTCCTCTTTTTAGTACCATTGACATAGAAAACCCAAGTCACCCAAACAAAGACACCTATTGCCAGCTGAGATGCAGTGGGGTGTCTTGCCTGGTCTCTGACTGGCAGTCCAGAACAGTCCATGTCCTGGGTCCTATGTTGTATCTGACAGCCCCATATGTCTGTACCACCTCAAACACCTGCACCCCTACCTGAGAGTATCTGAATATTGCCACTACCCAACATAAGCAGAAGGGGAGATCATATTAGCTCACCCTAAGGTAGATTGGCTGAGCAGCTGAACTGCTCTTCAGGCTCCACTGACAATGTTGACCAGATGAGCCATGCAAATGGATGCCTATAGATAGGTATCTGATGGCACCTGAGACACTCAAAGGTACTCAGGACTATTCAAGAACATATGACATAGAACTTCTAAGAGTATATGACTCCTGGGAGGGGCAGTGGAGGAAAAGTAGGGTGAACTAATTGTCCTGTCCCACTGGAGATGACACTCAAGGAACCTGAAGTGTGACTCTTTAATCTCGACCAATTACAGTGGAGTCTTAGTCACCAAAAGCAGAGGTAAACATCCATTTGTAAACACTTATAACTAGGATTCTTAAAATTAATCTCACCTGATAAGGGCAGGATAACTATGTTCAGGTTTGTTGAGTGGCCATTTCATGTGCAATTCTGTTCCATTTGCAGGCCAGCACTGCCATCCTACAGGTTCTGTGCAACAGCTGCCAGCCCTGTGAAGGTGTCTCAGCTGTTTGTGGGTGTTGCAAATAAAACTTGACATCTCTGAGTAGGCAACTGACTCAGACCTCAAGATTCATTCAAACAGTCTACCAAACAAGAAAGGAAACTCCAACGCTGATGCATTATGAAACATTATGCTTAGAATCTGCATAATTGCAAATAACAGAGGTAAAATGCCTTTTGACTATACTTGTGATGACCTAAAATGAAGTCACACCATAATCATCAATAACTGAAGGAAAACACCTGTTGCCCAAAACCTGAAAGCTGCAAGTGGTGCTAAAAGAGCCAACAAATCAACTTCACTAAAAAAAAACCAAACCAAAACCCAATCAACCAAAAAAAACCACCAAAAACAAAAACACAAAGCAACAAAAACAAAACAAAACACACAAACAAAAAAAAACACCAAACCAAAACAAACCTATTGTGAACTTCATAAACCAAACAGGAAACAAACAAACTGATCCTGTGGAGTAGATAAACTGCACAGGTGATGAAGGGATGGTAATTTGATGATATGACTGACAACTCCCTGTCTGAATCTCTGAACTCTTCAGAGTTCAGAGTTCAAGTTTTGGTTTCAGTAGCTTGCCTAACTTTCATTAGAACATGGAATCTTAGCAGTATTATTGGATTCCACCGGAAATCTTTTTAAACAAAGACTTATCCATGAAAATTTTCACTATGACCCACCAGGGCTTCATTCAGTGCAAATGGTTATGAAGTTCTTTTTTAACAGGGCAAGGTACACTGTTCTGCTGGACTTTTCCAGGTTCATTCTCTCCTTGCATAACTGGAAAATTGGTTACATCTTCTCATTTGCATTTACATGACACTTAGGTATTGTACATTTTATGTGTGTTCAGTGCACAAACATAACTATTATACCTTTCCTAAATGCACAATCACTTTTTTTTTTCTTTTTCCTGTTTCAAACATCTGGAGTTCTATTAGTTTCTGGAGTTGATGACCCTCAGATCTTTGTCACATCCTCACAGCCGACACATAGAAATTGTTGGTTGAACTCTCCAAATTAATTCAAGTGTAAACTGAAACAGACTCGTGGAAATCACTGGTGATTGTTCCAGTTTAAGACTCCTCAGGAAAGAGGAGAATGGATCTGTTCTACTTTGCTCTAAAAAGGAATAGGAGCCACACATTTGCAGCTGCTATGTCTTGGAGGGCACAGTGACTAAGAGGTGAACTGCTGCTGTAGGAGTCTGTGAGCATGTGACTCCATCTTAGACTCTGTGTTAACAATTCATACATTTCCTGGAATAACTTGATTTTTTTTTCCCACTGATTGTACATGATAACTGGAAAAGATAAAAGTCACAGACTCTGGCAATCTATGATATTGAAAAATCTAAATAAAAAGAAAAGGCTTGGATCTTGCTAAATTTCATCAATATAGAATCATATATCCATAGAATAATTTTGTTGGAAAATATCTCAAATCCAAGTGTTAATCCAGCATCGCCAAGTCCACCAAAAGACGTGAAACCACTTCCCTACACACCACATCTACATGTCTTTTAAATACTGCCAGGGATGGTGACTCAACTACAGCCCTGGGCAGCCTGTTCCAATGTTTGACAGCCCTTTTAGTGAAGAAATTTTTCCTGATATGTAATGTAAACCTCTCCCAGTGCTACTTGAGGCCATGTCCCCCTGTCCTGTTGCTTATTACTGGGAGAAGAAAATGATCCCCACCTGGCTACAACCTCATTTCACACGGTTGTAGAGAGCAATGAAGTCCCCCCAAGCTGCCTTTTCTCCAGGCTAGACATCCCAGCTCCCTCAGCTGCTCCTAATCAGACTTGTGCTCCAGAGCCTTCATCAGCTCTGTTGCCCTTCTCTGGATACACTCCAGCACCTCAATGTCCTTTTTGAAGTGAAAGGACAAAAACTCGATGAAGGATTTGAGGTGTAGCCTCACAAGTGCCCCCCTTGAGTTCAGGGGGACAATCTGTGCCCTGGACCTGCTGGTGACACTGTTTCTGATACAGCCCAGGATGACATTGCCCTTCTTGCCCACCTGGGCACACACTGGCTCATGTTCAGCCACCGTTGACCAGCACCCCCAGGTCCTTCTCCACCGTCAACTTTCCAGCCACTCTACCCCAACCTGTAGCACTGAAGGGGTTGTTGTGACCCAAGTGCAGGAGGAATATATCCCTGGAGTTAATTTACATCAGCTTGTTTACATCAGCTGATGATCTACCTGATGGAGTCTAATATTTTTAACCAGTCGTAGACAAAAACGGTGATAAATATAACAAGAAATGCAGATTATCCAGCTTATATTTAAAGAGATTTTGAAAAGAGACACTTGCAATTGTAACTGCAATTGTTGCCTGGTGTTCCCCTTTGCAAATCCATCTGTTTCTTACCTTACAACCCAACTGGAAATCTTGCTGGGCAGGGCTCCTATTTCTATGTATGAACACATTTCCAGCCAGATTTCAAGACAAAAAAAAATGATGCAGTAATCCATCATTGGAACTCCTATCTAGTATTAATACCACTATTACAGATTGTTCCTAATTAAGTGGGAAGACGAATCATTTAAATAAGCCACAGAAGCCAAAAAGAGGAGCAGATAAAGAGAAAAATCTAGTTAAACTTAGGAAATACTTGTACTTTCTAAAGAAAAAAATACAACAGTCAAAAAATTGAGGTCAGTAGTGACTAAAATGGAGGACGCTGCAAACAAGATACCGGGTCTCAGTCCAAGGTGCTTTAAAAATAGCTGTGATGATAAATGACTAAGACTTGTGTCTATAAAAGATAACCTCACAGAAACCTGAGGATCTCGTATCAATACGCACCAGATTCTCAGAAAGCTGATTTTTTAGGAAATACTCAGAAAGCTCCTTGTTTAAAAGGCAATTATGAGAAGTATGCACATTTGTACAGGAGTTTGGCCTCAGAAAGATGCATTTAATGGAGCTGAAGATGGGAATAAAGTAGAAGCAAGTTGTTCCTCACAAGTGCAGACTGAAATGAGACTGATAGCACACAACAATCATGTTTATCATTTGCTCTCTTAACCTTGGAACTCAATAAAGAATAGAAGGCCTGATGTGTTATACCCACTGTTTGCCACTGTCCCACTTCAAAAGACAGTAGCAGATATCTATTTATTTCCTGTGTTGCCTTTGATGCAGAAAGTTCATTGCCATGACTCTGAATCCTTTCATATATTCAAATATCATAATGCATCAAAGTTTATTTTTTTACTTTGTGACCATGTGAATGCTGGAACAGTCAGCTCTACAAGGAAATTCAGGCCCCGTAACCTGCTTTGTGTCTGACTTCCAGATTGACACTCTTCAGCTGCCTGAAAAAATGCTCTTTCACTCAAGGAAAGATAATGAATGTATTTTAAATAATAATAATCAGATTTTCCCTTGGCAGATTTTGAGCATTTGATGAAAATTTTAAAATATTTTGACTCTGAAATGTCACATTGGTGTATTGCTGGTTCATCCAGGAATCACAACTTATAAAGAAGAAAGGGGTCCTGAGACATAGAATGCATGAGTCAAGGACACAGCCAAGCAGCTATGTGTCATCTGAATCTGGAAACCCAAAATAGTTTGAGTCTGAGCTTCCACAGGTGACACTTTCACTAACATTTCATCGAATTATCATTTTTTTCCTTTGAAACAGCCTCAGGGGGTATATTAATTTATTTATTTAAAATTTTTTACTCAACATTGTTTGAATAGTTGACCAGAGAGGCTGTGGATATAAATATGCATCCATTGCGAACCACCTTGTCTTTTCAGGGTGGAACTGGTTATTTAGATGTGAAGTGTATTTCCTCCCACTAATCCTGTAAACCACTCAATTCATTATTTAAAAACAGAATTTCTTTTTCTGCACCGTATTTTATTGACCAAAAACAACACTATTTTTCTTATTTTCTTCTTTTCCAGTTTTGATAGATCCCAAATAACAATGGGCATTGGATTCCAAAACATGACATCTGCAGAGAGGAATTTGAGCGGAATTTGCAAAAAGCCCTGGGCTAGGAGAGTTGGGGAAAAAAACTTCAGTTTGAGAAACAAGCAAGATATCATCGGTGTTGATTGCCCTCCCCCAGTCCAGAGAGTCCACACCTTGATTTCATCAAACCTGTCCTGAAGACCCATTGTATTTTATCCCTTTCTTTGTGTTCCCTGAATCCTCCCTTGTGAAATCCCCTAAGTTAAAGTGATTTTTTTCCCCTTGAGGTAATTGTTAAGACACATTCCCTTGCTTTAAACACCCTTCCAAGGCACTGTACTTCTGAAATAAACCGCTCCTGGACAGAAGCCTCAGGCGAGCCAAAACCAAACGTTCCTGGACAGATGCCCAGTGCAGAATGCCAAACAGATCACCGCCTTGTGCGTTGTAAACTTAACCTCCATCTCAAACTCAAACCTAAAAACGACGGTATTCCAAGGAGNGGAGGAGGCTCCAAGTTAACAATCTTCAAACAGGAGAGAAACCCTTAAGGCCATACAGCAGGTGAAAACTGGTAAGGCAGCTGGGATTGACAGAATTTCACCTGAAGTCTGGAAGCATGGTGGCCAAGCACTCCATGCTAAGTTCTGCAAATTCATGGTGAGTTGTTGGGAATGGGGCAAACTT
>VYXB01007798.1:19814-31609 GCA_013397135.1 Pachyramphus minor | reverse complement strand
GATGGGAGACTGGGATGTGCTGGAATAACAGGACATGAAGTCCTGGGATGGGATAATGGGATAACAGGACATGGAGTCCTGGGATGGGATAACAGGATGTGGCCAGAACTGGGATAACAGGACATGGAGTCCTGGGATGGGAGACTGGGATGTGGCAATTATTGGGATAACAGGACATGGAGGTCCTGCGTTGGGATAACGGGATATGACTGTCCTCTGTTGGGATAATGGGATATGATCATCATTGGGATAACTGGATATGACTGTCCTCTGTTGGAATAATGGGATATGGTCATCACTGGGATAACGGCATATGGCCATCCTGTGTTGGGATAATGGGATATGGCCGTCCTGTGTTGGAATAATGGGATATGACTGTCCTGTGTTGGGATAACAGGGACACAGCAATCCCACACTGGGATAACAGGGATATGGCCATCCTACACTGGGATAACAGGGACACAGCAATCCCACACTGGGATAACAGGGATATGGCCATCCTATACTGGGATAACAGGGATATGGCCATCCCATACTGGGATAATGGGACACGTCCATCCTACACCGGGATAATGGGACACGGCCACAGGATAATGGGACAGAGCCATCCCACACTGGGATAATGGGACACAGCCATCCCAAAACCGGGATAATGGGACATCCTACACCAGGATAATGGGACACAGCCATCCCAAAACCGGGATAATGGGACACGGCCACAGGATAATGGGACACAGCCATCCCACACTGAGATAATGGGACATCCTACACCAGGATAATGGGACACAGTCATCCCAAAACCAGGATAATGGGACATCCTACACCAGGATAATGGGACACAGCCATCCCACACTGAGATAATGGGACATCCTACACCAGGATAATGGGACACAGCCATCCCACACTGAGATAATGGGACATCCTACACCAGGATAATGGGACACAGCCATCCCACACTGAGATAATGGGACATCCTACACCAGGATAATGGGACACAGCCATCCCACACTGAGATAATGGGACATCCTACACCAGGATAATGGGACACAGCCATCCCACACTGAGATAATGGGACATCCTACACCAGGATAATGGGACACAGCCATCCCACACTGAGATAATGGGACATCCTACACCAGGATAATGGGACACAGCCATCCCACACTGAGATAATGGGACATCCTACACCAGGATAATGGGACACAGCCATCCCACACTGAGATAATGGGACATCCTACACCAGGATAATGGGACACAGCCATCCCACACTGAGATAATGGGACATCCTACACCAGGATAATGGGACACAGCCATCCCACACTGAGATAATGGGACATCCTACACCAGGATAATGGGACACAGCCATCCCACACTGAGATAATGGGACATCCTACACCAGGATAATGGGACACAGCCATCCCACACTGAGATAATGGGACATCCTACACCAGGATAATGGGACACAGTCATCCCAAAACCAGGATAATGGGACATCCTACACCAGGATAATGGGACACAGCCATCCCAAAACCGGGATAATGGGACACAGCCACAGGATAATGGGACACAGCCATCCCACACTGGGATAATGGGACATCCTACACCAGGATAATGGGACACAGCCATCCCAAAACCGGGATAATGGGACACGGCCACAGGATAATGGGACATCCTACACCGGGATAATGGGACACAGCCATCCCACACTGGGATAATGGGCCATCCTACACCGGGATAATGGGACACAGCCACCCTACACCAGGACACGGCCACCCTACACGGCCAACTCTGCGCTCAGATCCCTTTTCCCTGGACCCAGAGCCTGGAGTCGCAGCTTTTCCCTATTTCTGGGCCAGTTTAGCGGAGCCTGGGAACGCCGGGAGCCGTGTCCGGCCGGGATGGGGCCGAAGCCCCCCCCGAGCGCCGGGAAGGGGAACGGCTGCTCCCCCCGGGATTTGGGGGGACACACGTGGGCACCTGCTGGTCCTCCTGCCGGATCCGGGGCTGTTCCCGCATTCCCGGGGAACAACCAGTAGCCAGAGGTGCTTCTTTTCCTCTTCGCCTGGAGGAGGAGGAGGAGGAGGAGGAGGAGGAGGCGAGTTTTCCTCTCTCTCCGACGCCCGTTAAACCCACCGGGATTCGCCTCCGGATGCGCTCGGAGCGCGATCCCCCCGCGCTCCGGAGACCCTTCCCGGCTCCGTCCTGCCATTCCCGGCGCCGGCGAGGCCTCGAGGGATCCTGATCCCAATCCCGAGCCTGATCCCGATCCCGACCCCTCCGTCTCCGCTCCGGAGGTCGGCCGGGCTGTGCTCCGCTGCTTCCCGAGGGAAGAGGTGGGAAAAAGGGGGGGTAGGGGGCTCATGGGAGGGGTTTTCCCGGGAATGGGATGCACGTCCCGATCCCAGGGGGGCTCCTGGAGCTGCCCCAGCTCTGGAAATGGCGGAAGAGGGGGAGAAATTCCCCTCCAGGTGGGTCTGGAGCCGTCCAGGTTGGACCCAATCCCGGCAGGAATATTTTCCTGCCCTCCCTGGACGAGGGAATGTGATGCCCCCACCTCCCTCCAAGGTCTTTGGGAAGCTCCAGGTTTGGTGGTTTTTTGGTTGGTTTAATTCCCGTTTCCGGGCTGCGATCCCGGCACAGGAGCCCGGGGATCCAACGGGGACAAAAAATAATCCCCATAAAACGCCCCAGGAGGGGTAAAAACCTCCTGCAGAGGGAAGAGATCCAGGATTTAAGGACAAGGAGGAGCGAGCAGAAGGTGCCCAGAGGCACCACGAGGCCGCTCCGGACGCTCGGAGCGTGGTCTGGACTCACCTTGAGGTATTTTTCCAGCATCTTCACGATGTGTTTGTTGTTCAGGACGCTCTTGGCCACGTGTAAACTGGTTTTCTTGAACTGCTCCGCAGCCATCTGCAGTGGGAAGGGCACGGGGTGAGTCCAGAGGGGCAGAATTCCAAAGGGGATCGGGAGTTTGGGTTCCCTCCTCCTCCTCCTCCTCCTCCTCCTCCTCCTCCTCCTCAGGGTTTGGGGGACCCACAAAACAGGGATGGATGGAGCTCCTGCCTCACTTCTGCTAAAACAAACCCTGGGGGGAGATGTGGATCAGCTGAACATCCCCCAAATATCCCGGGATTGGGACGACGTGTCCCACACTCGGGAGTCGAAGCCGCTCCCAGCGCCATTCCCGCCGTATCCCAATCCCTCCCCATCCCGAACCAGTTCCCCAAACTCCCTCCAAACCAGTTCTCCTTTGCATTTTCACACACTTAAGGCAGCAGCCTCTTCCCCTGTGGAATTCCACAGCTCCCTTTTCCCTTTTCCAGCCCCCTCTCCCTGTTTTTTTTGGGGTTCTCCGGAGGGTCCGGCTCACCCTGCGGTTCCGGTTGTGGTCGGCGGATCTCAGGTGCCTCTGGAGAAGGTGGTTTTGGGCTGGGATCAACATGTCACAGGCCATGCAATGAGCTGCCTCGATCCTCTTGAAGAAATGCTCCTGGCCTATCCCTGCTCCCGGAATTCCGGAGGGAAACACGGAGTTTTGGTTGCTCCGCTCCCACCGGGCACCTTCCAATCCCTCCCCCCAGCCCCCAATCCCAAATTCCTGACCCATCCTGGATCCACCCAAATCCACCACACACCAGGAGCAGAGTTATCCCACTCTGGAATAATCCAGGAGGAGAAGATGTGGGAAAACAGCTCCAGGGAAGAGCAATTCCCAGGTTCTTTTCCAGCCCTGTTCTCCCAAAATTCTGGTAAAGGTGGGAATTTCGAGTGCAGCTTCTCCCAGCACTGGGGTTGCTCCTCTTCCCTATTTAAGCTTGGCTTTAATTCCTGAAGGATTTAGAGCTCAACCAAACTCATCCCATTGCTCAGGAGTGGGATTTGGGGCTTTTCCCGCTCATTCCCGTGGATTCCAGAGGGAAAACCCCTCACCCTTGAAGGGATCCGGCTTCTGTTTGCTTCCCTCCTTCTCCGTCAGCTCCTGCCGCCGCTTCTCGATCTTCTTGTTCCTGTTGACGATGTATTCCTGCAGGGAACAGGGAATTCCCGATGGGAAGAGCTGGGTGGGAATTCCCTGCTCCAGGAATGTGGTTTTGCCTTCCCTGTTTCCCGTTATTGCCACCGGAGCGAGAGGTGGGATGATCCCAACCGGGGAAAAACAGGAGCTTGTGCTCCTGGCACCGGTGGATTCCTGGAGGAATGGCCTCAAATCCTTTGGGAATGGCCACAAATCCATGAGGAATCCTTGGGGAATCCCCCTAAATCCTTGGGGAATGGCCTCAAATCCTTGGGGAATGGTCTCAAATCCTTTGGGAATGGCCTCAAATCCATGAGGAATCCTTGGGGAATGGCCTCAAATCCTTGGGGAATGTCCTCAAATCCTTGAGGAATCCTTGGGGAATCCTCCTAAATCCTTGGGGAATGGCCACAAATCCTTTGGGAATGGCCACAAATCCTTGGGGAATGGCCTCAAATCCTTTGGGAATGGCCACAAATCCTTTGGGAATGGCCTCAAATCCTTAGGGAATGGCCACAAATCCTTCGGGAATCCTTGGGGAATGCCTGAAAATCCCTGAGGAATCCTTGGGGAATGCTCTTAAATCCTTGAGGAATGGCCTCAAATCCTTTGGGAATGGCCAAAAATCCTTCGAGAATCCCCCTAAATCCTTGTGGAATGTCCCTCAAATCCTCTGGGAATGGCCACAAATCCTTGAGGAATGGCCTCAAATCCTTGGGGAATCCTTGGGGAATCCCCCTAAATCCTTGGGGAATGTCCCTCAAATCCTTGGGGATTGGCCTCAAATCCTTCGGGAATAATCCTAAATCCTTGGGGAATCCTTAGGGAATGATCCTAAATCCTTGGGGAACGCCTGGAAATCCCAAAAGAAGGTTGGAATTTCCAAATTAAGACTGGAAATCCCAAAAGGCATCTGGAATTCCCAAATGAAGGCTGGAATTCCCAAAAGGCGTCTGGAATTCCCAAATGAAGGCTGAAATTCCCAAAATAGGCTGGAATTCCCCCCAAAAAGGCTGGAATTCCAAAAAAAGGCTGAAATACCCAAATGAAGGATGAAATTCCCAAAAGAAGGCTGGAATGCCCAATTTAAGGCTGGAATTCCCAAATGAAAGCTGAAATTCCCAAAAAACAGCTGGAATTCCCAAAAGAAGTCTGGAATCCCCAAATGAAGGCTGAAATTCCCAAATGAAGGCTGGAATTCCCAAAAAACAGCTGGAATTCCCAAAAGAAGTCTGGAATCCCCAAATGAAGGCTGAAATTCCCAAATGAAGGCTGGAAATCCCTCCCAAAAAAGGCTGAAATTCCCTGAAAAAACCGACTGGAATTCGCCCCAAAAAAAAGCTGAAATTCCCCCCAAAACCTGCTGGAATTCCCGAAAAAAAGGCTGGAATTCCCAAAAGAAAGCTGAAATTCCCAAAAGAAGGCTGAAATTCCCAAATGAAGGCTGGAAATCCCTCCCAAAAAAGGCTGAAATTCCCTGAAAAAACCGACTGGAATTCGCCCCAAAAAAAAGCTGAAATTCCCCCCAAAACCTGCTGGAATTCCCGAAAAAAAGGCTGGAATTCCCAAAAGAAAGCTGAAATTCCCAAAAGAAGGCTGAAATTCCCAAATGAAGGCTGGAAATCCCTCCCAAAAAAGGCTGAAATTCCCTGAAAAAACCGACTGGAATTCGCCCCAAAAAAAAGCTGAAATTCCCCCCAAAACCTGCTGGAATTCCCGAAAAAAAGGCTGGAATTCCCAAAAGAAAGCTGAAATTCCCAAAAAACAGCCGGAATTCCCAAATGAAGGCTGAAATTCCCAAATGAAGGCTGGAAACCCCCCCAAAAAAAGGCTGAAATTCCCTGAAAAAACCGACTGGAATTCGCCCAAAAAAAAAGCTGAAATTCCCCCCAAAACCTGCTGGAATTCCCGAAAAAAAGGCTGGAATTCCCAAAAGAAAGCTGAAATTCCCAAAAAACAGCCGGAATTCCCAAATGAAGGCTGAAATTCCCAAATGAAGGCTGGAAACCCCCCCAAAAAAAGGCTGAAATTCCCTGAAAAAACCCACTGGAATTCACCAAAAAAAAAAGCCGAAATTCCCCAAAAAAACCTGAAATTCCCCAAAAAAAGGCTGGAATTCCCGGTGTCCCTCACCTGCAGGAACTCCACGGTCTTGTCGGGCAGTTTGGTGCCGATGTAGCGCAGGGTTTCCTTGTGGAATTTGCTCTGGAGGTGCCTCTGGATCTCCTCCTCCTCGAAACTCCGGAATTTGCAGACGGAACAGGCGAACTGGATCCTGAGCCCGGGATAACGGCGGGAATGAGGGAATGGGTTCGGATAAACCGGGACAACACAAAATCCCTGCCCGGATTTTCCCCCTCCTGGGTTTTCCCAAGGGTTATCCCGCCGGATTTGAGATTTTCCCGGGGTTTTTGTACCCTCTGGATTAAAGGTTTCTCCCTGAAAATGGTGTTTTCTGGGATTGGGATACCAAAATCCCAAGGAGCTTTAAAGCACCTGGATGAATCCACAGGATATTCCCTCCTCCCACTTCGGAATGACACAGGAATGCTGCTTATTCCATCCTTAAATCCCCCCTTGGATCATTTCCCAGCCCTTTGATCCGTGTTTTTTCCCCCCACTTGGCGTCTCCTCATCCCGTAACACACAAAAAATCCTGGAAAATCCTCCCAAAATCCCAAAAAAGAGCCCCAAAACGCGACATCCCGGCGGGTTTTTCCCACGTTGGCGCCTGGGAATGGATGTTATTCCCAGGAATTCCTGGCTCATCCCTGGGCTCACCTGTCCATGGCACGATCCCGCATCCGATCCCTTCTCCGCTGCTTCTCCCTCTTTTTCTTCACCTCCTCGTCGTCGTCCTCGCAGCCGTCTCCGGATGCTGCGGGAATCAATCGGGATCAATCCCGGGATTTTTGGGGGGTCCAAACCCCCTGGGATTTTGGGGGAATGTCTTTGATCCCAGTTTCCGCTTCTGTTGGGTTCCGGAATCAATCCCGAGCTCTGAGCTCTTCCCAAGAATTCCAGGAGTTACTGAATCCCAAGCCAGGACAGGGAGAGTGGGAAGAGCCCTGGATTTTCCAGGTGTTTCCAGCTCCTTTCCTTGAGGGAATTTGCTGCTCCCTGCCCCAAATTCCTGGTTTTTTTTCCCTGTTCACCCGTTTTTCCCAAGGTTGGAAAAGCTGCTCCAAGGGAAGCCACAAATCCCAGCAGATCCAGATTCCCTGGAATGATTTGGGATCTATTCCTTACGTGGCCTCCCCGAGAATTCCTTGATAATTCATGGATAAACCCTAATAATTCCTTATAAACCCCTAAGAATTCCTTATAAATCCCTAATAATTCCTTATAAAACCCTAATAATTCCTTGATAAACCCTAATAATTCCTTATAAAACTCTAATAATTCCTTATAAAACTCTGATAATTCCTTGATAAACTCTAATAATTCCTTATAAAACTCTAATAATTCCTTGATAAATCCTGACAATTCCTTATAAACCCCTAATAATTCCTTGATAAACCCTAATAATTCCTTGATAAAACCCTAATAATTCCTTGATAAACCCTAATAATTCCTTATAAAACTCTAATAATTCCTTATAAAACTCTGATAATTCCTTGATAAACTCTAATAATTCCTTATAAAACCCTAATAATTCCCTATAAATCCCTAATAATTCCTTACAAAACCCTAATAATTTCTTATAAAACTCTAATAATTCCTTGATAAACCCTGACAATTCCTTGTAAATCCCTAAGAATTCCTTGATAAACCCTAATAACTCCTTATAAAACCCTGATATTCCTTACAACCCCCTAATAATTCCTTATAAACCCCTAACAATTCCATGATAAATCCCTAATAATTCCTTATAAACCACTAATAATTCCTTATAGAACCCTAATAATTCCCTAATAATTCCTTATAAACCCCTAATAATTCCTTCTAAAACCCTAACAATTCCTCATAAAACCCTAATAATTCCCTATAAATCCCTAATAATTCCTTATAAAACCCTAATAATTCCATGATAAATCCCTAATAATTCCTTATAAAACCCTAACAATTCCTCATAAAACCCTAATAATTCCCTATAAATCCCTAATAATTCCTTATAAAACCCTAATAATTCCATGATAAATCCCTAATAATTCCTTATAAAACCCTAACAATTCCTCATAAAACCCTAATAATTCCCTATAAATCCCTAATAATTCCTTATAAAACCCTAATAATTCCATGATAAATCCCTAATAATTCCTTATAAAGCCCTAACAATTCCTCATAAAACCCTAATAATTCCCTATAAATCCCTCATAATTCCCTGATATTCCTCACAACCCCCTAAAGCTGCCTTTCCCTGGGATTAATTCCTGGGAATTACCATTCATTAATTAACACCCCCCCCCCTTCCAAGGAGAACCCACGTGGATTTTGGGCACTTCCCAAGGTAATTCCTGACAATTCCGGGATGGGCAGCACCTGGATGGGGGATGAGACCCCAAAACGCAGCTCGTGGTTCATCCCCTTGGGAAGTGGAAGGAGCTGGAGCCGGATAATTCCAGGAGAATCCCGGGAATTGGGGGAAAAGCCCCTTTCCTGCCTCCACCCAGTCACCCCCATTCCGGTTCTCCTGGAAAAGAGAAGCACAGGGAGACACAGGAGTCATTTTTTGGGAATTCACAGGTGCCTCTCGTCGCTGCTCCGGGATTTGACATCCCTCTTTTTTATGGATAATGTTGGTTTCCATGGATTTGGATCCCATCTCATGGAATTACAGAGGTTGGGAAAGACCTTTAGGATCACCAAGCCCAAACCAGCACTTCCAAGGTCACTCCCTTCCCCCCTCCAAGGGACACATCCAGGGGGATTTTTTTGGGAAATTCCAGGGATGTGATTCCAGCCCTGCCCTGGGAAAGCCCCTTCCAACCTTTTCCAGGATGGAATTTTCCCCAATATCCAACCTAAAGCTCCTCCCAGCCCCTCAATGCCCTGGACCTGCAGACCCCAAAACTCACCCCACGATCCCAAATCCCGCCTGGAAACCCTTCCCTAAATTGGGATTCAGCCCTAAAGGAGCCACATCCAGGTGCAGAATCCCAATTTTCCCATTCCCAAGAACTTTCCAGGTCCCTCAGTGCAGCAAATCCACCAGTGATTCCCCTTGGGAATTACAAGGAGCCAATAATTCCACCAAATATGGGGTGAAAACACCATTTCTGGGTGATTTTACCCATCCCAACCCCCAGAGCAGCTGGAATATTCCCACATTTTCCATGGATACGGATGATGAGGTTACTTACACCTTTGTCAGCCTCATCCCCGGATTTTTCCTCTCCTTCTCCTTCATCTGCTGCAGGAAAGAGAAACAACTCAGGTCAGGGAAGAAGCAGCTCCGGAACGGGATAAAACCCTGGGAAGAGCCGGGAAAACACAAAATCCAGGGAAAACTGGAGGCTTTGGGATGGTTTTGGGGTCGCACCGTTGTCGGAGTCGTCGCCCTCGCTGTCGGTCCGGGGCTGTTTGGCCTCGGGATCGTCCCCACTCTGGGATTGCTTCCGCTTCCGACCCCCTTCCCCGTCGGAGCGGCCTCCGGAGCGGCTCCGGAATCCTCTTCTCTTGGGCTAAAAACCAGGGAGAAATCCTTGGATCACTCAACTGGAGGCGCAAAAATCCGGGTGTTCCCATCCAGCCCCGGCGGCTCCTACGGAAGTTTAAGGGTTGGGATCCCGCAGGAGTCGGTGGAGGGCGGGAAAAGGATTTTATGGATGGGTTTGTGTGTTCCTGGAGAGGGGATTTGGGATGGGATGAGTGGATTTGGGATGGGATGAGCACTCCCAGGTTGCTCTTGTGTCCCTGGAGACTGGATTTGGGATGGGAGGAGCAGATTTGGGATGGGATGAGCACTCCCAGGTTGTTCTGTGCTCCTGGAGAGGGGATTTGGAATGGGATGAGTGGATTTGGGATGGGATGAGTGGATTTGGGATGGGATGAGCACTCCCAGGCTGTTTTATGTGTCCCTGGAAAGCAGATTTGGGAATCTGGGACAGGGTGAGCCCTTGGAGGCTGTTCTGTGTTACTGGAGAGCGGATTTGGGATGGGATGAGTGGATTTGGGATGGGATGAGTGGATTTGGGACAGGATGAGCCCTCAGAGCCCATTCCAACCCTCACAGCTCTAAACCCACTCCACACCACCCCGCCCTACCCAGCAAGCCCCGAATCCCTCCACACCCCAATCCCCACCACCCAACTCCTCCTTTCCCAAACAATTCCACCCCCAACCNATGGGATGAGTGGATTTGGGATGGGATGAGTGGATCTGGGATGGGATGAGCACTCCCAGGCTGTTTTATGTGTCCCTGGAAAGTGGATTTGGGAATCTGGGATGGGATGAGTGGACTTGGGATGGGATGAGTGGATTTGGGATGAGATGAGTGGATTTGGGATGGATTGAGCACTCCCAGGTTGTTTATGTGCCCCTGGAGAGCAGATTTGGGAATCTGGGATGGGATGAGCACTCCCAGGCTATTTTACGTGTCCCTAGAAAGCAGATTTGGGAATTTGGGATGGGATGAGCACTCCCAGGCTGTTTTATGTGTCCCTAGAAAGCAGATTTGGGAATCTGGGACGGGGTGAGCCCTCGGAGGCTGTTCTGTGTTACTGGAGAGCGGATTTGGGATGGGATGAGTGGATTTGGGATGGGATGAGTGGATCTGGGATGGGATGAGCACTCCCAGGCTGTTTTATGTGTCCCTGGAAAGCAGATTTGGGAATCTGGGACAGGGTGAGCCCTTGGAGGCTGTTCTGTGTTACTGGAGAGCGGATTTGGGATGGGATGAGTGGATTTGGGATGGGATGAGTGGATTTGGGACAGGATGAGCCCTCAGAGCCCATTCCAACCCTCACAGCTCTAAACCCACTCCACACCACCCCGCCCTACCCAGCAAGCCCCGAATCCCTCCACACCCCAATCCCCACCACCCAACTCCTCCTTTCCCAAACAATTCCACCCCCAACCCCTCCAGGACCCCCCAAGGGCGCCGGGCGGCCTCACCGTGAGGGCGTTGCCGTGCCAGGCTCCCATCCTGTCCCTGTTGCGCTGCCTGCCCATCCCGTAGGGCACATTCCCGTAGCGCCCCATTCCCATGCCCATCATTCCATAGTCGTAGTCGCCGTAATCTCCGTAATCTCCGTAATCCCCGTAGTCGCCGTAATCTCCGTAATCCCCGTAATCCCCGTAGTCTCCGTAGTCTCCGTACTCGGGCACCAGGGCTTGGGAGAAGAGGGATGGCAGCCGGTTGGCCCCGGCGCCGCCCATCCCGCGCGCTCCCAGGTAGTTGAGCTCGTTCCAGCGTGCGGAGAGGCGCTCGGAGCTGGAGGAAGGCGGGAAGGGCTCGGGGCGGCCGAAGGCGTTGAGGCGCCCGCGGCTCTGCCCGCGGCTCTGCCCGCGGCCCCGCAGGAGCCCGAAGCCGTTGCCGCGGCTCCGGGGCTGATCCCGGCGGGAGTCGAAGGGGCCCCCGAANCGGCGCCGCCCATCCCGCGCGCTCCCAGGTAGTTGAGCTCGTTCCAGCGTGCGGAGAGGCGCTCGGAGCTGGAGGAAGGCGGGAAGGGCTCGGGGCGGCCGAAGGCGTTGAGGCGCCCGCGGCTCTGCCCGCGGCTCTGCCCGCGGCCCCGCAGGAGCCCGAAGCCGTTGCCGCGGCTCCGGGGCTGATCCCGGCGGGAGTCGAAGGGGCCCCCGAAGGAGTCCCCGGGCTCGGCGGCGTCGCCGTAGTCGGAGT